>VZTX01010060.1:371507-437817 GCA_013400915.1 Pardalotus punctatus
CCGTGTGGGAGCCCTGGGATGGCGCGGCCGCCCAAGGGCCGCGCGGTGCCCCGCATCCCTCGGCGGGGCCCCCGGGCCAGGGCTGCGCGGCGGGTCGTGTCCCAGCGGCGTCCCCAGGAGCGGTGGGCATCGGCCGGGAAACGGAAGGAGGGCTCCCGCTCTCCCCTCGCCGCCTTCCAGCGCTGGGCTTTAGATACTAGGAGGCTAAACACGTTAAATAATCTCGGGCTAAATACATGGTTTAGGTCTGCTCCTCGGCCTTTCGGAGCAGCGTTGAGTCCCCTCGGCAGGAAATTTAAAGTCGGAGTCTCCAGTGGTTTCGCCGGTGTCCCGTGACCTGTCAGTGGATTGCAGTGGTCCTGTAATCTGCCAGTGCGTTGCAGCGGTGGGACGTGCCCGCCAGCGAGCAGCTGGACAGCGAGTGGAGCTGACCCTGTCGCTTCCGAGGTGGCCCCTTGGCACCCGGCGTGTGGCTGCGGCTGTCCCATGGCACCATCGGCCAGGTGCGACGTCGGCATCGGGAGTAATCCGTGTCGAAACCATGGCGCTGTACTGTGGCGGGTTTAGTTGAAATGGGTGGTGAGTTTTACATGGCAATAGCAAGCGATCCGGGCTGGTTTAGAACGGCAGCTTCTGTGTGTTACTGGAGTAGTTCTGTAAGGTAAATTTTTAAGAAGCAAGAGTTCACGATGGCTCATTAGAAAATAGTCTTCAAGAAAACAATCAAGAAAGCAGGCCTTGGGGAGGAGGGGGCAGCATGGTCCCTGATGCGCTCTCCACTCCCTGTGTGCCATTGGGGGATGTGAGATGGACAGCAAGGCTCGTTTAGATTTCTTTCCTTTGATCCTGATTCAGAAAAGATAAACTGTTTTTCAGCATACAAGAGAGCAACTGTGTGCCAGGCTCCTGACACAGCAGCGGTGTGTGTGCAATGTCAGTTCTGTAGGAAAGGAGCCCAAATTTGGATGATTTTTCTGATACTGTGGAATCACAGAGAAGGAAGGTACTGGTGATTTACAGTGAGTGACTGCATTGGGTGTCTGGTGGTATACGTAGCAAGGCATTAGTGAAGACCATGTTTTTCTTTGCTTAATGAAAGCAACAAATAAGTCTTTTGTGCAGTGTTACAGGCATTTCAGTGATAAAAGTCATCATAAGGGGAGCCACGCCATTCTTCTGTCTTTTAAAAATGAAACCCCATGTGCAATAAAGGTCCGGTCCTTCAAAGACTGTAACTCTGTCAGTGTAGCTCTTGGTGCCGCCTCACTGATGCAATAATGTTTGTCACAGCAGCTGGACCTGCTGGTGGTAGTAAGTTGTGTCTGACTGAATGTTCATTGAGATTTAGAAAGTGGGACCCAGAAGCTCTTTGCGCTTATAGGTTTTTAAAAGGGCAAATATAATGTCTGCCTAAACCCCGAAATATTTGTTGTGATATTTAGGACCTATTGCAGTACTATCTGTTGGGTATTTTCATGTATGTTTCTGCTTGCTTTTAGTTTTCATTTTAGGTGATATAGTTACAGAGAAGTGTGTGTATTTCAGTCTGAAATTGCTTGTTTGGTAGTAGAGGAAAATACACAAATGTAATTTAATCCGAAAATTGGGAACAGGCTGCAAGAAGATGAATGCTTAATTCCTCAGCAGATGCAGGTCTGCTGTGTCCAAGTGGTTTTGTGTCTTTTTTGGGCAGTTTCCTATGTGTCAGGAAAGGGGAACAGCTGACAGTCTTCAGCAATGTGTGTATATCCTGGGCAATGGTAGCTCAGCTTTGGTGAATCTCTTTTTCTTACCTAATACGAATTTACACTTCTCCATGGGTGGATTGCTGTGCACCTGCAACGGAACAGGACCTAGTAGCGTTGCATAGTCCATGCAGTTTAAACCTGTGTGTTGCATTATTTCGGGAAGACTTGCTCATGGGGCCAATTTACCTGTGCAGACATTTCCCATACAGCTGTAATAGGGCATCTTTCCTGTAGAGGAGTCTAGATGGGCACCCACAGTAGTGTTAGTCTGAGAATGGACTGGCTGTAGCTCAGCCAGTCTCTGCAGATGTTAGTTGGCTGAGCTTATGCTTTTCTCTGATCCCTCTGCAGTGTAGACATGACCTTTTTCTTAGGGCAATATTCTGGAATACAGTTTTTCTGCCTTCCTGACAGAAGGCAGCAGGTGATGTAAAATGTGACACGATAGAATAGCTTGTTGTCAGTTTTTATTTTCCCTGTCCTATGTCTAGCTAGTTGAAGCAAACTAAATGTGACTAGAACATCATATTTGACCTGTGCATGTAACTAATCTGAAGCTTCAGATTGTGTTCAAGAAATGAGAAGTTAAAGCTTTCCTAATTGCAGCCGTGTGTTTCCTGGCTTGTGCAGGCAATAAGGAAAGAAGATAGCCCTTGCCTGGAGCTGCAGTGCAGCAA
The DNA here is from genome assembly GCA_013400915.1 of Pardalotus punctatus. NCBI lineage: Eukaryota > Metazoa > Chordata > Aves > Passeriformes > Pardalotidae > Pardalotus > Pardalotus punctatus. Next base: position 373,933 of record VZTX01010060.1, read on the forward strand.
GTCTGCCAGTAACACTTCACACATTGTCCTTTTGAGAGGGAGTCCAAAAAAGCGAGCCAGTTTGTCTGCAGGCTGTGGGTGCCAAAGACCTCCCCATATGGCAGCAATTCCCTGCTAGTGAGGTACAAGGTGTTAGAGGCAAGGTGCAGCTAGGTGCTGGCTCACTGCATGGGAGCACTGGCGTGTTAACTCCTGTCGCCTGCTTCTGGCTGTGCCCCCAGCTTGGGCGGGGGTGCTTGGCAGTGCTTCTGGAGACTGAAGTGAGAGATTTATCGATGCTCAAAGGGCCATATCTCTTTGCACCACCAGGTTACGGGGTGCCCGTTACAGAACTGGCACTGTTACAGGAGAAGAAGTAGGAGTGCAAGAGGAGGGGAGAAAGAAACAGAGGATAAGGGATGGAAAGGTAAGAAAATGAGAGGGAAGGGTACTGCAGCAGAGAGTTCGACTAGAAAAATGTTGGGAAATGCTATTCCAGGAGCAAGTAAAACAGAAAGTAAAACAAGGACACAGAAAACTCACTGTTAAGACCCTTGGATAACAGAGGAATGTTGAATGAGAGGAAATGCAAGGCCCTTGTTGATGTTTCTGCTGCTGGGACGGTGGTGGATGGTATGTTTGTGATGTTCAGCTGTGAGTTTTGCTGTAACGTAGAACTGATAGGGGTGGCCAATCTTCAATGTGGTGCAGCATTCACAAGTTAAAAAAAGTGAGCTGAAGCTGAAACAGTGTAGGTGAGTAAAGGTAGTGTAAAGTTAAAGACATACACAGGCCTAGTGGGAAGGCAGTAGTACCATACCATGGGTACAGAGAAGGCTGTAACAGGTGATAGATAGTAATGTGATGCGTCTTTGTTCTTTGCAGTGACTACTTGAATTACTGATGTCCAATATAGCATAGAATAGATAAGCAAGATGCTATATATTGTAGCTGGTCTTGTCTTGAGCTCTCTGTATTTCAAAGGATAACAAAATTAAGGTTTGCAGACAGAAACTGTATTTTTTATGGCAGCAGGGATCTCTTCTGCTTGCCAGTGCAAAAGTGAGCAAAACAAGAAATACTTCGTTTGCCAACTCAGGTGTTCTTTGCTATGTTTCAAAAGTTTTATCATGCAGCAACTTTGAACCTGCAGGTTTTTCCAGTTCTCTGAAGTAGCAGCATACATTTCTTCTAGTTGTTTTTTTTAACTTTGCTGGATAGAAGTGATAATTTTTTGGTCCCTGCGTTATTAATGTGCTATTTTAATGTATGCCTTGTGTACTTTCTGTAGTTGGCTTAGGGATCTGCTTAGGTGTAGTATGTAGATTTAAAATCTAAATGCCTTACAGCCTTCAAACCTATATCTTTACCTACCCTTAGGAGGAAGAATAAACTACAAGTGGGGGAATAAAATCAGAGAGTGAGTGACTTGTTCATGCTTGTGAAGAGGGGGCTGTAGCAGAAGCAGGTGAGAGCCAAATCCTGTGTTAGACCATCTTGAGTGAAAATGTCTGTCTGGTAGTTAAAGTGCTCTTTCTGCTTTGAAAGATAGTATTTAGAATATTTTTTTTTAGACTAGAGTGGTTCTGCCAGCTTCTTATTATGATTAAAACTTTAAAGCTGCACCTCTTTCCTGCTCTGCAAAACATACTTCTTATGCCATGAAAGTTATGTGTTTTTTAAAATAGATGCTAGAAATAATACCAGTTTTGTAGATAAACACTCCCCTTTCGTTTTTATCTGTCTTTTTTTTTTAAAAAAAGAAGTTGATACAGGACAAATTGAGAATTTACATTCCTCTAATCTAGTGGCTTGCTGTTTTAAATCCTGAGTCAGCAAGTAAATTGCAAAGCTCTCTAGAAGACCAGGGCAGCTTCTCCTGTTTGTCTCTCATAAGGCTGTGCATCCTGTGTATTCAGGATAACTGCAATGCTGTGGGGAAGCATGACATCCCCATCTGTTGTTTTCTGTTTCCTGGTACAGTCTCTCCTGCAAGATTGCTCTTTCCTTCTGATGCTTAGCTCCAGATAAGTGGCAATACAACAAAGATGGTATGCTCAGGATTACTATTTCTCTTTTGCTGTAGGTTAAGTAGCTTGTGTGTATTTGGTCTGTTGGGAAACTGTAAGATTGAAGTGACAATTTCTCTGTTCCCCTTGCAGCTTTGATAGTTAAAAAGTTACCAGTTATTGTGTCATGGTTCATTACTTAATGCCAGTTTATAAAATACCTTCTGTCTCTGATCAGAGGCTTATTAAGATCACTAACTTTGTGATCAGGCCAAGTCAGATCCAAGTCTGACCTCAGTCTCTGGTGCCTTTGTGACTTGTGCCCTGTCCCTACATGTTGCCCCGATTTTGTCACTCCTCCATAGTGGTTCACTGTTTTTGTACCTTGGACAGTAACTACATTGTCTGTGCTCTCCTTTGCTCAGGCCAGCAGTTGACGGGCCTTTCAGTGGGGGTGCAGTCACTTACCAGATAACTCAGACTCTTAGGTCAGTCTTCATTGCATTATAATTTATTTATACAATACATATCCATTAGTTAAACAGAAATGATACAGGCATTAACCAGGAAGCTGTTATTGCCCTGAGAGACTGCATACCACAAACATCAGGACAGGGCAACCCCTGTATTTGTAATTCAGAAAACACAGCCTTATTTTCCTTACAGTTCTACTAATGGAATTCCTCTGGCACTGTTGAAATTGCTTCTTGTCTACACTGATGTAAATTAGAGGAGGACTGAGGGGTTTGTGCCTTATGTGGCTGCATCTCTTTTGAGCCTGTTGCTCTCAGCCCAATCCAGGCCCTCAGGATGGAGTTTCTGGATTTGACAGATGTCTTTGAGGTAATTTCCCCCTCCCCTTGCTCTCCTTAGGGAGAAGTTCCTTCTGTGTGTTTGTACTTGTATTCAAATGTGTTCTTCAAAAAGGCATGACTTCAATTGAATCTTCCCCTCTAACAAGATATTTCTAATAAAAATAATAAAAGTGTGATTTTTAGTGTGATCCATTTTTACTAAGGTCTTGTTCACGTCTGGCCCCTTGAAAGAAATAAATCAGAAAGAAACATCAAAATAGTTAATGATATAAACAGTTTCTAAACTATGACTATAAAGCGTTGTAATATAGCCACTTACTCCCTTCATGTATAGAAAAATGTTGTAAAATGGTTTTATGTGCTCTCTGTTCCCTTTTTGAAGGGAGGTAATCCAAGCCTGTGCATTCACCCTCAGGAAACACAAATTTATTTTAAGCCTTGTAATTTTTTTAAGATTCCTTTATGCTAATTTTCTTTAGTATGGGAACTGAAAGTGTTGAAATTGCATGACTTCGAGAGCCAAAGGATTCAGGAGAATCTTGACATTTTTTGTAACTTCTTGCTAAAAGCAAATGCATAGCTGGTAATGTAGTATTTAGGCTCTAACTATACTCATTAGTGTAGCCTGAATTTCCAGGAGAAAAATGAAGAAGTATCTGTGGTAGGCTCTATCCTGTTCCCTGCTGCTGGGGTGGCTGGAGTAGGGCTGGCAGCACTGCCTTTGCCCTTCGATAATTTGATCTGAGTCATCGGGTGTCCTGTAAACTCAGAGTTGACTTCCGTGCCCGGTTCTCCCTGTTGCCTTTACCTTGTAACCCAAGAGTGGGTTTTTACCCATTTGGGTTTTTAGCCCAGATTGGGGTGGGGTTTGTTTTGTTTGTTGCTTGTTTGGTTTTTTTAACCATTTGTGGAGTCCCAAAAGTATTCCAATGGAAGTACAGCGCTCTATAGAAAATTCGAGCCTACTAATAATAGGCTTGCTTTTTTTAGCTGCCTTTCACAGACCTGTTAGAAATGTCCCATTGACCCTCTAGGGTTTTGTAAACCAGGGGTTAGAAACTGCCATGCTGATGGATATCTGGATGAACCTGCAGGAGACTGCCAAAAATTCTCAGCATAGCTGGCCTGTTTTGTTCCACTCCTGCTGATCAGATAAAGCTTTTAAGGCCGTGCAGGACCTATTAGGAAAGTATATATAAATACTGATATTTTCTTATTATCTCTGCTAGAACTTGCTTTGACAAGTTTTGACAAGCTTGTTGTTAGATTTCGTCTGTATGGAAGTGTGGCAGGAGAAGCATAGGTAAATACCCCTTTAGTTAGAAAACACACCTTCTCTCATGTCTGTTGCAAAGTAGGATTAAATATGCAGTTTTATGTACGGAAAAATGAAATTAACTTAAAAATTAATTCTCTTGCAGTTTCTGTCTATCTAACTGGAGCTGGTTGATTTTGTTTAAAAGGACATCTGTGCTGTGGATCTACTTTAGCTGTTGTGAATGTAGTATGACTAGTTCTGTATGTTTGCTTCCTTTTGATGATAAAAAGTTAACTTTAGTGTTGTTTGTCAGCTCTCAAGGTGCTTTGTGTGTCATAAAAGCTGTTCGGAAGTATTTCTTTAAAGTTAATAAAAACCCAGACTGAAAACCTAAAAAAAAGTCCGTCATCTGCCCTGATCTGTCTTCTTTTTCTTCTGTTTTTTCCCCCCAGTATTGTTTTCATGTAGTTGGCAGAACTTGAAATTCACCTAGTTCATATGACAAAAGGAAAATGCAACCTCTTCCCAAAGTTCAGTGTTAATGGACTTGTAATAGAGGAAATGATTGCAATGTACACAGCAATACTGTAGCTCTGCAAGTTTTACCCATGCGTTTGACTTCACCAGCGTGAGTAATTGCATGAAAATCAGCAGGTTCAGATGGTGGTGGTTTTAAACTTGTTGTAAGTTTTACATCAGAACTTCAGGTAGTTTTCAGGTACTTATTGGGTGAAGGCCCACATAATTTGTTTGTTCATTCTTAACACATTCTTTGGTGGTCACAGGCCATTGAAAACCAGATTTTTTGACATGTCTTATGGCAGGTAAAAGGACAGTTTATATAGGGTGTAGTAGCATATTTTAAGTGTTCATTGAAGCAGGAAGTGGATTTTCATTTGTTTTGTTTGCATTTCTAATTTGTGTATTACATGTTTTTTGTTTGTTCCTGTAATGCCAAATGCCTTCCAGATAAAAAAAAAAGAAAAGGTCTTTGCTCTGTCATGTCATTAAGCTGAATTGATGTGTGTATTGTCATTGTATCTCTCACTTACCTAGTGGCCTCTCTTGTAGCCTGACACCAAGATTAAGTCCTTAAGCCCTTTGCCTACATTGTTTACATATTGTTTGCTCCAGAGCAGGAGGAGCTGACATATTCCATCTGTGTTATAAATTAAGTTCATGTGCAGCATGATTGAAGGGCAAACCAGTTAGGGCAAGTTACCGTTTCTGCCCCCCTACAACGTTTTTGGGTTTTTTTGTTTATTGTTGTATTATTTATATGAAAATACCAATTTGGACAATATAAAGCAAAACAGATGTTTGTGTATGTAAGAACAAGGAATTAAAGAAACCCCATTAACCAGGTCGTGTAGGAGAGAAGCTGAGACTCTAAGCTCCTATAGCTTGACTCTTAAGATAATGAACACTAAAACACATATGTATTTCTCAAATAATGTATGGTGTTTATGTACTGGTTACTGATTTTTTTTATTTTGTTTCCTAATGAGGCCTCCAAAGTGAGCATTAAATGGCAGAGTACATTAAATAACAAAATTGTCCTCCAGCCATAAGCAGGGGCCTGTGCTCTGTCCTCTTAACTCACTGCAGAAATGAGTCTCCAGACTTTCACACTGAGGGGGGCTCAAGGCTCCTTCCAGTTTCTCCTTAGACAGTTACACAGCAGTAGATTTTTCTTATTTTTTCCCCCAGTTTAGCTCAGTATTTCTGAGAGACAGCTGTAGAACTTTTATTGGAGTGAAACCACTTCCTGTACTTGCAAGAGAGATTAATTTTTATTTCACTGCTGAAGTGTGCTGTTCAGGACTAAACCCACAGCTTTAATCACTGTGTATTTGTTCAGCTTTCAGTCAGTCTTTGCTAATACTGACCTGAAGGTGACTTGTCAAACTAATTCCTCTGTTAAATAGGAGTTTGCTTTTCCTGTGACTGTTTGATTTCTTTGCTTTGGGATACAAAACCTTAGGGGAAAAAAAGGCTCAGGGTCTAGGCACAAAATCCTGAGAGTCTGCATTCAGGACTGGCCCACTTGTTACTGCACCTGATCTGTCAAGTCTAAACTTTAAATTGAAAATTGAACACCTAAATTACTGTTTTCTTTCTTACTTTTTAATGTAATATGATGTTCTTGTCAACTAAACACTGTTGTCAGGTGTGAGTCTTTAATTATGTCAGTTTTATTTTGAGCTGGCAAACAAGCATAAGAATTTTAGTAAGATTATTAAACAATGCAGTGAAGGTTAACCTGTTTTCTTGAGGGAGTGAAGGGATGGAGTCTTAGAAATACTTGTTAAGTCTGTGTAATTGTATGAATACATAATTGTTCTCACAGAAATTGTGAAAAACTGGAGAAAAGTATGGATTTTCTAGTAGATATAGACTTATCTGAACTTAGACCACCAGATTGTTTGAGTAATCACTGTTTATGAAAATTATATAGCTTGTCTTCCTAAATTTCAGGAATCATGAGGCTAAATTATAGCTGTCGTTAAAATACAGAGTAATTACAATGTGTTATATGGATTTTGTGAATGAGGAGAGGGCTTTTTGTAGGGGGCTTTTGTCTTGCCAAAGTAAATGGCATCCTCACAAGGACATTTTTATTTTGATTTTTCTGTTCTGTGTGACAATGTGTACAAGACTGATATGCTTTAACATTAATCCACGTGACTTTCTTCAGATCCATAAACCATCATAAACTTGCTTGGCAGCATACTATATGATCAAAGTAGAAAGATAAGAAAATATCTAATTCTCCTAGTTTATTTATACCAGTTGTGTTAGAAAACAAACATTGTAAATGGTCTAGTTAATCTGCTTTTGTGCACCTAGGAACTTGGTGCTCCTGGCTTTTGCCTCTCACTGTGGCCACAGTAGTTTCAGTACCTCTCTTCCGTGTCACTAAGGTACACAAAGCTCATCATTTCTGTGCTTGGATGTAATTAATCATCCTGCTCATTCATAACGTTATTCTTTGGCCATGAAAGACTAATTGTCCTCTTATGAATTTTGTCTTCTTAAGAAAACAACTGAAAAGTAAAATAAATTATCATCTCCTTCCCTGTTGAGGTAGGGTCAACAACATCTCCATTTAGGTTGGTGTTGGGCAGAGTAGACATTTCTTCTTGTACTTGTCAGAACTTAGCCATAAAATTTGGAGAAAAGTGTGAGGTCCTAGAGACTTCTGCAATTCTCTCACTATGTTTTCTGTAAAATACGTCAATTTTTAAACAACTGAAGACAAAAATAGCTTTAGTGTGAACTTTTTTGGCAGAAAACGTAATTAATGGTGTACATTTTCTCTGAATTAAAATGGCATAATGAACACTCTTTTTTGCAAAGCCGTGAGAAGAAGCCTTACATTTTGAAATTAGCAGGAGGCTGATCCCTTCCATTCAGGTATATGCAATTCAGTGCATTTGTTAGCAGAATTATTGTAGCCATTTTTATAGAAGGTGGGTCTTTAGAGAGTGTAGTGTTATGAAGTGTTTAGAGCACTGAGCAAATACTCCGTGAAGAAGTGTCTTTGGAAGAGGTTGCTGGGTGTGTAAAGAGCCGCTTTCAAAGCGTAGCATTCCAGGTGTGCTTCAGCATTGAGTGGTGTATGTTCACAGTGCAGATGGATTGATCCCTTGCCAAAGACTTAAGAGCACCTTTCCTGTTTTCTCAAATGCCTGCATTTGGTGGGACTTGCAGTGAAACTACAGCAAGCACAGTGCATACCTGGAGCATTGCTGTTCCTGGTCCCAAAATGGATCTTACCCTCTGGATAGACAAGGTGTTTGCAGAGCTGGAGAAAAGAGGGCAATGTCAGTGTTGGTGCTTTTGCTACAGCAGAGTGGAGGTGGCTGGAAATGACAAAGGGGAGGCAAAAGAAATGCTATTGAGGGATGGAGCAAAGCTGGTGAGAGAGGCATGGCAAAGCAGTAAGACTTCCAAGGGATGTAAGGCCAGAGGAGGAGGTGAGAGTGGAAGACAGCTGTTCCTGGGAAATTACATCCTCCAGCCAAGACTAGAAGTTCCTGTCAAGATCTTTTCTGGGTTGCTTCTTAATCGATTCCTGCAAATCTAACTTTGCAGCTGTTTGGTTTTGCACTTTCACCCCAAAGCTGTGAATCAGTGGGTAAGGAGAAAGGAAATATCTTCTGCTTGTGAAGTTTCCCAGTATGTTTAGGAAAGAGCTTTCCCGTCCCCAGATCTGAAACAGCAAAAAGGGACCCTGCCAGCTGTGCCAGGACTTTCTTTTCTCCTCTCACATGACAGTGCTGAGTTCTTGATTCAGTTCCTGTTGTGGCAGCTCGTGTTGGCTCCTGCCTGGTAACTTTTTCTTCATTAAAATGCTTGTTGGCTTTCCACTTAGGGAGGTGGAGGTGGCACACAGGTAGACCTAGTGTGTAATTAAGCACTTCTTAAAAGCACTTAGAGTCTTCCGAGTAAGGAGTGTTCCGATAAGTGCAAGAGTGTGGTTTCCCAATCCATTATTTTGTGTTTGATTTATTTACCTTTTTTGCTTTTTCATTCCACTTTCTGCAATTTTCCCATGTGATGACCAGGCCATTACGCCAACAGAGGTCTGAATGTCTGGCAGAGCAGTGAGCACTGTTTCTGACTCTCTTTCAGATGCAAGTATGGACATAATAGCCTATGATGATTACTCCAGTCCACCGCTTCAGAGATATTGAAAGGACACCTGAATACCTCCAGCCGGAAAAGTGTGTTCCACCTCCTAGCCGCGCTTCCCTGGGAACAATGTGGTTTATTCGAGATGGCTGTGGTATTGCATGTGCTGTCGTTACCTGGATGCTGGTGTTCTATGCCGACTTTGTAGTCCTTCTTGTCATGCTAGTTCCATCGAGAGATTATGTTTATAGTGTCATCAATGGCACACTGTTCAACACCTTGGCTTTCCTCGCTTTGGCTTCACATTTTCGTGCTATGCTGACAGATCCAGTAAGTATACACCTCTCTCTCTGTGTGTCTCGGAAAGAAACAGGCGGTGTTTTTCTTGTCTGCTAGATGTTGGGTAACTCAGTTGCTGAGTGAGTGGCAGATTTAAATAACTTTTGTGTGTCAGCCTGCTGAGTGAGGCTGCTGATGTGGTATGCTAATTTTTCATCCCACTCAAGTCAGATGCAAAGTCAAGGACCCAGCATTAGATTCCTGGTGTGTGAGCAGTTCCTCTTTTTGCACTGGGAAGGAGAGTGTTTCTCTCTGATGCTGTTTTCTCCTCAATGGCAGATCTCATGTTTGTGGCTTGTTGTGTCTTGACAAACAGGAAAGCTGGAAAAGCTGGTTTTGGTTGTCTGCCTTGGCAAGTATTGCTTCAGCAGAATGGAGCAGATCGTGTGTTGTTTTGAAAAGTCATGTTCCCATCTCTCATTCTACTGATTTTGTTGAGTGTATTGGACAATGCTGAAATAAATACTGTCTGAGCATGCTAAGAGCTGGCAGTTCTTAGGCAAGTTGGGGAAGCATCAGGGTTGTAAGACCCCCTTCTGTGTATCCACAGGACATTGTTTTGAGAAATCATATCTGCTGCTTTCTTGTCTTTCAGTGTGTGACAAGATAAAGTTTAGCACCATTATGCTAATTCTGAATGGCCTGTGATGTTTTATTTTGCTTAATAACCTCTGGACTCAATTCAAAACCCCATCTCCACTAGTTAGGAAAGACAAGCTTAGACTTCTTCTGTCCCCTTCCTCACAAAAGTTCTTGTTGGTGTTGGGAGTGGTGGTGTGTCTCTGATACTCTCTTCCTTCCAAATGTTATTTTCCTCTTGAAACCTTGTTAGATGCCATTAAGACTTCGGTGTGATCTTTGTTTCTTAGATTCCAGCTCTTCCAGAAGGCACAGCACTGCAGAAATGTCTTGATTTGGGGTAATCTCACAATTTATGGTAAAGACTGTTGAATTGCATTCTACTGCTGCTGGGCAGAAGAGCAAGCAGTAGTTCAGCCTCTGAAACTTCTGGTCATTGAACTGGGGAGTAGAGGGTTGCAGAAGTTTGTTAGATAGTTTGTATCCTAAGGGTGGTTGTTAATTATTGTGTGTTGTGTGACTTTTATGCCTTGGGACCTTCAGGTTGTTGGAATTATTTTGCAGAATTAGAAGCAACTCTTCTGAAACAAAAGCTGTGTTTTGAATCAGGCTGGGCAAGCGGCGATGGAGAAGCAGATACAACCTCTATTGAGAGTAATTGGGAAAAAATATCTTAATTCCTAGTGTGAAGTGGGACTTAGTATGTGAATGGTGAAAGCCAGGGGGATTTTGTTTCATTTTTTTAATGAGGAATTCAGCTAAATAAAATGCAAGAGGGAAGATCCAGAGAAGGGGTGCAGTAACATCTGGCAGACAGTGAGATTCAGGGATTAAGGAAGCATGGGGAACCAGGGGCGCATCTAGGATCAGAATGAAACAGAAAGCACTGCTAAAGCAAACAAGCAGAACTCTTCTTACAAATAAATGAATGCCTCAGTTCTTCACAATTGATAGCGTGTGTCCTTCATTTCAGGAACTGCTTCCAATGGATTCTTGCTAAAAACATTCCTAAAGTTTTGAGCTTTGCTGCATACTGAAGGGAGAGAACAGGAGTTGTAGCATTTTGTGGAAATTGGTTTTGGTAATTTTTAAATTAATCAGGCCTGTTGGGATTTTGTGGGGAAAAAAACCCCAAAGACTGCTTAAAAAAAGCCTTATAGTACTGGATTAATATGCAGTCCTCTCACTGATGTGTATCATTCCTGTTTGGTGATGTTAGAAGGTTGTATAGATGTGTTAAAAGGAGACTGTCCCATCAGAAATCTGTTGAAATATTGCATCTCTGTTTTTATTTCAATAAAAAAACCCTTAAATTCACTGAGGTGAATTGTGCCAATATACCAGCAGTGATTTCCTACAGCATTTCATCCCTTTTTTTTTTTTTTTTTAGAAGCAGAGGGAGTTTCTTTGGTTTGGTTTTTGGAGCAAATTTATGTCCCTATAAAGACTGGAAAGTCACGAACTTAGACTCCTGCAGCAGCAATATGTTACCTATTTAAAGATATACTTTAAAGTGGAAATTGCACAGCTAAGAATGTTTTACTTAGTCTTATTCAGGTGTGAGGATTCAGTGTTCACTCTTTGAATGTTAAACCCTAATTTAAATAACAAATACACAATGGAAGCATAACTATAAATATATGAGTTGTTTGCCAGCAACTCTGAGTGTACACAATGATACTTCAGAAGTAGCTGCTTCTACTGACATAAAACATCTGTGGTTTTCAGTTTGTGATATGAAACATTGACATGATAAATACATTGATGTGAAAAGAGGGATGAGGATTCTTAAATATTTTAAGGTTACTGTAGGATTACAAAAGACTAATTGCTAAAGTGAAGGTTTATTGATGTTAAAAAACCACAAAACAGCAAAAGCCCCACCAAAATTATGTTTAAGTATGTGGTTCCATATTTTAAGACCACATTTAAATTTCTTTTCTGAATCTTCTTGCTCTTCTTGAAACACTGCTGATCTTAGGGAAGTTTTTATTTCTTTTTCTTCCTTCCCCTCCCATAGTTTTAAGTCATCCTGTTGTTCTTAGCCGCTGCAGTGTCCACAGGGTAATCTCCTGGTTTGTTTTTTTTTCCTGCAGGGTGCTGTACCCAAAGGTAATGCCACAAAAGAGTTCATCGAGAGTTTACAGCTAAAGCCAGGACAGGTGGTTTACAAGTGCCCAAAGTGTTGTAGCATCAAACCCGACAGAGCACATCACTGCAGGTAAAGTCTTTTCTGAGGATGGCTGTTTTATCAAGGCCTCAAGAATTATTCACTAGTGTGCCTTGTTGGATTCTGAGACTGGAGTGGGTCAGATGAGAGATTGGCATACAAATTCTGTTGCCAATAGTAGCAGACGCATTTAACCTTCTCGGAAGAAACCTTTTCTGACAAATTTTCATATATAGGAGGCTGAGGCTACTTCTTGCAAAGTGAGAAACGCTTAAAATTTTTGTGTGCTGCCTTGGTTCCAGACTTGTAACTGACATTCCACAAATTTTCATGTAAACATGACTTGGAAAGAGACATTCTATACCAGAATGCATAGAAATCCATAAAATGTAATGTCTCCCAAAGGGTCGATGTCTTCTCCATTTTTGTTTTTATTCACAAACCCATTTGTCTGTGTGTTCTATTTAGAAGTGGCATTTAAGTTAATGCTAAAGTGCAGGTAACTGTATCTATTTTTTAGGAGTTCTGACTTCCACATTTTCATTGAGTACTGTGACTTTCTTTGGTGCTGTGTGATAGATCAGTATGCCCACTGATCTGTCATGTCCTTTCTTTTTCTGGTAGGATAAACTTCCTGGAAGAGAGTAACTGGTAGTGAGCTTTTTAGTACTAAAGGCAGTAAGCAAAAAATAACTACTTCCTAAAATTCTCTTCTGCTTTTAAAGCAAGTGAACCTGCTTTCCTGTAAGTAGTTAATAAGTTTGCTCTGGTGTCACTTCCTAACCTACTCAAAAACCAATACAGAGAGAGCTCATACCAGGGTTAGTGCTGATTCATGCAGCAGTCTTGTGGGGAGGGAAGTACATGCTAATGAGCTGAGCAAACTTGTTCTGCTGTTTGCTTTTTTCATACTTGTTTTCAGAGCTTTAGTTTGCAAATGTTTTTCTTTTTTTTTTTTAATTGTTTTTATTTTAATGAAAATCAGGAGTTGGTTATTCAGCAGGGGCAATGTGATCATGCCTATCACTTATTAATGCTACTGTAAAATCCCCTCTGACAGCTTTTCAATTATGAATGAAACTTCACATCTAAAATGCTGTCTTGATGATGACTTGCAGCATAGGTTTATGAAAAAGACTGGCTGAACACAAAACCTCATCACCACTGTCCTTTTTTCTATGCTTTAAGTTAAGTTTTTAGGCATTAAGATTTGGGAAGGTGATCCACTGAGCACTGATGCTGTTGAGAATCTTCAGTCAAACATTTTTTTTGTGGCCTAGGGAGATTTTTTAGACTTTAATGCATCAAGGTTGAGCATATGCATCAGCAGGAGATACTGCTAGCTGTATGCCAGAGGGACCAGGGTGTTTTTTATTAATGTGCTATTTAGTGAGTCCCCCGTGCCCAGTAAACTAGTCCTGCCAGCATTTGGAAGCTGGGTGGTTGAGTGGGGGAAAGTGTCTGAGTATGGGCAGTCCCTGCTGCCTGTAGTGTTTAGTTGTGGTTTCTGTGCTTCCTTTTCCACCAGCTAGCATCCTGTTCTGCCTGTCATCCAGCTGCTTTTGGTATGTGTTCATGGAATAAAACCTCTCCTCCCAGCCTCTTCTCCTGTCTCTTTCACATCTGTGGCTTGGCTGCTCCAGGCTTGTCCCTTTGGGGAAGTAGGATCCAGGAGCGATTGAAGGCTTGCTTGGGTACTCACCTCTCTCAGAGCCCAAGGGAAGTGTGTGCACACCTGCACACAGGGGGGCATCCTCCTCCTCTACCACCTGCCTCACCTTACCCCCTCCTTTATTTTAGTCACAATGATAGATACTTGTTATACAAAGTACATTATATGGCAGATAAATTGTTTTTACCGTGCCTGCTGATTTTAGACCCCATATAGCTCAAAATAATTTTAAGCTGCTTGTTCTGGCAAAACGAGGCTTTTCTTGTTTCCCTCTGCGCCTGGGGCTGTCAGGTAGTAGGGCACCCAGGCTTGCCTGAGGAGAAGCAGCTCCTGATCCGGCCCCATGCTAGGAGGCTGGGGCCTGCCTGCCTGGACTTTCATTTAGGATCAGGCCTATAGCAACTCGTTTGTTTTTCAGCCGTAGCATATATCCTTGGGGATTGTCCCCTCCCACCGTGTAAAGTGAGTGAAAAGCTGTTCTGACAGAGGTTTTCTATTATCTATTCATACATGCTGATAAGAACATGTTTATGTTTTCATTTGAGTTTCCCTTAAGTGTTTGGGTGTTGAACTTTATATTAAGGTCAAAATGCTTTTTGTTATAAGAAGGAAAATAAAATTAACAGAGTGCTCAGTCCTTTCTCTTTCATTGCTGCCAGAATTGTTCTGGAATAGCTGTTTCCTTTCTGGGTCTATTGTTTGTTTGCTTTGGGGTTTTGTGTTTTTTCATATTTGATTTCTGTGCTTGTTTGTGCAATGTGGTATCAGGAGACTGCTTTTCGTCTCCTATCATATGAGAAAGCAGCAGAGAAAAAGACTTCCTTTATTATGCAAGTTGAAGCAGTTACTGACTAAGCAAGAGAATGATGTTCAGACAAAGTAATAATGTTTTAATTATTTGACTTCCAGCCACAATGTGCACACTGACAAGAATTTGAATTTTGATTTTATTAGTCTGGTTTTGTGAAGTGCTTTAACGTCTAATTTCACCTTGAATATATATTGTGGTACCATCTTCCTGACTGAGTGCCACAGCTATTTTCTGCTACTGTGTGGCTTACCTTGATGTCAGGAATCTTTTCTAATGCCTTATTTAATTTTCTTTTTTTTCAAGTTCCTGCTACCAGCAAATGTTGGCAAATAAACCTTAGTCTGTTATTAGCAACTCCAAAAAGTATCTTTATTCGTTACTGCCTTTTATATCTTTGTGGTTTCTGTTTGGTTTTAATCTGTGGACATTTTTACAGGCCTAATAAATTAAAACTGAACAAAATCACAGATTTTTTCCATCTGCCCGAATGTATTGTTCAAACCGTACTTTGGAAAGAACCATTGACGTATGGCATTAATTTTTGCAGTGGTGGTTTGGTATTATATGGTTCATTTTGAACAGGCTTAGTCAAGTAAGCAAACCACACATATAAATATGGTGACAAATAAATTCTTTTAGATTCAGATTTTACCTCTTATTCTTCTCCTTAATTTCTTTGTCCCCCAAATCCCTGTGAAATCTTGTGTTCCTGGAATAAAAAGTGCTGTTAATAAAGACCTGTGTTCTTTCAGTGTTTGCAAAAGGTGCATTCGGAAAATGGACCATCACTGCCCGTGGGTCAATAACTGTGTAGGAGAGAATAACCAGAAGTACTTTGTACTGTTTACAGTAAGTATTTTGCAGGTGATGCTTGAGGTTGTGCGGTGGGAAGTGCTGAAATGATGTGCATGTAGTGTGTGAAGCAGCTCCCAAGCCTGGCATTCTCTTTTTTCATGATTTGGAAGAACTTTATGGGGCGCTGCTGTAGGCTTGTGTTTCACTAATGAGGGAGCTCACACACACACCCCCATCCATCCACAGCAATGGAAAAAGGCATCACAAGGTAGCATTTGCCAGGGGGTTTTGAGGTTCGCATTGATAGTTGTTCAGCACCTATTTTGTCATGTGAGTAGTTTATTGTGGTGCTGAGCTCTTTGAGGCAGGGGCCACCATTTACATCATACAGTGGCTGATAGGGTCCCAGGCCTTATGTAGGGTTCCTAAACATTATAGTTGTACAAGTGCCTGGGTGGGATCATGTAATAAGAGCTGTTGCCCCATCTCAAAGAAGGAGTGGGAAGTCTGCATTCCCTTTGGTAAAGATTACCCACCTTTTAATTGCAAGTGATTTATTTTTGTACTTGAAAACCAAGGAGGTGTTTGACTTTTTGTACTATATCTGTAGCATCATGAGTAAGAAACAGGAGTACAAACTTGAATACTGCATATTTCTGGAAGGTTTGAAATGTGTTTCATCAAAGTGAACTGCAAATATCCTGTGGGAGTAGTGTGAACATTACAAGGCTGAGTTTCAATGATGCTCTGTTTTATTAATAAATCTTTTGAGACATCTGTAGGTTTGAGGAAGTATGTTCTCATATTACCAAGCAGAAAGGGGAGATTTTCAGTTAAATGGAAAGGCTTAGTGTTCTCTGGTGTGGTTTGCAAGGATGTGGATTACAGAACAAAATGAATCCCATTTCTTTCCTATGAGCAGGGTTTGTTTTTTTTTACCTTGAGAAGTGAGCTAGGTGTTTTAGTCCTATCAAAAGGATTTCAGTTTCTATTAAAACTTGATACCCACTTTCAAGCAGACTGTATTTAACACTTAATTTAGTTGAGTGAAACAAAATCAGGGTTGCTTGTTTTGTTCTCAGATATTCTTTTTGACAGGTGAAGAAGTGAAAGAATGGCAGCATGCTCAACTTACAAGGAAAACCAGAATACTCCTGTATTGCCTTTTACTGCTTTCAAAGGGGTTTCTTGTAAAAAAACCCAAAAACTCTCGCTTCTAGTATCTGCCTTTTTCAGAGTTTATAGGTTCAAGAGAGTAATTTTTTTAGCCCTGTCTTTGTAAATTATAATCTGTATGTAGCATTGCACATAGCTTTTTTTCTTACTTTTTGTTACGTACAGTTTTTATTACAAAGCTAAGACCTAGTTTAAACCAAAAATGAGTAAGTACAAAGCATTAAAACCTGAGAGAAACTTTCCATGCCAGTGTCTGCCTCAGGGAAAAGTACTTGTTTAAATATGTAATTTTTCTCAGCCTCATACTGGAAAACAGATAAAGTGTATTTTCTGGGTAAAACAAATTAACTGTTGTTTCTCTGGGAAACTATAGTGCTATCAAGAGCAAGGATGTAGGCTTTGACAACTTGATGCCTTGATCAGTGTTCTCTGAAAGTTGTGCAATACTCAGCAGAGGTAAGGACAGTAAGTTGTGTGGAAGGCCACTCTGGGATACGGGAGGCTGGGTTTTGGATCCAGCTGGCTTTGAATTCAGCAGTCTCCCTTGTGTTTGCTCAGAGCTGTTAGTAAGGAGAGAACGAGTCTGTGTAATCTTGGCATTTGCCAGCTTCATGGTGCTTTTTAAGGGAGATGATAGAGCTTGATGGTTTTTGGAATTGTTTGTGGTTTGGTTTTATTTTGATGTCTTAGCACTATGCTTTATTTAAAGTTTTGGGAAGATTTAGCATTTTGGTCTTTAAACTCACTTGGTACCTATATTACGTCCTTTATTTTTCAGATGTATATAGCACTGATTTCCCTGCATGCACTAATCATGGTGGGATTTCACTTCTTGTACTGCTTTGAAGAAGACTGGACAAGTGAGTATAAACAAAATACCTCATTAAAATAACAGATTAACAGACTACCCTTTGAATAAGAATTTACAATGCAGATTGCTTGGTTTTTTGTTTTTTTTGTTTTTTTGGTTTTTTTCTTAATGATTGGTCCTGGAACTTCATAATTCTTTTTGACCTACTGGGATCTCTGTCCTGAAAAGTCCTCTTTTACCTTACACCTGATAGTGCCTAGGAAAAATCTGATATGTAAAGGCACCTAAGGAGAATGTGTGCAGTAACCTACTGTTGACATGAACACAGCACTAATTTCCTGAATGCCAACACAAGATAAGACGTATGTGTGTGCTTTTTTAAAAAGGGCAGCGTGAATCATTCTTGCAAGACTGCCAGGAAAACATGCTAACTTAGATCCAAAAATCCACCCTCACAAGAACAAACAATTCCTTTCCTCAAAAAAAAACCAAACCCAACAAACCAAAAACAGAGCCCAAGCAGCTCAAAAAAGCCAAACCAAAAACCCCAGCACTCACTCAGAAGCAGCCAGTGAGTAAATTTCCACAAAGCCAGTCTATCTATGTTCTTAAAGCCACAAATGGATATAGGAAATCCTCAGGTAATGCTGAGTTGAACAGCAAGGTGTCAAAGAATGTGTGTGCAGATGTATGTACTGCTTGTGACTTTTTATTGAAAAGGATGAGTTTTGTTTTCATTCTTGGAATTTCAGTTGTGTTATTCGACTGGTTTTAGTTTGTAATACTGCAGAGGATACACATATGAATTGAGTTTGACAGGGTTGTTCTGCACTTCACAACTTTATAAAACAGCTGCCAGCTGTCACTGAGAACATCTGCATCTGACTGCAGTGAGCAGGGCCATAAGGGAAGGATACATCAAAAGGTAGTTTCCTTTATCTCCTTTCTCAGAGCCTGTTTCTGTTTCTTTCCTATGTCTCCCAGGTTTAGGTGGCAGAACAGAGCTCTTAGGAGAGATGGATATGTTGTTCCAGCTGCCTTGTGTTTGTGCAGATTGTGTTAGTCCCTGATTATGATGTATCTCTTTAAGCTTAACATCTCATTAGGAAAATATAGGCTTTTGGTGACAGTCTTAGATTTCAGAAAAATCTGGAGACCTGCCATTTACAGCACTCCAACACTACGACTTTGGTCCTATAACATTCCTTTCTTCTGCTCCTCCTTTCTAATTACCTTCTTGGGGTTTCTTTTTCAGTTCACGCTTGAGTTTGCACGATTGAGTATGAGGAAAAATAGGAATTTGGCGTTATTTGACCTTTAAGTTACGGCTTAGAACAGTTACAAAAGGGAGCACACCCTGGTTTTATGTTGGTGCTACATATCCTCATGTCCTGACTGCCAGCTTGAGATTTCTAATGGACTTAGCACTGTGGAAAATCTGTTAAGGCTAAGGTTTAAGAGAGAAGCTCCAGGTAAAATGGAGTAGAATGGAGTCCTAGCCAGTGTGCTAGGGAATCACCGAAGTGGAAAAGAAAGTTACAATCTTGAAGTGTTGCAGGAGTTTTGGTGGGTTCTTTGGCTCTTTTTGAGACTTGAGGGAGTGATCATTTTATGGTTGAATATCTTCAAGAATGTCACAGCTTCCCTGTGTATCTTTCTGGGAATGTTGTTCATATAATTTATTTGATAGTTTGAGTATGGAAAACTCATGGCTTAGCAGGTGTTTTGCAGCTGCTGCATTACTTGATTTCTAGCTTTCCAACTCTATTGTTTTGTCTTCACAGAATGCAGTTCCTTCTCTCCACCAACTACAGTGATTCTCCTCATCCTCTTGTGTTTTGAGGCTCTCCTATTCCTCATTTTCACCTCAGTTATGTTTGGAACCCAAGTACACTCCATCTGCACTGATGAAACGGTGGGTGTCTCACACTCTCCTTTACAGTGTCTCTCACCATTTGTAGGAGCAGTGATGGGCTACAGGGTTTTACCTCATGGCACAGGGAGTCCATGTACCCTTTGAGGAGAGATCCAGTGTAACAAAGCTGAGCCAGCACAGTGCTGGATGGTGCTCTCTGAGGGTTACTGTGGGAGGTAATGTACACCTGTGTATTGGCTGGGGTGCTGTGTTGACAATACCTCCTATAAGGTAGGCATCGATAACTGGGATTACTCTGTAGAGAGTATTTGTCCCTGTGGGTTGGAGAACCTTTTTCCTTTAATGAAGTGCTTTTACAGTGGTATTGTCTGAAATTCAGCTGTGTGTCCTGGTTGTCACTATTCACAGGTTATGTGTTGGGAAGCCAAGATGAGTAGGTGGGGGAGGAATACACGCAGACACATAGGCACAGACACACAAGACACAGAGACTTCTTTTAGCCTAGAAGATTTTCCAGTCTTAGCTGTTCAACAGTTCAAAAACTCTTGCCAGAGGGAAAAAGAAAAGGGAGTGGAGTAAGCTCATGGAAGCCTGCTGGCTACAGTCTGCTGCAAATCCACCAAGTCATCCCAAATTCAAAGGTGGCATAGTAGAGATTATTACAGTCCTAAATCCATGTGTTTGCCCACTTCTTTAAAGATGGAGCTGGTGACTCCTGGGGGTGTTCCCACACTTGTGAATACTTCCAGTTTTCACCAAGCATGCTCAGGTAATTGAATTAACTGGAGTGGTTGGAGAGAAGTGATAGTCTTAAAAGAGTGACAGATCTTCCTTCCTCCCCCGCCTCCTTTAGGATTCTTTGTCCTTGTTTGCCCATGGCCAGTTGAAGCTAGAATAGGTATTTTTGCTGCTGTCAGCTGTAGTTGGCATTATATGCTGTAAGGGCCCCTTGCTCTGAGCCTTTGTTTGCAGTGCTTTTTTTAATGCTTGGCTTCTGGAAGAGGCTGATGTTCCACCTGTGCCTTTTCTGTGTTCAGAGAAAGACTTCACTGTTCTTTCTGATGGGGAGAGCCCCAGGAAAAAATACAGTGTGGTACAGTTCCTGCTGAGCTTGTGTTCATCAGTAAGTGTGTAAATTAGCAATGCTGCCTGTGAAATGATCATCTGAACTTCTCTATTTTTGAAACCTGTTAAGAATTTTTAGGAACTGCTTCCTACAGCTGGGCACCGAAATAAGTCCCTAGATTTTCCCTTCATCTCGAATTCTGGGGACTTGTAGATGTTAAAGGAGCAATACCACATTCTAAAATTGAAAAAATGAAATATGGTCTCCCCCTGTTGAGTTATGGGTTTTTATTTTGGGGGTGGGGGGGCATGTTGAATATGTACCAGTAAGGGTTTTGCTCCATAGAATGTCTCATTGTTGGTTTGCTAGCGTTGAGCTAGCTGTCTGGCATGCAATCTGTTTTGAGCAGAGGAATATTTCCAGGTGAAATGCTTCTTGGTGTGCTCCCTTGCAGTGTTTTAATCCTCATTTAAGAGGCAGGGCTGTGTCTTGCCCTTTTTTCACCTTTCTGTTCCAGTCACTGGGAGACTTCATTCCTCATCTTGAGTATGCTGTCCCACCAAGATGGTTCCTTTCTGCCTGAAGGGACCCAAAACCCTGGTATTTTGCTGCTGTCTTTAGAGGTGACATTTACGAGGGATCAGCACAGCTCCTGCAGCTGACCCATGTTGCGTTCATCAGAGCTCCCACCATCAGTAATTTGAGGCACACAGATGCATTACAGCACATTAATGTGTAGTGTGGGAGACATGTAGGTCAGGAGAAACCTTACCTTGCAAAAGATGCAGAGTCAAGGAACAGAGTGATCTGCCAGCTGCTGCTGCTGCTTCCCGTGGGAGAGTGATGCTCTCCAGTGACTCCTCTTACTCATTTTGCTTCTGTGGCAGCCAGGCATGTGTGGCTCTCCTGAAAGACCAAATTCACTTAATGGGTTTTAGACACAATACAGATTTAAAAAAAAAAAATGTTTAACTAGTGAATGTTTCAACTGATTGCTTGACGGCTTATTTTTGTTCTGCCTCTAACCTTTACTAAACAATGCCAATGATTTCTTCAAATCAGTATCTTATTTAACCCTCTCTCCCTGCTGTCAGCCCATGCATGTTTTAGCAGGGATTCTAATGACACATGAGGAGGCACCAGGTAGACTCAGCTACACTGAGCCATGGGCACTTCCTGAATTTGCTTGGTGAATCTGGGAGCATTATCGAGATTAACTTTGGGTTTGTGGGTTTTTTGGTTCTTTTGTTGGGTTTGTTTTTTTTTTGTTTTTGGTTTTTTTTTGTTTTTTTGTCTGCAAGCTTGTAATGGTTTCTTCTAAAACTTTTCCATCTGGTTAGCACATAATGCATTCAGCCATTAAAGCACATACTTTTTGTTTGGTTTTAAGTGGTGGGGTTTTTTTTTTTATTGACATCAGAGGCAATTGGATGGCAGGTCTTAAAATGTTTCTGAAGTATGTAGGTCTGAACAAAATGAAAGCAATTTCATTTCCAAGGAACAGTTTGTAGCTTTAGTATTTTTTAATATAGAACTGTGAGAAGAACAGGAAAGGCAGTACAGATGCATTTGTATTTTCTTACTCTGTCCTTTGGATAAGGGGTAACTGAGGGCAGACCTTTCCCCGAATCCAGAACTACGGAATCTGAGTATTTGACTGAAAATGTGATATTTCTGTTTTCAGGGAATAGAACAGTTGAAAAAGGAAGAGAGAAGATGGGCTAAAAAAACAAAATGGATGAACATGAAAGCAGTATTTGGCCATCCGTTCTCTATAGCATGGCTTAGCCCATTCGCAACACCAGACCAAGGAAAAGCAGACCCGTACCAGTATGTGGTCTGAGGAATTCCTGACCAGCATTTCCACTAAAATAGAAACATATTACAGCACTACTGTTACAAATTTTCCATGAATGTTTAAAACAAAAAGCAAAACGAACTTTTTTATGTCTATTAAAAGGCTGATAATTGCAGAGGAAAAAAAAGCCCTGTATTCCACCATTTTAGATAATTCTATATCTCTGGCTGAAACTGCTGCTGCTTTTTTTTTTTTTTTTTCCTTTTCCTTCTCTTTTTTTTTTCCTTTTCTATTTTTATCACATTAACTTTACTGGCATTTGTTTCTCTCTGCTTTCTGTATGGCATAACTAATGTGAAGGGGATCCTCTCTTCTCTGTTATGATCCACCTCTTTTGAGTAAATTCTCATGCTGTCGCCTGACTGTGATGAGCTCTGTGGATGACATGTGAGTGCCAACAGCCCTACACAGACACCTTTGGACTTCCTGAAGGAGCACATTGCTCTTTCATAAGTGAACTTGAATGGGGAATCAGATACTTCACGTACCAAAAGGTGCAAGACCAGAAGGCAACACAGCAAGAGAGCCAGTTGACCTGATGATCACAGACAGTTAAAGTACTTAAATGTTGCCAACACCAGTTCCCACCCCACCCTCCTTTTTCCTTCCAGCCACAGAACTGATTCCATCTTTCTGGCATTATTTTGTCTGTTCCCTCCCTTGTGTGCAGGAAATTGTTGCCCTTTTAGGATAACTGTGGCAGATTTAGAAGACTCTTTGGATTATTACATGCCTTACACTTCCAGGAAAGAAAGCAAGCTAATTTTCAAGTGTTTAGAATAGCAGAATCATGTTTTTTTGTGTGTGTTTGTCTTGGTAAATAACTTGTTAGAGCAATGCCTGCTAAATGGTGTTAACGTGAAAAACTGACATGAATGCCCAGATTACTATAAAGATTAATATTGATGGGATGTGTAAGTGTTCCAGGGTGATTGATACTATATTAGCATTGCCCTGGTTTAGAGCTTTGTAAATCTTTTCTCCTATTTATGCATACATGTGTTTGTGTGTAAACACACACACATGTATGTGTAAGGGTTTGAAATTGGGAAATATTTATGGTAAGGAGCATGCATGCTGTTATGAGCTGTGTGGTGATGAAAGTGGGAGGGACAGAAGGCATTCCAAAAACGGGTAGAGCTAAACCATTCATAGCTACAACTGACATCTTGTGTTCAGGCAGGAATTTTATTATATTTTTGATTCACAACTCCCATGGGCTCATCAAATGAATTGCAAACAAAGGAAATATACAAATCAGCTGCGTCTGTGACTTCCAAGGAATCTTTTCTTTCCTTGATTTAAAATAAAATTGTATTTTTTTTGGAAACTGACCTGTTTAGACTGCTTCAAAGCCACAAAGGAAGGGAGGAAAATCAGGGAAGGAGAAATTTAATGGATGTCTCATTTCGGAAGTAATGTGAATGCTGCATCTTTTCAATCTGTCAATGCTTCCATATGGAAAACAAATGCAATAAAACTTTTCCAAAAACTTGTTTGCTGTTCTTTCTTTCTTCGCTCCAAATCTTGGGAAGACTCTCTAATGGTTTTCTGAACTTTCACTTCCGTATGCAAGCAGGCAGAAGCATATAAAGGTTAATTAGCTTGAGTGTTCAACTTCAAGTTTAAAAGTGAGTTAATTGGTAATATGCTGATCTGTTAATCAGTGGTTTACTTCACTGCTTGGGAGAGGCAGTAACTCTGGTTTTAGTATGTGATGGTGTTTCTCAGAGAACGTTCCCAGCTTAATAGTTAAACTGGATCTTGGGCCATGGTCAGTCCAGCCAGTGAGACACACGTAGGTGATAATTTGAACTGGTAGAGAATCTGGCCCTAAAGCTGCCTGGATGCAAAATCGGATACGTTGAGGGGAGAAGCTTTAGTCACCTAGGCAATTAACTAATGAATGAATCTCTCTATGTGTAGTTTACTGCTTCAAAAATTGTTTTGATTACAAATTCTACATTCCAGTTTGGGTTTATTTTAATTACCTTTATTAGCTATATATTTTGGAGGAAGATTGGTTACATTGTTCTGGCATTTTGACCATTGTGGAAAAATGTGTAACTGCTAAGTTTTTCTTGTTCCAAACCAAATGCAAATTGTTAAACAGCATTGTATAGTATTGATATTTTCAATCAAACTGTTTGTTTTGTTTTTAAAATGAGGCACCATCACAGGAATGCTATTGGTACCTGCCATGTGTGTGTGGCGATAGCCAAGGTCTTCAGCTTTCCTTGCACTGTACAACTTGGTACTGCAGTTTGATGGAATTTGAATGGTACTAAATGTGGGTCAGTATTATATGAGAAAGGCAGATGTACTGGTTTGCTGATGGAAAGTATTTTCTTGATCAGGACTACGTGATTTCAGGTGCTGGTTCTGTTTTAGTGTGGCCAAGAGACATTGAAGGACAAACTCAATCAGAGCACTTCTGTTTTGGAAAGTTAAGTGGTGCTCCAAGCAGAAATGAGTGCAAGGAACTGCTGTAAGAAAGGTCTGCCTTAATCATGATTTCCAATGGCAATGCCTCCTTTGTCTTTCCCTTAATCATCGATTTGTCTCAATGCTTGTCTTTGTGGTTTGCTCTTTCATATCCTAAAAGTGCGTTTAAAGAAATGAATGCATTTTTTCTAACATGCAAGAGCTGTCCTACAGGTCTCTTCTGGGTCAGACCATGCAGCCCCAGCATTCTCTTTTGGCGCTGGGCAGGAGCAGATACCGAGGGCAGTAGTGGGAGGAACAGGGTATCCTACAGCATTGCAGTGGTCACAGGGCAGCCTTGTCCTACTGTCCCCATGTTTGCGATGTTGTGCCTCTTAACTTAAATGGGAGTGTTCAGTATTTTATATTTCTCAGTGTATGTCTTCTCTTTGCAGTATTGATTCAAAATTATATCATTTGAAATAGAGAAGGATGATGCTTTTTTTTTTTAAAGTTGAATAGCTGCTTGATGGGTGAGAGAAACAGGTGTTGGTTTGATTGAATACACAAAATTCTCACTTTCTAAAATAATGGTGAGAGATTTTATGTAAGTATATTTTTTTTTTAAAGTTTCATTAAGCAGTAATGAAATGTCTTCAACAGCTGTGCATTCCTTCCATCTCCCTTAGATTCTTTTTAAGACATAACCTCATGCCCTACTGACCATGTGTCCGGCAGCCAAAAATAGATCAAGATACAATTATAAAACTTCTGCTTATTTTGAATACATGCTGTGAAGGGATTAGTGAGGTCAGGTTGGGAGAGAGAAAGTACACCCCTGGCTGCTCTCTAATTGGCATTAGCACAACCTCAGCCTGACCTTGCTTATTGCCCTGGTTAGCAGATGCTGATAGGAGCAGGTGAGCAATGTTTTTTTGGGGAGGAAAGGAGGGGCTGCTGCACAGAAGTGTTACAAATCTGTATTCCCAGTCTAGATGGCAGCAGGGATTGAAATGGATTACACAAATGATTGAGGGCTGGTTTGAAGCTTGTGCTCACAGGGCAGGGTTTAAATGCCTGGTGTCTGTCTCTCCTCCTGCTCTGTGCTATTGTTTTCCTTCTCTCTAGATGCTCACGCAATAAGTGCTCCAGCCATGCTCCAGCCAGTTTGTTACTAACACATGGAAACCTCTGCAGTTCTCTAAGGAACAGCCCAAAACCGAAGGTGGTCTCCTGCTTTGAGCTACCAAATCCTCTGCCTCCTGGTGGCACAGCCACTGGGTGCTGGAAATGCAGCATCCTGGAGTAAAAGCTCATGGTAGTGCTAGAGCTCTTTGCCAAGGATCTGCTGTGCAAGAATCCTGCTCCTTGAAGCTTGCCCAGCAGGGAGGTAAGGTTAGACCCTGGCTGTGGCACACCAAGTGTGGCATCCCAAGGGACTAGAGGCTGCAAGGGGTTTTCCCTGGCGCTCTTGAAATGGTGCATTTGCAAGCCTGGGAGCAGGGTGAGGTGCCGCAGACATGTGCTTAGCATTCAAAGTCCTCCAGGGCTTGAATTTTTCCCAGATTACAACCCTGAGGAATTCTGATTTGGTGTTGCATCATTCCTTGCTGCACATTCACTGCTGGGCTTCTCCTAAGTCAGCACGAGAAACGGGGCGTGAATGAAGCTCACAAAAGCTTTGCACGCAGGGCTTCGGTTTATGGTGGGTTTTCTCCTGGGTCTGCTCATGCTGACTCAATGTTATTGCAAACTGAGCTGCTGCTGCTGTTATTTGTGAGGCTGACAGTGAGTGCAGCTGTGGTGCTGCTGAGCTGCTGCGTGTATTCCTTTCCCCCCACTGCAAAGCTTTGAATGTTTTGTGTGTCATCCAGAAAAATTTGTAGAATTAGAATGTGGCAAGTGTACTGTTAATCCAGCTCTTCTAAAACTGTTTTCTTACAGTTTTAACTGAATTTGTGCTTTTTTTCCCCTTTCCTTGAGTTTTTCAAAACTTGGATCCAGTATTCTAACTTCTCTAAGAACAGCCTTTCTGTATGGTCACTTGTGTATCATCATGAGTGTAT
Organism: Pardalotus punctatus; assembly: GCA_013400915.1. Classification (NCBI taxonomy): domain Eukaryota; kingdom Metazoa; phylum Chordata; class Aves; order Passeriformes; family Pardalotidae; genus Pardalotus; species Pardalotus punctatus. The sequence goes on from VZTX01010060.1 coordinate 400,275, forward strand.
CATACACAGCTGCAGATCTGACTCCTCTCTTACACGATATGGAAGATGGGCATAAAAAATTGTGCCCTATTTCACACAGTGGTAGCCTTAAAAAAAATCATCAAGAAAATAAATTTTAGTTCCTTATTTCTACATGGAGAAGACTACCAGGAAAAACATGTCACTGCCCAAATTTGATGGATCTGTTCTTTAAGTACAATCAAAGTGTTTACTTTACTAAAGTGACATTCTTGGATGGAGAATGAATCAGAATATTGACTGACCAAGGCTCCAGTCCCATTTTGAAGCCTCTTCCCAGCAGGTTATCTGGCTTGCATTGTGATTTGTCTTTGATAATTTGGTAAATGGAAGTTGTGTTCTTAAATATTTACTCTTAAGTGGCACAGAGTGAGCCTCTAGTGACAAGCCTAGGTGTGGCAGTGATAAATTCCTGCTCACTGGAAAAAGGTGCTATATTTTGCCTGTGTCTGAACTATTGCAAAAAATGCCAAAAGAAGGTGAAACTCTCTAAGTTGTAACTGTATTTTGTAACTCCTTGGAGGGATTCAAAAAGCCATGTTTCAAAAAAGACTGGCTTTTCAGAAGCCATCTCCGTACCCTAAAAATCAATAGCAGCTGATGCCAAAATATGTCTGCAAGATTCAGATTGCCCACGAATTTGATCTTGTTTGAGGGTTTTGCCATTAAATTTGGAGATGAAACTCTCAGCAATGCAGGGCATCTGTCTTCATTGTTAACTTGATCTGGAATAGCATCAGCCTGGCTATAGGTAGGCAGTTCCACGTGTACTACAGTGCTCGGTGCCCATATACCTGCTATAAACATGAGGGGACCATAAACTCTTCTCTTCTTGCAGGGTATTGAGCGACTTAAAAACCAGAAGCCAACCTGGGAGAAGATCAGCGGCTGGGAAGGAATGAAGCTGGCATTTGGCGGTGCCTTCTCCCTGGGTTGGTTCAACCCTTTCTCAAACCTGAACTGCAAGAGCCCAGCACCGGCTGAAGCGGTGGCAGCAGCTCCTGCATCTGAAATAATGACACAAGAAGAAATCGAGCAGTTTCTGGCTCGAGATGTTGCCATCCAAATATTGCATGAATAAGCAAAGCATCCTCCACAATGCCAGGAGAAGCTTCCAGGTGTTTTTTTTAATAACTACTTGTGCTGGAGATTTAAGGGTTGCTTTTCAACACACTTTCTGGTGCATTAAAAAATTCAGGAGTATTTGTCTGGAACAGACACTACAGCACTAGCAGAAGCAATGCAAATCTCTACAGAGAGCTTCATAAGTGATGGGGTTCGTAAGCTCCTTTTCAGACCTGTGTCGACTGCTTTATCAAGCTTTTCTTACATGGCCTTTAAGGACAGTTTATAATTGTCAGATAGATTGGTTCCAGTTCCCAGAAATGTGCCATTCTAGGAAGTCTGGTTAATCTTTTGTTCTTACAGCCCTTTGGAGGACTAAATGTGTGATGGCAAGATGAGGCCAGCTCTGAAGGTTTTCATGAAAAACAAATCCTGTTTAGCCCATCTCATCCCACGGGTGCTGCCTCTGGGTTATGGAAGTTGCTGGCATGCAGATCTTAGCAGAGGTGGGATACAGGGCTGTGGGTGCAGCAGATGGATGAGCTCACCCTGGGTGTTAATTCCTTTGGGCTTTGAAGTATCTCCAGCGGTAAATTTTTCCCTCTGTGCTTGTGGGACTGCCCAGGATTGGTGGTGCTTGTTGGAGTTGGTGGGCTTGTTTGTGGTGGTGCCAGGCTGGCTGGAACATTTCACCCGTGGCCAACACAGCCAAGAATGGGCAAATGTTAGCCAGGTTGTCAAGCTGCTGGTGCTGGTGAGGGGAAGCTTTTGCCCCGGGGCTGTGTTGTGACGTGTGGAGTGGGAGCTGCCTGGCCAGGCTCTGCAGCCCAGGGAGCAGGGAAGTGGTCTAGGCCAGGTACCAGGGCTATTTCTGCATTCAAAGAGGGGGAGATGTGAGCACCCTGCTGATGGAGGTACTTCTTCTCTCCATTTGACTTGTCTAACTTCTTTTCTTGGTAGCTAGAGTTGGTAGAGAATGAATAGTGCCTCTTAATCTTACTGGGGTTTAACACTGTCCTACTAGCATGTGCCATTACACAGGATTTCTTTACACTAATTTTGCAGCCAGCTCCTGGGGAATGCTGGTGAACCTGTAGAAGGAATTCCCATCACTTGAAGAAGGCATCATTGCAGGTGGCAGTAGCTGCAGCAAAGTCATGCAGAGGTGTTGTCAGCCACTGCATTCAGATGTGCTGCAAACTCTTGGCATCCTCCAGATGTCACGGTACTTTTAATTTAGACTGTTTTTCAATTTTTTTTTTTGTTGTTTTTTTTCTTCTGTCATGTTCCTTAGATTAATTATCATTAAATTTGCAGGATACTAGAGATGTGTTCCTGGTTTCCCCCCCTACAGAACATGCTTGCTTTAATCTCCCCCTCCCCTGTAACATGGACCAAAGATAATTGCTTCCTCTCAAAAGTAAGAGAAAGGAGTTTTTGGGATGAAAGCATGGTATTGTGAAAGACCTATATGAAGTTTTTATTATTTATAGGAATAATATCAAATGGAATTTGTGCAAGATTTTTTTTCTGTGTATTTTTAACCCTCAGAAGGCATTTTATTATACATTGATGGTGTGACATTCAGGCCTACTGTGGAGGGATGAGATTCTCTCCTGGACTTGTCCTCTACCACAGCAGTCCCTTTTTCTGGCAAAGGTTCTGGGAACAAGCAGAGTGCCTTGACTGTTAGCAGCACAGCTTGGCTAAAATCCAGGCGGTATTTCCGAATAGTTGTCCCATCCCCTGTTCCCTTTGGATGTCTCTTCTCTTTGTCAGTGCAAAATAGATCTAGAAACCATTATTAGGAACTGTGTATTTATAATCCTTGGGATAAAGGGAAGCACCCTGCATTTGAGGGGAAACGAGGTATCCTCTCATGTCATTTAGACATGAGGTCTTGAATGTCTTTACCCTGTACAGCAGTGTGGTGTTGAGGGAAGAAGCTCTCCTCCTTCTGCACCAGCCTACGTTCATATCTGTCAGCATCCCTCAGGAAAGGGACATCAGGGACATCCGAAGATCTATAAGGGATTTCCTGTAGGGAGCAATGGGGATGTTGAAGGAGGAAGAAAAAGAGTGCCCTTTTTAGCTCATGTTTTCTACTTTTGGCTTGCTGCTCTGCCTCTGTATCCAGTTAACATTCCTGCCTCTGGTGCTGTGTCTGCAGTGGGAATGGTGCTACAGGGAGAAACTAGTTCATGGCTGAAAAATCACCTTGAGGCAGGTGTATAAGGATGTCAGCTTGCATTCCAGGGATGCTTCTCAGAACAGGGACCCCACTCTGGGACATGGCTTTGGGTAGGCATGGATGGAGGCAGCCTAATTTCTCCTCCACTCTCAAACCTGGTTCACTTCATCCTGAAGCTGTCATTTGCTGTTTCCCACCTCTCCTATTGTTCCTCAGGTGCTGGCATTTCTGGGTTTGTTTCTTTTAATAGGAAAAACAGAAAAATAGTGTGAAGAGGAGGGTGAGAGCCAGAACAGTCATCTCTCCTCCTCCAGTTACAGTCTGAATGAGAGACAGGGATGTGTCCCTGTGCCTTACACAGAGCATGGAGAGCCAGCTCCAGTTCTGGTGCCCCCAAGATGTGGCAGAGTTACTTCCTATGCCCAGCAAATCAGTTCTGGTGTTTCTCGGCTGTCAGTGTCCCTTATCCCCTTCCAAAGTCCCAGTACCCCTTGATGTATCTCTTTTCTGTCTCAATGTAGTGTGACAACTGTCAGAAATCATAGAAGTCTGTTGGAAAAATCTGTTGTACCCACAGCTTTCATATAAACCTCCTTCTTTAATGATTGACTAGTAGCTTGAGACCAGACATGATTTTCATGGAATTGAAACTAAACTCACTGTTTACCTTCCCTCTACACACTTCTTGCCCTTTGTTAGAGTATGCCTTCATGTTCAGGCCATGCTGCTCTGGTCCTGGCTGGCTCACTAGGTCCCAGGAAAGACATCCTGGAGAGCCTGCTTGTGGTTCCCTAAATGTGTGGGGCTGGGGAGGATGCTCCCTGTTCACTGCTCAGTGGGACATGGTCTGCTGAGGATCCCATCACTGCTCTGACATGAGGTGTTAATATGTGATGGACAGGGTCATGGCAAATGTGGAAAGTGTTCTCGTACTTCTAACCTGGTGTCTTCTACAGCAGGTTTTCTATGCAAATAGAGAATTTATATTTCTTGAAAAAATATATTTTTGGCTGTTTGTAACTCCTTTTTGTGCCTTCAGTCACTGTTGTACTTACTAAAGAACTAATACTTCATCTGCCAAGGATTGCCTGCTCCTCCCTACCCTGTGGACATGATGCACACGGACCCTGCACTCTCTCTGCCTGTGGAGAGGAGCTCCCACTCCCTGCTGTGACACCACAGGAGTTGGCCTTTCAGGGACCCAGTGCTGCTGTGGACCAACAGAACACCGTAGGCAGAGGGGCAGCAGGGGTCAGAGCAGCCTTGACCCCCTTCTGTGGCCTGGCAGCCACCTGCGTGCTCCTCTGGGAGTTCCCCAAATCTTTGAAACCCAAGAAAGTAGTTAAAACCTTTTTGCCTTTTTATGTCCTCCCTTCTTTTCCCCTCCTCCCTTTTTATGGGCTGGCACATAACCAGATGTAATCACCATTTCTTTTTTCCACTCTACTGCTTTAATGCTTGAGCATTTGCCTTTTAAATAAACAAATACATTACCCTGTATACTACTGTGTGACCTAATTTCCTCTTCACTTGTGCAAACACTGGAAACCCCAGTGCCACTCTGCTGCTGGCCATGCTGTGGGACAGAGCAATCCCTTGGTAAAGGTGGGCTCAGGAATTGCTGGCATGTGCAGTGCAGTGGTGGGCTCCAGCTGTGCACAGCTGTTGCCTTCTCCAGTGTGACTATGGCTGGAAGAGCTCCCAATGTACACTGACATCAAGGTTCTTCTACCTGTAATCTAGCAGCGTTCAGGGTGGAAGGGGAAGAATAAAGGTTGTACATTTCTAGGGAAGCACTGATAATGTTGCTGGAGATGGTACTTCTTCCAAAAATGCCTGAAAACCCCCAAAAGAAGTGAAATAGGAAGACGTATGAAAAATGGTGTTTGGAGAGACTCTTCTGGGTTTGCTCTTTCTGAGCTCTAAAAGACAAGGAAAGGCACATGCCAGTACATTCCCCAGATGGTGACCTGGGAGGAAGAGGGAATTGTCCAGGAGGGATTTGCTTGACATGTTCCTTGAGCTGTGCAGCAGTCCTTGGCACAGTGAGGTCCCTGAGTGTCCTTCCATGTAGGACCACAGCACTGCTGGCCCCTCCCGGGCTCACACCCATTATGGGCTGCAGCTGACACCAACACAAGCTCTGATCCCAGGTCTGAGATGGAAACTTTCCCTTGGGGATTCAGAGCCATCCCAATGTGATGATACCATCAAACCAAATCACACAGTCAATTTTAACAATCTTTATTGAATCACAGTTAACTGCAATCAATGCAACTGTGCCTCTTAAGTCTGTTTAATTCCCTTAGCTTTATGGCATTTTTCTTTTTATGTTAAAAGTACTATGCAGCAATCAAGGAGACAGGAAGTGCCCAGTGATGTGATATATTTAGCAAGGCCAACATTGGCACCCTGAAAAGGCACTAATCCTACTCAGTGATGGTGATGGCCTTCTCTGTAGAGATCCCTTTGATTTGGTTTGAGATCAGCTTGGCTATGATTTTCTTCTCTCCTAGTCTTGTCGGAGTGCATATTACTTCAGACTTCATGATCCTGCCAGGCATTATATCCCTAAGGACAAAGAAAAAAAACAAATACTCCCAGCATGAATTAGGGTTATTTGCCATTTCTGAATAATTCACTTAAATAAATAGTTGCTGCATGTGTTTAGGGTGAGTGTTTCCCTTCTCCCATTACCAACAGCCAGTAAACGGGGCCTGGCACTGTGGTACTGCCTGGTGCTACTGGTGATCCTGGCAACCTTTCCCAGAGCTCCCTGTACTGCTGAAACACTAAATTCAGCTCTGAAGGAAGCAGCTGTGTTCTCACTTGTTGGACAGCACAGCAGGAGCATGGGGGAACTCCTCTCATGCCCGTCTGCCCTGAGCCCACCAAATGCTCTTTGGGTCTTTCTGGCCAAATGTGGTGCAGTTTCAAACACAGCTGGCAAAGATCCCTCCTACTCCAAATCCCCTAACTGCTTCTTCAAGGATATGAAAAAAAAAAAGCAACAGAGCAGAGTTCTGCTATGGTCATTTCATTGACTCATCTCCTTACCCCTGTTCAAATGTTGTCATCTTAAATATGCCCAAGCCCTCCACCATCAGCTTGCAGTTTTCCAAGGTCACATTCAGCATGTTCTTGAAGATGAATGCACAGGGGAAGTCATTGTACAGTACGGCTGTTTCTGGCATCTGGCAGAGGAGAAGAGAGAGAAACAAACCCAAAGAGTGGGGATCAGAGGGGTAATAAAGATGCCAGAGCTGCTGGAGGTTTGCTCCTCACCACCAGCATGGTCAGGGACAACCCCTTCATATCCTTTCCACCCTCCAGAAGCATTATGTTTTCCCAGCTAGTTTCTCAACATGTTTTTCATTCAGGAGGGAGAGCTGTAGGATTGGAGATGGGCCCTGTACAAACTGTGCTCTCCCATTGCCTTCCCTCGAGCAGCCCCTGTCTTCCCATTTTAGATGGGGCAATAATAATATTTACATTTCATGGCTACTTTCAACCTTCAAATAAAGGCTGAATAGCCAATAAGATGCCAAGAAGTGAGCATCACAGGAGGCAGCTGTTTGGGAGATCCCCCTGGAAGTGCTAACACTACCACAGTGCTGCAGTGAGCCCGGCTTTAACCCTTGTTTCCCAGGAGCCCGGCTGGCGGCTGCCTCACCTGGACAGTGATGGGGGGGTACTCAAATCTCATTGAGGTCTCCTTGGTGAGTTTGTCATTTGTTTCCTTGACCTCGGCAATGGCAGTGACAAGGATGAGCACTTCACCTTCCAGGGAGGCCAGCACCTTCATGTACGCGTCAGGTGCTATTTTCAGGGGAATCTGCATCTCTGCAGGAAAGAAAACACAACCTGGTGCTTCATCACATGCCCAGGAATTGGGTGGCAAAGTCAGCTCTGGTACCTGGTGTCCCAGGGTGTGGGATGAGCCATTTTTGCTGAGACTGAAAGACATCCTGCTTTCCCTTCGGACCTTTTCCCTGCAGGGGGGAAGTCCTGGCTGGGTGGGTGGTACCTGGCCCATGCAGCCCATGGGAAGGGTGGCTGAGTCCCACTATCTCCCTGCTCAGATGAGCACAGACTTGGGCTCACATCCAGCACCTCAGGAGCCTTCGTCCCTGGCTGTTCCAGCACTCAGGAGGAGGAGGATAAATGGCAAATAACCTTACTCAGGAGGCAGAGGAGCAGGAGGTTGGGTACATCTAAACCTGTACCCCCTAGGGTCTTTCTGCTACTATAAAATTGCTGCCTTTCACTTCAGATTTTATCTTTAATTGCCTGGACAACCTTCCAGTGGCTCAGAAAAACCCTGAATTCAGCAGGGCTGGTGCTTGAGCATTGCTTTAACTCCAAAGCTTCCTGGCTTCTGGAAATAATTTTTTTTAAAAAGCCTGTCCTTTTCCCTAAGTGTATGTATGTATGTATGTATATATGTATGCATGTATACATGTGGCTACCTTTGTGGCCTACCCTGCTGCATTTTGACAGCAAAAGTATATGAGTGAAAAAACCCAGCACTCATCAGCAGCAAAGATTTTTTTCTCTTTTTTTAAAATTTATTTTTGTGAGTGACTCATGCTTAGAATCAGGAAGGGTTCTTAATTATTCATCGCATGTTAGTCTCTTGTTTAGCAAATTTCAGTTACATTGCTGAGGATCAGAAATGCAACCCAAGTTACTCAAAGATGTGCAAAGCACAGCAGCAAACAGCTCCAGGGATCATCCAGGCAGGCAGTTGTGAACTGGGAATTTGCTTGGGCGAAGAATTCAGAAAATAACACTCACCAGCATCATCACCACCCAAATCAGAGCGGCAAACACAAGAACAAAAAAAAAGCTGAAATTTCCAGCCATCTAAATCCTATGAGGGATCTGATCCTTAAGGAGGCACACATAGTCTGTGGTGACATCTTTGATGCTTACATAGTGAGGACAGGAGGGAGATGCTCCAGCACACCTTGCTCATGCTATGAAAATCTCTGTCTGCCCACACTGATATATTTCTAACCATCTCCTTGAAGCTGCAGCAGGGTCTTCATGTGTTGGTCCCTGCTACAGAGGGATCCTGGTCTGTAACTGTACAATCCAAGTGCAGTAATGAGGGCGGTAGGTTGCAGGCAGGCAATTTCTGCTCTTCACAAAGTACAGAGCCATACACTGGTCCATAGTGGAGCCATTACAAACCCCAGACTGCCACAGTAAATTAGTCTACAGGGCACAACAAGCTTTCTGTGCTTACCAGAATTGCCTTCAAGATTGATGGTCTCCTTGATAGTTCCAAGATTGGCCTGAACTTTTCCAGTATAGTACTGCAGCTGGCAGGAGCCAATAAGGTCAACGGTCCAGTCCCCAGGAGTAGAGGTCTTCACTGTGATGGCTATTTCAAGGGGATTGCCAGGAAGTAAAGCTTCTGTATTGTTTATCTCAAGGTGGAGCCCAGACTTGGTGACTGGGTCCCTCAGGATCAAAGGCTGGGTGCTCCCACTTAGTGTCTGCACAGTCGAAGCATAGCCTGAACGAGGCCCCATTCCGGAGGGGCGTATGAAGCTACAAGCTGTTTCCATAGACTTCCTTTCCTCTCTGGAGCCTGGATAAAGAAAAATATGGGTGACAGCTGTATCTCAGTCTCCTCACCCAGAGCTATCTTCCCTTTATTTATGCTTTTGCTGATAAGCAGAGAGGATGTCAGAGAACCTCCAGCCTCTGCTCAGGACAATTTTTTGTTTTATGCTACCACCAAATATAACTGTAGCATTCTGGACTGGAAGAATTTCCTGGAAGAGACAATTTAGAGGATGGATGCTCTTGAATTTTTCAGCCTGATATTTTTGCCCTCCTCACTGAAAAGGGTTTAACAGTCTAGCACAACATGGCTGGATCTGAGAACTACGGGGAGGAAATATGGGATTTTTTTTTCCATTACGGTTTGGGGAATGGAAAGATAAAACGAAAATGAATGAAGAAATAAAGCAAAGGTCAGTCTGATGACTAGGTTCATCACTCAGCCCGTTTCTTTCACTGTCTGCGAGCACTGTCTGCCCCGGGGAGCCGCCTATAGGTGTCACTGTGGCCATGAGGATGCCCGGCACCCGCGCTACCTCTCGAGGGTCTCCAGGCTTTACACCGGGTTTGCCACTGCAGCTACTCCTGCAGTTTTCTCCTGGAAACAACACATGCTGTGGGGTCACCTGTATGGTCAGGGGTGTCCCGTTTGGAACTATGTTGGAGGATGGGGGCAGTTACCTTCGGGGTACTTGTACTCCCGGGTGATGTCTTCCCGCCTGTTCTGCCCCACAGCTTTTGTGCTGATCTTCTTGCCAATGTCTCGGGTCTCCGTGCCAACCTTGTAGAACTTCTCCTTGCCGTTCACCTTTGTGACAATCCAGAAGACTCTGTCAGCGTTCACTTCTGCATACACAAACTTGCTGTCGTAGGGCAAATACACATCTCCTTCCCGGACAGCCTTCACCGGGCACGGCCCACACTGGAAACGACCTAGAAAGTGCAATCAATACCAGCTGATTTTCCAAACATGAGCAGTTACCCCAATTTTTGCTCCACTCTCAGACACACTCAAGTGATAGCAGCTGACACTTAGGGGTAAATAGTCCTCCAACTCAGTAATGAACTCTAAAACCTCCCATTTATCCCACAGCTGCTTGGAGATTTTTTACAGATGACCCAGGTCTGGTAGGGCTTTTGCATGTTTCCTCTCATTTAAATAACTTTACTGTTAGAAAGCCACAGCTTGGTTTGATAAAAGGAACAGAACATAACGATGCCTTGTCCAAACAAGGGAACAATGTGTTTTAAAGAAGTAGATAAAAGGATATAAAAGTAGCCACACAGGATGCTAAACATAGCTTGAGCCAGTGGATAAACAGATAGAGTAATATAGTGGCTTTTGTGGCAAAGTTATCTAACAAGAAGCAACGGCACATTCTGTAAGAGAAGCTCAAGGCAAGGCAGTCTGTAATGTTGGGGCCACTTGGTGAGTATGAGTGCCAGAGGCCCCTTCAGACAACCCTCCAGGACCATAAAAGGCCTTCCAGTAAGAGGAAGATGCATGCAAATTAGTTCTAGGAGAAGTGGTTTATGTATTAGCCAGAAAGTACACTCTGATGAATATGTATGATCATGATGGAATAAGTACCTTGTTCTAAAGTATCATGATACACCCAATTAAAGGAGATATCCTCCGGGTGTCCAGCGTGCTGCAACAATGAATGAATGAAAGCAGTTGCTTTCTAATGCTTCAAAATTGTGTTAGAAAGTTTCTTCCTTAGCTGATTTCAGTATCAGGTTATGAAGTCAACTGCATCCAGACACCTGTGTTTGATCTCTAGGCAATATTCCCCTTTCTGCACTTCCCTGAGGATTAACCTTTTGGTTTTTTTCCACCTTCAAATTCCCTGAACCTGGGCAGGGAGTGTAGACACCAATTTTGGTGGTCACTTCTCTCATCTACCAATGAACAGGCTCTTGACCCCAATGACTTAGATGTGCTCTAACCTCTGAAACAACATTCATGTCCTCACAAGGTTGGTTTCCTGCCTGCCAAGAAATGCTGCTCCTTCCATCCTGGGCTGAGGTGGCAGGAGTGAGACCTCCTGCTTTAGACTGTCACTGCCCCAGTGCGTGAAGATGTGTGTGGGGAGTACCTGCTTTGCTGACTGGGAATCATGTTTTTCATACAGAATGTCCCTGCCTCCCTCAGGAGCTGCAGAAGAGCCTTTCTAGGCAAATCCTACCTTGACTTTGCTCCTGAGGGGTTGAATCAATTGCCTGCCAGCCATCAAACCCAGCTGGCAGGTCTGTTCTCTTCATCCAGACGTCATTCCACACGTGGAAGTTCCTGTGTGCATTTGGATTGAAAAGAAAAGGAGTGAGCTGTTACAGCCTGCAGACTCACGATCTCCTCCCTTAATCCTTTAGTAAGGGCAGATTTAATGGGTATTTTCAGTTGGCCCTGTGAAAGCCCAGGTTTTCTGTCTCTCCTGGGCAACAAACCCCAAGCAGCAGTGAAATTCTCAAAGGAATTGCTGGGGCTGGGAAATGGGGCACTGCAAGGCAGCCCGGGGGTAGGAAGCATTAGCCCCATTTGGCAGTACCAGGTAGAATCGAGGGACAGCGAGTTCAGCTTTTCTCCTTTCTCGTTCAGGTAAACGTCAAGTCTCAGGTTCTCATCCGTATCATGGGCTGCGTTGAAGGTGCTCACACAGCGGGCAGGCACTCCCAAGCAACGCATGACTGCAGCACAGACAGACAAAACACAGGGCCACAAAATCACTCAGTCTGGTGGGCAGCTCTGGGGATTATGTCATCTGACCCCCTGTGCTGACCCATGGTCCTCTAGAGCAGGTGCTCAGGACTGTATCCAGATGGCTTTTGAACATCTCGAAGGATGTAGACTCTATAACCTCTCTGGGCACCCCGTGCCAGTGCTTGGTCACCCTCACAGTGAAAAAAGCTATTTTTTAAGATTCAGACAGAACCGCCCATGTTTCAGGCTGTGCCTATCACCTCTGGTCTTGTCAGTGGGCATCACTGAGAAAAGCCTGTCTGTGCCCTGCTCCTCCCTGCTGGGTATTTATACACAAGGATCAGACCCCCAAAACCTTCTCTTCTGCTGGCTGAGCAGTCCTGGCTCCCTCAGCCTCTCCTTACAGACAGACCCTGCCACCTCCGTTGCTCAGAGACACAGTAATTTGGCTTACTAGCACAGTAATTGGGGTGTCAGAGAAGGGAGACGGTTCACTGTTCACCTGTATTGAGGACTCCTGCGAAGACCCAGCACTGGCCATAACGGACCGGCTTCTTTGTTTTGTAGTACTTCTGCAAAATCGTGACACTGCCAATCCAATCCATAGGGGACGTTCCACTACCGTAATTCCCTGACCAGTTCCCCATCAGGACACCGTTATCATCATTGGAATTAACCTGTGGCCACACACACATGCGAAGGAGAAAAATAAAGGGATGAAGCTGAATGAGGCTTAAACCCCAGGGTCTCTGCCCACCCTGCGGCTTCCCAGCTGCTCCACAGCCCTGTGGGACCCACTGAGGCTGCTGGTGCTGTCTGGGGACTCCACCTGGATATCTAGAGGGAGGTGGCACCACTGCTCAGGACAGTCAAAATTAACTCTGCATCTTGTATCCTGAACCACAGGGCTCCAAACAGGTCCCACCACAGAGAGCAGGTACCCCCCACCCCAAACACAACCCTTGTGTTGGCCCCACCAACACAACTGATGAGAAAGAACCACCACTGGGGCAGCTGCAAGCTTTGGAGATAGGGACATGCTGTATTTTTGTTCACCTCTTCCCTCCACCCCACGTGCCTCAGTCTCTTTGATCCCTGCAGTTTGCCAAAGGAATCCATTTCAGATGCCTCCTGAACTGGTGTTCATGGTCCCAGGGAATAAAGAGCAAGTAAGAAGAAGGAGGGAGTGCTGGAGGGGCAAAGCACTTCACCAAGAGAGGCTTACCAAAGCAGACATTGCTCTGGACACACTTGCAGGACTCCTCCTATCAGCCAGACTGAGTTTGCTTTTGTCCAGCAGATACATGCAGGCATCCAAGACGAATTCCTCAAACTGTTTTGGGGAGAAAATTGAGACATTTTCATATGCCACTCTAAAACAGAATTTGCTTGTCACTGTAAAGCATGTACTTGGAGGAAAATGTCTGACCAGCTCTAACTTCTAAACTTCCTTTATGATAATGAATTTTCAAGGCTGTGGGGCTTCCCAAAGCTGTTCTCTGCAAAGAAGGGGTAAAATGAAACCCAGCCTTGGAAGACAAAAGCCTGTCTCATGTCTTTTGCAAACACAGTTGGAACCCGACCCAGCAATATTTACTCCAGTGAGTAACACAAAGTCACAAGCGTCACCTCCCCACAACCCTGCAAATTACTCTCAAGAGTAATGAAAATTTAAGATCTCTGCAGATATTTATTCTATTGACATAGGTACAAAATGAACCTTGGAAAAAAGAAAGGTACATAAATGCTAATTATTAGAGCAAAGAGTCTTAATTAGCAATTGCTGATAAAGCTCCCTGAGGTCCAGTTCAGAGTGATGTCAAACATCCGATCCAACGAAGCTTGTCAGAATATCAATATCGATTCCCATTGCTTAACAGCAGAATAAATATTAGGATAGGAGCAGCCCTACAAAGGAAGCCCGTTGTCCCCTTTTGTGTAAAGGCATCAGTGTGAGCACCTTTGTTGGGCTATGTGCACCCTGCAGATATATATTCTGCAGATATCCTGCAAAAAATTACAGACTTATAAAACAAAACAAAACCAAAAAAAACAAAACAAAAAAAACCAGGAAACCCCCTGAGATTCGAACATTTTTTGGTGGGGATTTCTGTCTGGATAGGGTGCAGGATGCTCTGCTCGGGTGCCTGTGTGCTTTCTACAGGGTGCAAATAAATCTGCTCTGGCATCCACCTCTTACCTCTATCCCAAGCCAATTTGATATTCCGCTCCTCTGGAGTTATCTCAGAGGCAGCGTGCAGGAACACCCTTCCTGAGAGAGTGGCTGATCGTGTCCAGCTGTCAGTGAAGGCACCACTTGAAAGGTGATAACCTCTGCCAGTAGTTTTACCCTTTTTATTCCCGATTATGATGCAACAGGTAAATCAGATCTTTTTCCCCTGTCAGCCTTCTCCTTGTCTCATTAGCTGATTAACAACACCTCCAATTGCATGAGAGCAGGAATTCCCTTATGGGAATTTTTTCACCCGGAAATACCCTATCCCCAGATTCCATATCCTTTGCCAGGTGGGTCACATGATCTGACTATAAATGTGCCACTAAACCCCATTCTTCAGGGGTGGGTGGGGAAAACACGTAGGCACATAGATCACTCTAAGCAGGTGAGCTCTCCCAGTGAAGCTGGCAGGGTCATTCCAACACTTTGAGCTACTCATGGGCTTAATGCTGGAGGAATGAAGAAGGGTAATAGGGCTGACAAGACAGCTGTGTTTTACCTGCCCAAAATTCCAGGGCTTGCTGTATATGCTGTACTCAGACCCAGTGTAGATGTAGCCGGTGTCGTTGAGCACATACTCCTCCCTCTGTGCCTCATTGTCCAGGTAGACAGCATCATCTGGAGAGAAAAACCCAAACCTCAGATGTCAGGTGGTTTGCACACATTATAAGAAATTTTCCGTGGAAAGCTGAACCGGGGTTAACTATGGGTCTGCAATATTCATACCAATTGATGACCATGCAGAACTCCCATATTTTTTGCTCCTGTTGTGAAAGAACTTCTTACAAGGCTAATCTTTAGTTTCCCCCTGTAGGTCAATTGCTACATGACCACTCTTTTATTACAGCAAAAAGCTTATTTCTGAACACTGTAGTGTACTAGGTAGACAGCAGAGAGAACTGGAGAACCAATGCCAATCAACCACGCAATTTTTTATTCTGGTTATTTTTTGTCTGGATTTTAGGCCAACCCAGTCCTCTCAGTTAATCTTTGTGCTGGCTCGGGGAAAGAGAGGGATGATAGAGAGGTGCAAACAGACGTGACAGAGAGATCTCCCTCTATGTCCCAGCACTGGAAAATGTCCAGTGAGGAGATGGCTCATTGCTATTGCCCAGCTTACCGCTGGGCCCATGAGGATGCTGCTTGAAGTGTTTTATGGGGGAAAAGCAATGTATGTAAGAAAGAGAGGAAGGAAAATATGAGGCAAGCTTCCACCAGGGGCAGTCCCTGGCAGCAGTAATTATCACTCCCAGTTGCAGGACCACTCACCTTCACACCAAGGATTGAACAAAAGGTAGATGACACCATTTTCAGGCTTGTAAAGGTTAGCTCCAGTCTTGACATTCAGGTTGTATTTTCCCACAGCGGCATTGGGAGCGCTGGTGACAGACAGCAGGCACTGAGGAGGCAACAAGGAGAGACAGCATGAGTGACACTCCACCATGGCCACAGGCATGGCACAAATATGGTGCCACACAGCTGGCATGAGGGGCAAAGCTGGGGGCCATGGAAGTCTCTGCAGGGAAAGAGGGGAAGGCAGTGGGATGGGGTGAATCCTGCCTGTACATGGGGTGAGCAATGAACCAAGCAGGGCAAGGCTGCTGCCCCCCCTAAAATCATAGGACTAAGGGATATCACAGGACTTTGCTCTGAAGCTTCTGATGGGCTTGGTGCTGGGCACTGGGCCCCTTGCCCACAGGCTCTACCTCTTTGCCGCCCTTCTTGACCATGGAGATTTTCCACCCGTTGACATCCTCCCGCTCTGGTTTCAGCGACAGCAGGCTCCCCCTGTTTTTCATTGGATTTTCACCTAGAAACAAACCCAAGACAATATGTTGGTGGGTTACACAGGTCTGCAATGCCTGTGCAGTGCCAGGAAGAGGCAGCTGGATGCTCCAGGGGCCTGGTGGCCACAGAGGGGATCCTGCTTACCGATGCCAAAGTGCAAGGACAGCTTGTCACCAGACCTCAGCTCCCTGTTGAGGCTGACCTGCACCATGAAGGGCTGCCCACGCCGCACCACCAGGTTCTTGATGTTGTACCCATCTGTGTGGTGCTGCTCGGTGTTCTGGCTCTTGAGAAAGTCAATCCCAGTGACTTTCAGACTGGTCTCTGGAAAGACATCAGGAGAAAAGTAGAAAGGAAAAAGAAGAGATTGATGGTAAATTGCTCAGTAAAGACAGTTTTCTTCTTCTTAATGCAGCCATGTGAGTCACCAAGGTATCTAGAGTAACAAGTGGTCTAGCATAAGACAATATAAAATAATATGATTATAAAATAAAATAAAATAAAATAAATACCCAGAAGTGAACCTCAGACTCTCTGGGCAGAGATGGAGAGAGAAGGAGGCAGAATCGCGCTGCAGCAGCCCAGGGCCAAACAGTCAAAGGGCAAGGCAGGAGCTTGTCCCTGCTCAGGGTGTATAGCTGCAGCACACTCACCACAGTGCACTGCCCTCCTTGCCAACTGCTGCTTTTCCCATTTGGCTTCAGCACAGATTTAGACCTCAACAAGGATCCCTTGCAAGTGCCTTGCTCTTATTCATTCCCAACACAGCAGCTGATTTTTAAGACACAGCATTCAAAATGACTGCCTCCTCAACTGCCCTTTATTCCTGCAACTCCGGATGGGAGCAGGGCTGGGAAAAGCCTCAACATCCCTGTGCCCAGTGCCTCGTGGCTCAGGGCTGTGGCGTAGGAGCTGAGCTCTGAGAGGCACAACCCAGTGATACACTAGAGCAAAAAGAAAGCCCTCAGCTTTGAATGATGATGGGGATTTGGGGGTCACTGCATCAGGCTTTGGCAGGCTGCCCAGTTGTGACAGGAAAAGCCAGAGCATGTTGGAATGTGGCGGAGCTGTATTTCTTCGGGAGCGTTTTATGTCTTGTACCTGCCCATTAAATATCCTCAAAGGATGAATTCCGTGTGAACAGTAGGGAGTAACAATACCTCATAAGCACTCTTCTCATGAGTGATTCAGATGAAGACATGGGAGAGGCAAAAACGGGTTACGGGTTACGGTAACTTTGAAATTAACAAGTCAAAAGAATAATGGTTGAAGAGATTAATTCACCAAATGTCTTGACAGATTTGCATGGTACCAGGCAACCATGTTAATCTGAGTATCAACAAGAGCCATCCCTGACACTAAAGAGGCTCAAATCTGCTGATAGCTGCTGTGGCGTGAGAGATGCCACATGCAGGGCTGGTCCCAGGGCAGGATGAAATCAGTGATGCGCTTCCTACTGAGACCTGTGCTGGGCAGTGACTGCAGCCTTGGGTAAACTCAGCTGACTACCCATGGATCCCCACCAGACTACTACCTCTGTGTACTTCTTCTTAGTAACTATATAAACCATATTTATCTTAATTACATAACAGATACAAATGGCACAGCAAATAGACTTAAAATTGACCAGCACCTTTTGTTACCCAATTTAATCTTCGAGCGCTTTTTGTTTGCTTGCTGCATGCCAGTTGCCAGCCTCGGGCTGATGTTTTGCACAATGGGGTGTGTGTGCATTTATGTCAAAAAATTTCAGCTGGAACTAGCTGCTTAACCCTCTTGAAGACAAAGAGGAAGTGCACCTTCCTCAGCATTAAGAAATCTCCAAACATTAAAGCTGCTCAGTCTTGTTCTTTATGGAAACCCTGGTGCTGGGCTGAGAAGACACCAGAAAACAGCCCTGGTGCTGGGAGAGGGCTGCAAAGGGACGTGGGAGTTGAATGTATAGGACGGCTGTGGGAAAGGGCCCTGCGAAATCCATCCTTTCAGCATTTCTGAACTTCGGGACTGCATTTCCATCCCATTTCTGGACGTCACCAGTGTTGTCAACCTCTGCTGAGGATGCACAGGGAAAATCTACTGACAACAGCTGCCCTGGAATACGGCCTGACCATGCTGAGCATGGTGCCAAAGACCTGTCTTCACTCAGTGCTGCCTGTCGGTCGTGCTGCATTTATTCCTGTGCAAACACACCTGTGATACCCTGTGATCCGACAGGGACGCTATCCTGTGCCAAGGAATGCCTCAGCGCGAGCCAGTGGCGCACCCATCACCACATCCGAGGGGGCTTGGCCGCAGCCTGTCTTCCCTGGGCAACCCTCACCTGCTGCTTTTGTCTTCCTGCTCTGCCTCCTGCCCTGGGCACACAGCTGGGCCCCCGCACACCCTGTGTCCAGCTGCCTGCAGGAACCTCAGCTTGCCAACACGGAAATTAATGAGTTATAGAAGAGCTGAGTATACCAAGAATGTGCCTGCTCACAGGACAGGGGCTAAGGCTGCGAGAGGCACTCCTGCCTGTGCTCGCTTCTGAGCCAGGCCAGAAGCAAACCCAAATCTCAAATGTTGTCAGATTTCTTTTACTTTTTAAAAAGCAAAAACTTCAAGTCGGCATTTTATCTCCTCGTTCCATTATTTATCACTTACAGAGCTCCTTCCTACGCTAACCCACAAGCCCCATTGCATTGCTACCTGCCCAAAGAGATCTTCAGAGCTTCAAGAGCACAGTGACCACCCAG
The DNA here is from genome assembly GCA_013400915.1 of Pardalotus punctatus. Classification (NCBI taxonomy): domain Eukaryota; kingdom Metazoa; phylum Chordata; class Aves; order Passeriformes; family Pardalotidae; genus Pardalotus; species Pardalotus punctatus. Next base: position 418,580 of record VZTX01010060.1, read on the forward strand.
ATCAAAAATGGGGACATGGGGACTTGGCACTGGTAAGTATCTGGGGCCTTTTTTCCCTGATGGTGATGAGGTGATACGGTTTTAAAAAGATATTAATACTGAACAGAGTATTTATAGTATGTCTGGGTTCAGTGGGAACAAGGGCTGCTCAGAAGGATAGAAGGGAAACGGGGCAAGAACTGTAGTTTTTCAAGAGAGAACATAATCTGGATACCTGCATTTACTCCTGATCCTTGCCCAGCCCCCAAGGCACACTCTTGCACATCCCAGAGACATGAGATCACATCCCAAAGATGCTGCTATCCAAGACTTCCTGGAAAATTTCAGCTCATCCACACTCAGAGTACAGAGGTATGAAACTGAGGGACTCAGAGCAGTGAAAAAACACCCCTCCCCTCCGGAAGGCTGTGGAGACCTGCTCCCAACTCTGCTGCAGGCACCACCCAGCCCACATGTGCACCTGCTCAGCTACATCCCAGATCCCAGGGGTTTTAGGCATCCCGAGGCTGGGCTGGCCAGTGGTGGTGGTTCAGCAGCTGCTGCAGGAATGACCCAGGCACCTTTTATGTAGGTGCAGGATCTCCCCAGGACAGGCAGGACAGCCATGGGACAGAGCTCAAGCCAAAATAAATCTTCCTTTTGGTTATTTTGAAACTTCGATCAGGTGCTATCAGACATCAGTAAAGAGCAATAATCTATATTATTAAGTAGCCTGAAAGAAATAAATACTTTTAACATTGATGTGGAGCAAGTTTAAAAGAGCTGCAGTTCCTTCCCATTATCACTGATGGAAACAGGTGTCTACAGGCTGAAGAAAAGTGATGAAAAATGAGTTGCATTTTGCAGTTAGTTTACCAATCTGTCAAAAGCAGAATTTGCACAGCCAGAGCAAACTGATCCCCGTGAGCAGCGGTGGCGCCAAAACTTCTTTCCTCAAGGTATCACCCATGGTAACCAGAGGGGTGAGAACCTCTGGAGCTGCCATCCTCCCTCCATGAGACTTGCCAAACTTCACACCTAACATAACACCAAGCATTCAAAACTCACCAGTGTTGCTGGACATGGTTCCTGTCAGAGTTTCTACTTGAGATACCTGCAATGCCAGCAGCTTCCAAGCTTCTGAGTAGTCTCTGCCACTTGCCTCTGAGTGTGGAGAAGGAAGAGAGGCTGCCCTTTTTATCTGTGTCTTGCTCTGAGGTGTCAGCAGGTCCACTGCCAAGGGGTGGTGTTTCAAGAAAGGAAGTTCCCATCGAAAAAAAAGAAAAGACTACAACTCCCTGTGCACATAGTCAGACCCTGAAAAACAGCGAAACTTAAATCCCGACTCACATGGAAGGTGAATTTGCATAATCATATGACAAGTGGACAGACCCTTCACTGACAAACAGTAAAATCACAGGCTAGGTGAGTAACAAGAATTCACCTATGCCCTAATATCCAGGTCACCAGGACTGCAACTCCAGGGCCAACTTTACGTGGAAGCCTACAAACATTTAATCCTTAGGAGAACAGAGTTCCCCATTAGGACCAGTCCAACTTTCTTTGAAGTTAATGAGACTTTTTTCATCACATTTGGGACAGAAATACTTGACGCTGCGGGCTAATATCCAGCATTTACGCATGTGGGTTGGAAAACAGAAGGATCCTAGCACTGACCCCCTCTGCCCCACCTTCCTCACAGGGTGAAGTAGATGTCAAGGGAGATAGTCCAGTGGGAGCACTGGGTGGGAAAGAGGAGAAAATGGTTATGTCCAGGAAGAAAAAGAAATGTGGTAGAACAGGAGCTATTTGCTGGCTGCTCTTTAGTGACAGCTCTGCCAAAGGTCTCTGCCCAGGACATGGCTGGACCCCACACACACCACTGCCACCCCAGTCTCCGGGGTGACCAAAGACGGAGAGATGAGTCCATCCCACAGAGGGCAAATGTAGTGGTATACAGGCCACCAGCAACATGGGCACAGGGTCCAGAGATACAAACATGTCCCCAGACATGCAGAAATGGAGAGGTGGCTCAGCTGTGGGAACAGCTTCAGCCCCCTGATGCCTCCCTCCATGGCAGCAGCCCAGGCTCCAGCAAGGTAGAATTCTCTTGGCAGGGCTGCCACATCTAAGTGTAGGTTCTCCCTGAACAGGATCTCCCTGTGGAAGTCCTCAAAGGCAATGGCTTTTCACCATTGATTTAGTAACTAGGTATCTACTTTAGAAGGAATGCTTCACTTGGTGCACGTGAGGAGCTGAGCTGGCTGATGCCACCCTGTAAGCGTGTCACTGCTTGCTGGCAGGTGTATGGTGGGTGTCCTTACTTGAGAGCGTGACCAGGGCATCACAGGGCACAGAGGGGTCAGCACTCATCTATAAACTTGCAGGACACCTATGAGAACATCTGAACCACCAATGTTCTCAGCAGACAAGAGCATCACTCACCATTCAGCACCAGACAATGTGCTGGCAAATGTGTATTTCACTATTGACAAAAACACTGCAACCCTGATTTACCTTTCAGTGTTGCTTTTATTCTGCATTTCCTTCCTCCTAGAGGGCGAAAGACATTTTTGTTGAGAAGCAGGATGGGATGAAGTAAAGTATACACGGAATGTCAGTACAACAACATAACCAGTAATGCATGTAATCTGAACATTTATGATGTATCTTACTGGTTTCAGCTTAACTGCAACAACAGAGTAATCCACATCATCTGAAGTCACTGACAGTAGCTTCCTAATCCAGTTTCAACGTGTTTTATACACCATTCTATGCTTGGTTGGAGGCATCTTAAACTGTGTTGACACAATAGTCCTGCAGCAAAATGACAGATTTTTGCAAACAGGAACAGATTGATGTTGGTAACACCTTGCTTTTGAAAAAATTTTTTCTAGATGTGTGCTGGAGGGTGAGCTGGGGAGACAGGGCACGTATTCAACAGGGACAGTCATACTTCCAGTTCTGTGGGGTTTTGCAAAAGGTTGTTTTCAACAGTGTGCATGTTCTGCCCCTCATTTTAAACCTCAGAGTTCGAGGAAAGATTGTAAAAATTACCTGGGTGTGGGTTCTGCCCAGCCGTGAACTTGTTCTGTCTTGGAAGGTGCCTGACCTTTTTTGGGAGGGTTTTTTGGCCATTGGGGCATGGTTTCAGTTCTCCTTTTGCTTTGTGCAGCTGCTGGTCTTGCTCATTGCCATTATCTTTTCTCTACGCACTGGTAATATCTCAATTCAACAAAACTAAACTTGGCACACAGTACCATGCTCCCAACACAACTTTCCGCCCCTGGCTCATACGAGCTTGTCCTGCCAGGAAAGGCCATTGAACTCTAATACTCTTCAAGGGTTGTTGGCAATGTCTGAGAAAAGGAATTTCAGCTTAAACTACAGGAATGTTTTTAAGAGACGTGGTTTCAAATTCTTTCATGCTGTCAGCAGGTGATTTCTGTCTTTTTACAGGCAAATCTCCTGTCTTTGCTGGTCAGAGTGGCTAGCTATGGTTCAGCACTGTGCCTTTTTTCTTCTTGAAGCAAAGAAAAATACCAGCCCGTTTTCATTTATCCTTTTTTCCCTAACAGTTTTAACAGTTAATCACTTCAATCTGTCTCATAAAACTATACTCTTTTAATTAACAGAAGGAGGAGATTTTTTTTTCACAGCCAATCCCCCTATTCCCAGTAATTTTAGCAACTTACTTCCCAGCTTGCAAAATTAGACAACAGAAGTGGTCAGCCTTATCTGAATCTGTCTGTTGCAAGTTCACCTTATTAGCTGGCATAAGAAGGTAATAAAATGCAAACAAATAAAATAGAATTCCCCAGTGGCTGCTCCCCTATTTAAAAGCTTGCCCTTTGTCTCAGGTTTTGTCTACTCTGCATATCAAAAATGACAAAACAAGTCAAACTTCCAGAGCGTGACCACAGGTATTGATGCCAAGTAGGAAAGACAAATCCTTAGCTTTGCATTTTCATTCATGTGCAACCCCATAAGAAGTTGCCTTTTATAACAGCAATTTACTGAGCTACATTTTTAATAAACACCTGAGGCTTAAAGTTGCTTTTGTTTTGTCAAGGTTTTTTTCTATGTCTAGTCAGAGTAACACTCAAAATAAATAACAGATCAAAAGCAGCACAAGTTTCCTTCTCGGCAGTCTGGAAAGGTGAACTCATCCTCTCAGCCTTCCCACGGACTTGCTCTGAGGTGTCAGAGGGTGAGCAGTGCATCCGGCACGGTACCCACAGACACAGCCCCTGTCTGGGTCCCGAGGAGTACCATGGTGAGGAGATGTCCTCCACTGACCACAGCAGGACTGCTCCCACTTGTATCACTACTACTTCCTGAATCACAGCCTAGAAAAGGACAAGTAATAAGAAGTCTTGGAGGGATAAAAAGACAAATAAAGCACACATGGAGAACAGCTGAGGGTCTGGTCCGTCTCTTTTGAGCTGGATTTGAGGTGCTACGTCAGTCCTGTTCTCACAATTTCATTAAACTGTACCTCAGTCTTTAGGAATGTCCTAGTATCGAGACACATCACATCCACACAATGATCCTGATGTGCCAGTGCTGCTGTTACTCTGAAAGGAACATTGATTTGATCACTTCTCACGCAGATACACTGACCATGGACCATGACGTTGGCCTGTGCCCACAGGGCATCCCATGTATCCAGCAGGCAGATTCTCTTCTAACCTAACAAGCGCCAACTTGTGGCAGGCATTTGGACGCCGGGGGTTGATGCAAGATGGCCAAGCCCAGATCTTAACTGATTCCAAGTCATCTAGACCCAGATACCTGGTAATGAGTTTCTCACAGGCAAATACCAGAGAAGTGATTGATGGCAGTATAATTATTACGGAAATTCCATTGTTTCATAGAATCATGAAATCATAGAATATCCTGAGTGGGTCATCGAAGTCCAACTCCTTCCTTCTTACTGAACATTGAAAGAGGGGTTTTGGACCTAAGTTAGGGATATAGGTGACTGGCTTTGGGCATTTACCTACAGAAGGAATGAAAACTGTATCACTCTGTACCCAACCCAGCGCCACACAAGGGCTCTGCTCCCGAAGAAAGAAAAGAAAGAGATCAGCCAGTGACCATACCTACACATATATCAAACGTAGACTTACGGCTACTCAGGCAAAACACTTTTGTATAGTGGTCTCTGTGCCCTGAAAGAGATGTCCTGTGGGCAACACAGAAAACTGAGGTTTTAGGCTATTGAAAAAATAGAGGGCTGCTTTAAGAGCAAGCCAAAATACTATGATGTTAAAATATTTTTTAAAGATCCTTTTCTTAGCTGAGGTGCAAAAGGCAAAATTACAATATCAGTCTAGATATATGGAGCAGCAATGCGTGAAGGTTGAACTTGGACTTTCAGTACTATGACTTCTTGACCTTCAGTTCTAGTACAACTGTTGCACTGGAAATATAATGAAATATACATGCTCCAGTGCCAAGACACTATGTATTAGTCTAAAACGACTCAGCATAAGGTACTTCTTCTTCTCAGCAAAACATTTTAGAATTTTGTGCAATAAATTACAAAGAAAGATCTCCATCATGTCACTTTTTCCAGACAGTAGCTTTCTTAGAAATAATTGCCCGCTTTTTGAACCTGATGAGCCAGCTAGCCTCTGCTGCTTCCGGTGGGCAGGAGTTCCTCGGCTGAATGACACACTGCAAGAAGAGGAAGCTCCTTTGGCTTTGATGCTTGCTGGCTTCCTTTTTTTGGTCCCCATCCTTGTGGCAGAGGAGACAATTGAAAGCTTACTTTCTTCATTATTCCAGGTTTCTTTCTCTATGCAACTCATGGTCTTCTCAGCCCCTGGTACAAACCACCACAGCCTCTTTTCCACTCTGAATGGCCCTAGCCTAACTCCCTCCTCACACCTTCGTCCCATCCAGAGACCTGAAATGGGGAGAAGGACCCCCCTCACCATGCCATCCCATAACCTACAGTGTCTGTCTGGAAAGGGTCCAATGGGGTGGGTGTAGTTATTCCAGGGCTGTATCCACCCTACTGCCACTGACCCATGAACTTGCTTGCATGTATGACCACACTGACTGATTGCAGTGTGAACACAAATCCACAGCCTACACCTAAAGCAAACAATATGAAAAGGTACGAGGAAAAATTAAGCAAAAGAGGGCTGCAAAAAATAAATGGTAAGGGCAAGGAAATCAACAGCACAAATATTGAATCAGGGATAAAATAGTTTATCCATGTATTAAAAACAGCTCCAGCAAACAAGGAAAATACTGAACTAATACCTTCCCACCTACAGGATATGTGTTTGGTTGCAAATGTCTAAGTGAGAAAACAGAAACTTGCATGCCAGTGTCTTCAAGTAATATTTCTTTCTTCAGGGGAGGTGTAACAGCTTCTCCCACCTGTCTGTGTGGGTGTGTGTCTGTCTATATACATCGAGATGTACACAGTCTACGGACTACAGGTCACATTGTGCCATGCTGCATTCCCGCCAGCCAGCACTGCAGCTGAAATTATCACGTGGTGGGAAGAGAGAAACTTCCGAGACCAAGGTTTGTAGGAAGGAGCTGATCCCGCACAGTGCTGGGCATCTGGCTCATGTGCTGCACCACAGCAGACCAAAAGCACAGCAGGTGCAAAAGTTTTGTCCCACCCCTGAATGAAGCCATAATGTGGCAGTCTCCAGGTATGGTGGGACTGACTGAGCCCAGGGATCTCTGGCTATTTGCCCTGAAAGGCAACCAAGCCAGTATACTCCCACCCACCCCTTGTCAGAGCATCCAGGCTGTTGTCCTTCACAACAGCTTATGATGCTCTCACTCCACACCCACCAGGGTTTTCTAGGAAGCATCTTCATGCAACACTGGTTCCTGGCAGAATCATGCTTGTGATTGCCTAACTCTGGAGTGTCCTGAAGGTAGCAAGTAATTTAAAATACCTCCTCTCTGGATAAGGAAACACAGTCTACCGGCAGTGGAAAATGTAGTATTTGTAATGCCTCATCCTTCCCTGGGGCACTGCTCATTTCTCCCTAAGTGTTGCCTTAGCTCACTGAAAGCAATTAGGGTCGAAGCCCTGGCTGCTGTTCAGACATTGCACACCGCAGGTCACAGTGCCAAGCAGAGCTGTCCGACTCTCACTTCTTGCTGTAAAACCAGAGATGCTCCACTTGTGCCAAGGGAGGACCTGAGCTTCTCACACAGCTGATCCCCAGCTCTGACTCTCACAGCCAGGATGAAATCAGGGCTCATAGTGACCTCTGAGCAAATCAAGACTGAGCAACAGGTTCAAAATGTACAAAAAGGGGTAATACTATCTACCGCACCCCACCTACTACCACCCCTTGCAGCCCTTCCCTCTCACTTATTTCCATCGTCATGGATTTATCCCCGCAGGGCCCAGTGGAGTCTCTGTGTCATGCAAGACCTGCACAGGGCTAAGCAGGGTATGCATCATCTCCCCCCAGCAAAATGGGAGTGGGAGGCCCCACCCAGGAGCTCCCCAGGCTTTGACCCAGCACCAGCAATCCCTCAGGACTTCAAGGGCATGAAAGGAGCTGCTTAGGAAGTCTTGACAATTACAACAGCCTCTCACAGACACTTTGACACTTTTCCTTAAACCTCAAGCAAAAATTGAAACAACTGTTTCCATTATGAAACAATCAGAAATCAAAAAATTTCCTTGGAGAGTGAACAGCATTAGCTGGTTGGGTGCTCCCAGGGCAAACACCCTCCTCAGTATGCTGCCACTGGACATGGGTCACTCTGGTGCTGCACACAGCTATAGGAAGGAGTACCACAATGTCCAGGCTTCCTGGTCATCCCTCCAGGCACCTTATGCTGAGGTGCTGTAGCTGGTCAGCACTGCCCTGCTCTGGGAGCCACTGCTAACATTGCACCCACCTGGCTGTCCCCTCAACCAGCAAAGGCTCAAATTCACAAAGCACTTCACTATCATGGAGTCCTTCTCCTTTGATAAATTCGTTTTCAGGCTATGAATGCACATGCAAGTGTCCATTATGATTTCTGTGGTTAGACTACATGCCTCTGGCAGCCTAGGTCTGCATGGTGCCTAAAGGAGGAACCTCCTTTCTGTGGCACAGCAGGATTTAATGGAAACTGCTAAACATGGAGGCAGAAGGTCAAACCACTTTCTGGTTATAGATGGTCTTGATCATGAAATTGGCCCCTAGGTCACAGGAAATCTGACTGTCTGCCCAGATGGGATGGTCACCAACACTAGATTGAGTCAGTTCAGGTTTTGTCTAGCTGAGTCTTGAAAACCTGTGTGGGTGGAGACTCTGCTGCCTGTATTGGCAGCTAAGCGCCTAGTGACATTTTTTCCTTGATGGCCAGCCTGAAAGTCCCAAGACAGAACCTGTGCCTGTTGCCTCATTTGGTACTGGCCATTTCCATGTTGCCTCTGTTACTCCTTTGCAAGCACATGTCAGATGGTGAGAGGATCACCCTGAGCCTCCTTGTCTCCACCCAGCCCACATCCCTCAGCCTCTCCTTGTAAGCCCCTGCCATCTTGGAATCCTTGAGCGAGACCAGTTTCCTACACTCTTCCTGAACTTGTGGGTCCAGCACTGGAAAAAACACACCAGGTAGAACCATTGACTATGTCAGGACCCTGAGAGCACCACTGGGACTGGCTGTCCCTGACCAACCCACAGGGCTTCCCCCTCCTCCCTGCCCATCACCCAGGACCCCATTTCAGATTTTACAAGCAAGTTGCTGACCTTTGTTATTGGGTGTGAAAGTATCTAGAAACAGCCTTGCCCTTAGAAAGGGCACTGAAACACTCAGCCCAACAACCATCTGCCTAAAGCTAGAAGGTGTTGATTTACAGTCTAAAATACTTTGTTCCTTCCTCAGGAAGGACAACATTTTCAGGAATGTTGTCTTCTTCAACCCCTTCCATTAAAAAGTCATGTGGTACAACACCCCATGCACTTGATTTTTAGGGGCAAAGCCCTGGTTCTCTTGGGAAGGCTTTTACCACTGACCTGAGCTCACCCCAGATTTTTCTCTGAGACCAAGTAAGTTGCAGGTACCACAACACTTGCTGTGGATAAGTGCCCATCCTGTGCCACTTCCCCCTGCAACTCTCAGGTCCCCAAAATGAAGGTTTGCTGCTGCTCTTTTGCAGAAGACAAGCACAGTACCTGGCACCCTGAACATGTCAGGTTACCCATTAGTACCCATTTATTTCCAAATTTCATGGTTTTTCTGTGACAGACAAGGTCAGAGCCACTCTTCTGGCATGTTGCGTCACAGGACTTCCTTCTTCGAAAACACCCCACTGCTTGCAAGATCATGTAATTATGTGTGCTTGTGGGACACTCTTGCAATGTGATCATTTAAGGCCTCTGAAGGGTCAACAGAGGGCACTGAATCAAGTTTCTTGAAAATTTTAAATATACCAAACTCAGGAGAGCAATCTACCAAACTTCCATATCACATCTACTTCAAATACTTATCACTTTGGCAAATATACCATCCTTCAAGTGATTTCAATACATGCTGTGACTGAGATTCTGTACAAACTTCCCAAGTTTCAGTGACTCCTTGTCAATGACAACATGGACATCTAAAAGTTTTTACATGTATTTCCTCATCTAATCAGTCAAATTATGCTTTAAGGTTCAACTGAAACAATAATTTCCTTTGGCTTTGTTCCTTGTAAAGGTATACGAGACATTATTTCCCTTAGAATACAATACTCCTGGACCTTGTTTATAGAACAGATTTTTTTTTAATGCTTCCCACCATTAATACAAGTATACTTATTTGCATCTTCCTGAGTGTCATTGTGAGCCTTCCTGTTAACCATATGTCTTCTTCTGCTCTTTAAATTATGACATGGTACAGCCATGCTTGATGATTAACATAATGCTGAAAAATTAGTATTGTGTTTGAGACGTAGGTGCAGGAAAGACTCATTACAGCCAGCACTTGGGAGGTGAGAAAATCACAGAATGGCTTGTGTTGAAAGGGACCTGGAAGACCATGTAGTCCCAAAACCCCTGCCAGGAGCAGGGACACCTTCCACTAGACCAGGTTGCTCAGGGCCCCATCAAACCTGGCCTTGAATGGGCATCCACAGCTTCTCTGGGCAACCTGTTCCAGTAAAGATTTTTTTCCATCTATCTAACCTGAATTTCCCTTTTTACAGTTTGCACCCATTATTCCTTGTCCTATCACTGCAGTTCCTGATGAAGAGTCCCTCTCTGGCTTCCCTGTAGGCCCCCTTCAGATATTGGAAGGTTGCTATGCGGTCTCCATGCAACCTTCTCTTCTCTGGGCTGAACAGCCCCAACTTTCCCAGCCTGTCTTCATTGGGGAGGTGCTCAAGTCCCCTTATCAATTTTTGTGGCCTCCTCTGGGCTTGCTCCAACAGTTGCATTCTTCCTATGTTGAGGGCACCAGAGCTGGATGCAGCACTCCAAGTGGGGTCTCATGAGAGCAGAGGGGCAAAATCACATCCCTTTACCTGCTGGCCATGCTCCTTCTGATGCAGCCCAGGATTTGTTTGGCTTTCTGGGCTGCCAGTCCACACTGCTAGCTCATGTTGAGTTTCTGGTCAGCCACCATCCATAAGTCCTTCTCCACAGGGCTGGTGTCAATCACATCTCTGCCCAACTTGTACATGTGCCTGGGATCAAATCCATGTCTCTCCAATTTAGAGACAAGGATGTTGTGCAGGACGGTGTCTAATGCTTTGCACAAGTCCAGGCAGACAATGTCCACGGCTTTGCCCCTATCCACCAATGCTGTGGATACAGGACTGCAAACAAAAACGTGTTTTTATGAGATGTGCATACAGAAGTGTATTTTGCTGGAATTTGAGTGGAAACGTGTAGCCAAGACTTCCCTAATAATACCTTGCCTCAGCTGAGCAAAAACCTCACACAAGAATACTGCTGTAGTTACCACATAATGGTAACCCACCTTCTGCCCTGGTAAACCAAGGTCTTGGGAGTTGGCCATCATCTTCAGCCACCTTACAAAGGTCCACCACATCTGAACCACTGACTCATCAAACAGAGCTCACTCTTTAGTCTCACACTGCTTTTTTTTTGTGTGTATGTATCTCTGTGTGTGTGGTCTAAAATGTCTTTAAATAAAGAAATGTCAGCCATTGAGCTTTGAACACTGTTTTATTTTGAAAACATAAAATTCCCTTTCAACACATTTGCAAGTGCTAGCATCCCTTTTTAAAAATTTTATTACCTTCAGCCACATTTTGGATGATCACACATGAACTGTTTACCAGAAGTGCACTGCTTTGCCATGCAGTGATTGCAGACTTCCTTGCAGCCCTGTCCCCATTGGCAGACATGGGCCAAACCCTGTGTACACAAGCGGAGCGGAATTCTGCCGTAAAATGAATCCTGCTTGGCAATCTTTTCTTCCCATGGTAATTGGAGTAAAACTTGCTTCTGTTCCCACCTTCAAGTATTTATGACAGAATTTACAGCTCTAGTTTATATTCAACCACCTTAAAGAGAGCATCACCAAGCAAAGCACACAAGCAAACACCTCCTAAACCTTGACCTCCAACAATGATGGTAATAAATGTCAGTTTTAGGATAGTCCAGGTCAAAAAACTTTCAACAGGGTTTATTAGGAAATGGGGCAATAGCCAAATTAACCAGAATCTACTGGTTAATTAACCAGAGTCTAACCAGAGTTTAACCTTCTACTGCTGTTTGCACAAAGGCAGCCATGGCTACAGCTGGCTGAGGGTTAATAACAAGGGCAAGTAAGTCAGGCTTCATTAATCTTCCATCATGTACAAAGACCTAAGGAGATCTGACGTACTTAGAAATGCATAGTTCCTAGCTGTCATGTCTGCAGACCTATGATGGATGCCAGGTCACCGTGTCAAGTCCCAGCTTCCCAGGCAACTGGATGTGTCCCACCCTACCACTGCTGCCACCCAGAGAGTTCCACAGGTGCAAAGACCCATGTTGGTGAGGAGGAAAGGCACTCAGCACACTGCCCTCTCCCCCCACACATATGCAGCTCCCCTGTTTGAGGGGAAGACTTGAGAGCATACTGAAGGGAGAGGCAAAGGCTTTACCAGTCCTGGGACACAGCTATGGTGAGATAGGACAGTAGGGAATGGTGCAAACAGCTCTTGGCCTCTCCTAGAAGACAATGACTTCTTTCTGATGCAAAGAAGAAAAAGGCACTAACCCAACTCCAGTGGCATTTCCATCCACAAGTCTATTTTACTCTTGACATGGTACAGACCTGCCAGTCATGACAGACTTGACAGGTTCTGATACAGACTCTCACAGAAACGTGTCCTTAGGTTTTCTGCACATGCCACAACCATGACTCACCTTCTGTCATTACAAGATGACAGAGACAACCTGGCAAGCCCAGAGCTAACAAACGCTATCACCAGCATGATGCATACATTTATAAGCATCATTGTATTTCTTAATTAGGATTCTAAGTGAAGAATTCAGAAGGAAAAAAAAAAAAGATGTGGGCAGGGGAATGAAGCCGATACCTTACAAATGATGATTCGTGACACATTCACCAAACTGACACCTGAACACGGAGTAACCACTGCCACAAAATTTAGCAGATACCTGGATACCAGTGATCTGGTTGATCACATCACATGAATGGGAATAAACATCATCCAGAGGAGTAGAAAAAACTAGGCTTGAGAAGCTCCCTTTTACCAAAAATTAAAGCAATTGTCAACTTGAGCAGGGATGGCAGATGTGTTGAACATGGACATACCAACTGACTGTTCATATGCTGCCTGTTGTATTGTCCTGAAATTACACTTTGACCTATAGAAAGCAGGAATGGTGATCAAAACCCTATTCTGGGTAATGGTTTAAAGGAAAGAGTAGCAACCCTACAGTGAGTAACATGTCAGGAATGGGTAAGTAAAAATTAAAGATGTCAGATACAAATGGCAAATTAAAAGGTGTATGTGACTGATAGAGGAAGCTGGAGGAATTAAGTGAAAGGCTCCACAGGTAGCAGTGGGCATAGAGCCATTTCAAGAGACAGAAGTCAGGAATAGCAGAGCAGAAATATCAGCTGCCTTCAGCATCTAATTCTGATTACTTTTCTATTTTGGAATAGGTCCTTTTACGGAAAAATACTGATGCACGAGCACCTTCCACAGCCACATGTTTACTTTCAGCATTCCCTGAACTGGGAAAGCTCCACAGCCATAGGGTGTGAAGAGGAGGAGCAACTGATAAGCCTCTCACCCTGATTTTCACAATACTGACTCAGAGTTGACCAGCTCCCTCTGAGGCTGTCACTGCCACCACACCACCACCAGGAAAGACGCAACCAACATGACTTTGCAAGTCAGCAGATCTGCAGTGAGCAGGGGTTAGCAGCTCTGTGGCCGATGTGTTCAGAAGCCAGTGGGGACTGGGGATGCTGTCATGAGACAAGCTGGAGAGGGGCAGCATGGCACTGTGACCCCTGCAGCAGCTATCATTCCTTCTTTTCCGCTGGGACCTGCACCAGCTGGGGTGCAGCCGTGTGCAGCAGCATGAGCCCGCAGACTGTCATGGCAAGGCCGACCCACCACAGAGGTGTCCACGTCTCCCTGAAGAGCAATTTTCCCAGGATAGCCTGAAGGAAAAAAGAGATACACATCTTTGCTAGGCCAAGCTGCCCCAAGGCCTCCTGTACTGCCAGAAATGTGAGGACTTCTGCTGGGAGACACAGCCCTGGAAAAAACCTGGTTGAGGAAACTCCTACTGAGATGACCAACAGGAATGACTGCTGAGAGTGATGCTGGAGATGGCCGACTCCACCACTAGCCAGGAAACACAGCCCTGTTGTGGTCCCAAAGCAGGATTTTGGCAGATATGCATATGCTTTGCCGCCTTCCAAGCACTTCTTGGGAGCCAAATCTGTTGACTGGGCAACTACAGTCAATTATTGGACACCACCATGAGCTGTCTGCTAGCTCGAGCACAGAAACAAGGTGGACAAGAGGGAAAAGTGAGTGGAAAAAAGCTGTGGGTCAAAGATGTTTTTTGCTGTCACTAGAGGTGATGAATCTTCATACCCAGCTAGGCTGGCTTTGGCTTGTTCCAAGTGAGGTACTGCAAAGTAAAAGCAAAACAAAGCAAAGCTCCTGGCTCCAGCTCCCACTGGTAATCAGAAAAGTTCAGGAAACTGTGTAGCTGCTGCAAGGCATCATGCGAGGCAGCAGTACCCTTTCCTCCTGCACCACTCAGAAAAGTCCCACTGCCTGTGCTGTGAACAACTACCAGAGCAGCTGAGGCCTGACACAATCATTTCACATCTGCCTGTAACTCTCCGGCTGTGGCCAGCAATACTGGCTGCACTGGGAGATGAGCTACAACCAGCATGGGCACTCCCACCTCTCTTTGCTCCTCAGGCTTCAGTGCCTGGGGAAGGGCAGGCACTCTACTCTCTACTCACTGAAGAGATGAAGTTGGAGGCTGTTGTCATCACAGAGGCAGCAGCTGAGGAGGAGGAGAGTCGTAAGGCTTTTGTAAAGACTGTCCACATCACTGCATTGCACACAAACACCAGGCCAACACAGCTGAGGCGAAGCAGCACTGGCAGCTGTAGGACAAAAAGGAAAAGTGTGTAATTTTCACCCCCCACTCATTCACCGTCAATAATTCATGGGCACTTTGGAGCCAAACCCAATGGTGTGAGCTTTTAAAACTGAATTACAGCTGGCATTACATGAAGATGAATATATTAAATCACAGAAGGAAACGGAAAGGAAGAAACAGCCTTCGATACACTTTGAGCCTGTCATGTCGTGGTGCAAGTCCAGCCTTAAACTACAGGCTGAGAAATGCTGTGATAATATGCAGCAGCTGCCATGCCAGGAGCCAGCCAGCAGAAAGGTCTCCAGCTCACAACGCAGTGCACATGCAACACCCATAAATGCCCTCCACTTATCACTTGATGTATGGAAAAGGGTCAAATTCAGTCTGACAAACACCAGAGATGTACATGCTGGCACTGCATGAGCTCCAGGACCCAACTGTTGTGAATTTGAGGCAAGACCTGTGTGGTCCCAAAGCACTGATCCTCACCAGCTCCCAGGATCTGGCCTGCCTTACTGCTGCAGTGAGGGCAGAGCAGGGTCTCTGGGAGGAAAGGAAGAGCTGAGTGGCTTCATGCCTTGTTTTGCTCACTCACTGGAGAACAGATATACTGAGAGGTCTCTGCTCTAGCATTTAGCAACAACAAAACCACCTCTGAATTCAAGGGCCTCAAGAAATGTCCCTGCTTAGACAACCTGATCAGATGTGTAACAGCCTCAGTCTGAAATAAGTTGCACCTAAAAAGCCTTCACCATTCAGTGTCCCCCAACCCTTCCTAGTTTAAGCAGCTGAGGCCATCTCCCCAGTCCCTGGGTGCCATGCAGTTGATGTGAACACACCAAGGGAGATCACAGGCAGGCAGATCACAACTCTCACAGTGACAACTGAAAGCAAAGCTTTGTCTACACCCGTAGCAATCAAAGCTTCATAGCCTGTCACCTTTCAGTCTGTGGTGGGATCCATCTTGAAGCAGACAGAAATGCAGCTGTGAAGCCACCAACAAACGCAGGCCAGAGGTGCCACCTGCCCCATGGGAATGTCTGCCCTGTGCTCTCCTGCCAGCTGCCCAAATCTATGGGGAGCCACCAACTGTATCCTGCTCCCACTCAGAAGAAGAAATTATTAACTGCAAGCAGTGGGGGAAAGCACGGTTTTCTGAAGCAAGTGATGTAGCAAGTACAAAGTTAAAAGGAAAATAATGTAAAGCAAATCGATGCTTGATGGCTGGGGCAAGCTCTGTGAGGCTAATTTCATTCCAGTAAGGAATGGTGCAGGTGTGTGGCCTCATTTTGCCCCACTTATGACAAAGGTCTCCAACTTCATCAGGACAACAGTAAAGATCCAGAATGATTCTCACCAATGAAGCACTTTGTTTTCCCACTGACATGCTGGCAAACCCTGTGGGAACAGGTAAGAGGGACAACCATTGTCCAGCTACTACCAATCCTCTGAGGAAGAAAACTTCTGCTGTGTTTGGGCTCACCACAGGATGGGGTTTGCCTCCTAGTTTCACCGTCTGCCTGTATGACAAGGCAGTTTTACTTCTCCTCAGGCAGTTATGTACATCCACATACATCCAGTAAGTAAGCAGACAAGTGGAGATAAGAAGGGAAAACAATTTACTGGGCTTCACCTTAATTCAGTGTATTTCTGGATCAGAAAGAGACTACACTGCTAAGGAAAAAAAAAAAAGCCTTAAGAAAAAGTCTTTTTACTGCCTTCAACCATTAGCCTCTGGGTATAGTAGGATGGAGCTCAGGCTCTTCTCCAAGGTGCATTTGGATATGACAAGAGGCAACAAGTAAAGTAGGGAAAAAGTGAAATTTTGATCTGTTATGAGGAAAAGCAAAGGTGATCAAGCACTGGGGTCATGGGCTCTCCAACCTTCTAAGTATTTAAAACTTAACTGGAGAAGGTCATGTGTAAGCAGAGGTTGGACTAGAGACCTCCAGAGGTCTTTGCCTGACTTGAATTAGTCTGAGACTACCAGTGGTGAAGCAAAGCCAGCTCCCACCATCAAAGCAACTACATCACCTTCAAAAGTGACCCTGAACCCACGGGCTCTTCTGATCTCCTAATGCACAGCCAGGAAAATCAGCTGCAGGTGGCACATGCCCAGAAGGAATGTTTATCAGAGAAAGGTCAAGTTCCTCTGTGCCCAGGGCAGTGGAGTAGTCATGGCAATGGTATGCAGACAGAGAGATAGGAACATCCCCACATGTCCCCCAGAAGGAAGGAGGGAGATATAAATTCCCTGCTAAGGGCTCAGCTGAGCCACCCCAATGAGTCAAGGATTACTGTTCTGATTGCTTTTCTAAGCAAAGATTAATTTCAGTGTACATTTCAGATAATCCAGAATCACTCCTGAAGTGGCAGAAGTAATTTTAGATGAAGATTGGCAGGAGAGAGGAGAAAGCAAAGAAAAACTTTTGTTCAAGTGCAATGACCCTTCCTGGTCAGGCTGCTCTCAGGCTGAGCCACCACAACACATCCTTCTGGCCAGGAAGTGCATCCCTGTGCTGCTGTGGAGTATCCTGCTACCCTGCATCATCAGCTCTTAGAAGTGTCAATACACTTTTTGCTGCCGCATTCCACGCTGCACAAGTCATGGCTGCTCTTATACTTATTTTGGGATTTCTGTAGCTCTTCCTCCAGCACAAAACCCCTTGAATCTCTGTTGGGGGGTGGCTGCTCTGCTGGAATGCCTTTGCCACATGCATGCAGGATTCAAAGGGATTTCTCTGAAATACTTAAGTGTCTATAGTCCCATGCAATTTAAGCTACTAGGAGGATTATGGCAGGTACATAAAAATTGGCTAGTTTTACAGCTGACTAAAAAAAATAGTAATTGTCACCTAGAATGGACCTGAAAACTGAAAGAAACCAAGCTACCTGGAAAAAAAGAAGCAGTCATAGAATCACAGCATGGCTGAGTTTGAAAGGGACCTCTGGAGCTCACCTGGTCCAACCTCATCAATTCAGCAGATTGCCCATGTCCATGTCTGGACATTATTTGAGTATCTCCATGGACAGAGACCCCACCACACCCCTGGGCAACCTGTGCCAGTGCCTGGTCACCCTCACAGCGACAAACTGTTTCTGGATGTTCAGAGGGAATCACCCATGTTTCAGGCTGTGCCCATCGCCAGGAACCATGGAATGAGCTTGGCTCCATCCTTTGTCCACCTTCCCTGCAGGTATTCCTACACATTGGTAAGATCTCCCTGAACCTTCTCTTCATGATGAACAGTCCCAGCTCTCTCAGCCTCTCCTCATGAGAAAGATGCTCTGGTCCTGTCCTCATCTTTATGACCCTTTGCTGGGCTCTCCAATAGCTCCGTATCTTTTTTTGCAGTTGAGAGCTCAGAACTGGACCCAAAACTCCAGGTGCGGCCTCAGGGCTGAGTAGAGGGGAAGGATCATCTCCCTTGACCTTTCTGGCAACACTCGACATCAGTGACATGACACTTTGTGATAGCACATTAAAAAAAAAAAAAACAACACCAAAACCACTCCCAAACAAATGGGCAGTATCTTAATAAATCTCAACACAGAAAAATACTCAGAAAAGATGCTGTCGACATTTTCAGTAATTCCATGCTCTGCCATTCTTCTCAGTGCAGAGCACAATTTGGGTTTTTTTGAGGTGGGGAAAAGAGTATCAGGATTTTATTTTTTTTTTAAGTTCTCATTTCTGCCACGCTTTCTGAGATATCAGAAACTATAACAAGGATTGGCAGGTATTGAGTTTTTGCCTTTGTAACCTTCTCCAATAATCACACATGCTAATTTTCTTTTTTTGCCTGGTACAAGGATTTATTTCAGAACTAGTTTCCCTTGTGGGTTCTCTTTTCGATTTCATATCCTAAAGTACATTTGCCATGTGAATAACAACCTATACCTAAGTGAATCTCCCCAAATGTTTTTAGGATATATGTATGCTGCCTTCCTCTCCCCATTCACACACAACCTCGTGTGCATCTGCACCTGTCGTGACTTGTGCCAGAGGTCACTCCCAGAGGTAAGGACACCATCTCTGAGGTGAAGGGCCAGCAGTCCCATGGAACCATGCAATCCCATGTAACCCAAGCACAGGGAGGTTAGAGAAGCACGACCGAGATAAAGATCACCACCGACGAACACCCAAGGAGCAGGCGAGAAGCAGAGCGGAAATCAAGGGCTCCACCTCTCTGCTCTGGTCAGGGCCGAGCAGAGATAGAATAAAAGGGAGAAGGGCGCTGCTATCAGCAAAACAGTGGACTAAGAACAAGGGTTAAATGCTCCGTCATACTAACATCCTGCTTCTAAAGTAACACTGACGTAGAAGCACTGCAAATGGGCTCCCAGAGTTGGGCTTGGTTCGGGGCATTCCCGTACCGCGCTCCTTCTCTTTACACCCCGCAGCCTCGCTACGCTCTCCCCGCTGTTTACGTCGGCACCGCGCATTAGTCACAACTCCAAGGCTGGGCTCCGGCCGGGGTGAGTCACGGCTCTCCGAGAGCGCCCCGCTTTCCCCGCAAATGCAGGGCAGCCCCCGGCAGCGCAGGAGGAAGAACCGCCGCGCTCCTTCCCCCCCAGCGCCGCGCGTGGCAGCCCAAGGCCTGGCGCCGAGCGCCGCCTGCGCGGGACCGCGGAGCGCCCAGCCCCGCCTCCCCCCTTCCTTACCGGGCCGCC
>VZTX01010060.1:437835-553345 GCA_013400915.1 Pardalotus punctatus
CCGCCCCGGCACCCGCCAGCATGGTCCGCACGGCCCGGCCCGGCCCCGCGCAGCGCCAGCGCCGCCCCGCGCACGGGAGGGAAGGGCGGAGGGGCCAGGTTGGCTTATGTACAAAGGCTTTATTGAAACAAACAGGAAAGGAGGGAGTAGGAGAACAACGCAGCTCCTGCTGTAGCCACATACAACACAGAAAAAGGGCAGAACCCTCTGCCTACATAGAAACAGTCCAGAAAAGGAACATTTGTAAACCTAGAACATGGCAGTCACAAATAAAAGCACCCTTTACGAATCACTCGCCGTCTGAGCGCTCCTCCGTGGTGGTAGTCCTGACCTCTTCTCCTACTTGCTTACAGAAAAAGCCAAACCCCAACGCCTCCCCTCCCCCCCGCTTAAGGTCAGCTTTTCATTTCTATACATTACATCGCAGCTGAAGTAGGAACAAATCTGCAGGCTTAGGCAACTTGAAAATTCGTAGAGAAGGTGTTGGAAATTCTCCTTCCCCTCAGCCAAGTAATGTAGAAGGTCATTATGATCCTGCCCTTTCCCAGACACACATCTTTGTTCCTTTTTGCGCCAGCACTTGTGGTCAAAACTAGAAGTGTATGAAGTAGCCAGAAACCAGAACGAGAGGAGGCGTGGCAGTAAAAAAATCTAGTTTGATAGTGCTATAGAAATGAATGTTTTGTGTTCCACTAATAAACATTTCAGTTATTTGCAATAAATCTTAAGTGCAATTAAATAAGCTTATGCTGTACTCCTAAAATGTTCTGCATATTTTCACATCTTGTTTCCTAACTTTTCTCTGATAAGAAAATGGTTGCAAATTACATAGAATTTCCTATAGAGTTCTAACAGAAGAAAGGTTTGAAAAGCATTTTATTTTCAAATAAAGAAAGAACTGAAACTGAAAATGTATTTATAGTACTATTTACAAACCTGTTACTAAATTCACATTTACGCTTGATTGAACAAAGTTCAATATGAAAATTATTTTTAAGCAACCCAGGAAAATCATTCTATGTTTAACTAAAGAAATAATCACAAAGAAACTGTCCTTTTTAAATTTTGGCTCTGGTTGAAAATACAGCATTTCAGAAGAGGTAGGAACAAAAGCAAGAAAGGAGAAAAAAAATCCAGGTGTGTTCCCAGTGAGAAACATTTTCCTTGGCAAGGTACAAAAGTTTAAAGGAAGTATCCTACCAGCATCTATACAAAATCAGTTTTTGAAGACTGAAAAAATTACAAAAAGGTGTTAAAATGTCATTGAAAGCTGCCCACAGAGCTGGAACAACAATCTTCACTTAGAGTTATTACCAGCAAAAAAATCTACAAACTAAAATACTTGATTATTCCAGAAGCACAGCAAAAGTCAAGTTTGACAACTGGCTTTGCTCATTCTGTACACTTCAAAAATATGGCTCTGCAGTTTTATTTGGGTCATTACAGTTGATCATAATGTCTACAAATGTCACATTTTTTTGATTCTTTCAAAAAAGCATTTTCAACTCGCAGTTTTTCAGTCTCCTGTAAAACAGAGAAAAAACAGGAAAACATCCTTAATATTCCCATGACTTTTTAATGTATTTCTAAATAAGTGATATCTAGACTTATTCAAGTATTTTATACACTATATACTTGAAATAAAACAGTGATCCTTATCTAGGGCCTATGAGGAGACAGACCAGCCATGACCTACTCAACTGCATAAAATCAGAGGTATTTCTATTCCTCTCCAACAGAAGAGGAAGAATTTTAGTTTTCATTCTCAAAGCTTAGCTCTTTTCCATGTCAGGCCATTATTTCATCTGTAATCTACTCTGCAGCTTACCTCAGTAAGTTTAGCATAATCTTTCTTCAGTTTCACAAGATACTGAATCTTCTGGTTTAGGTTTTGATGACCAAGTAATTTCCCATTCTCCTCAGCAAGAGAGTCAACTTGCTTCCTCAGCAATTCTATTTCCTGTAATGATAAATACATTGTGTAACTCTTAGCTGTAGCCTCTCCTCCTCCTTTCAGAAGCAATAGTTTCTTAGAGCTATTAACGTACTAATATTTAAGTTTGTTGTAACATATGATGCAAGAGTTGGTTCATTCAGGAAATACATACTTGTCCTATATCTCCTTAGACACTATGTCAGATGCCTCTAAAGGGCAAAAAAGGACCACCAGTTGATTTGTACTACAAATTGCAACACTGATTTCCTTACCCAGACTTCCACTAGTGCAGAGAACAACATCACAAATACAATTAAACTGCAAAACAAAACAGCTGTACCTCTGCTAAATAAGATTCTACTATGAAGATGATAAAAAAATTATACATGTGTAACCTTTTCAATCCTGTCTCTTTCTTCATATGCTTCCTCCAGTTTTGATCTAATTTCTTCTTTCTCATTAAATGCTTTGAGCTCTAAAGTTCTTGTTCGTTCCATTTCCAGAGTCATTCTGTGACAGGTATTCTCTTGGATTCTGAGGATATTTTTGGTCTCTTCTAATCTGCCAATATAAAAGAATCATAAAACAGTAAAAACCAGCATAAATACCATACAACTGAATTACTAAGTCAGTCTTGGACATGGAGGGAGGCTCCTGTAAATGCATTCTTTTGAGATATTATATTTCCCTTAGAATTTAATGCTAAGGAAAGGAAAAATTTCATTCTTCACAGTTCTTGTCTTTGGTACTATCAACTAGGCAGTGTTTTGGAGTTGCTCTTCTCTTCGGGAACTGTGCTGTTTGCAATCCAGGATATACAGCTCCACTCACAATTGAAAACAGAAGTTTCACCTACAAGAACATTTTGAATTATGTCACCTAAGCAATGTAAATTTTCTGGCTAAGCTCAGCTGCTCTTCATGTTTTCCATAATACGCTTGTTTGTCTGTGGCTTTTCCTCCAATAGCCTTGTTGCTCAGAAATACCTCTGAGCAGCTCAGATGGCCTGAGCCTGTTTGGCCTGGTAACGGAAGGACTACCACTTTGGATAGAATTAAATCATTTTCAGCACATGAGGTCACAGGATATTAAACCATGCCATCGAATTCAGAAGCCTGTCTACTGCTTATATGAATCTGAGTAATTTTGCAGATCAATTAAAATATCGCATACATTATATTTTTGTCATCAGTTTTGTTTTACTGAAGCCTGGAGCTTAAGATACACTCCCTGAAAAACACATGTGCTGCATTTTCAAGATATTTTCTCAATGAGAAAAGAGTATTTTCCCTCTTTGTGCATTATTTGCTTGTATGATACATTGTAGCACTGTTAGAAGGTGTGTTTCAGAGACCAGACAGGAATGAAAAATCAATGCAACAAATAGCAAAATAATTCCTGATTTCCAGACTAGGGTTTCCAGACAATTTAATGTAAATTACTTTTGAAATGACCCTGTGCATAAAAACTATCTTCCTCCTTAAAAGAAGTTACTTACATAGAAAGCATTCTATCAAATGTAAATAACTCACATGTTAGAAGATTCAGTCACTATGAATCCTGAAGCAATACATATTAGGAAAAGAACAGCAGGACCAACATTCCCAAACTAATTTTTATCTACTAATTCAGTATTTTCTTTCTTTGCTAATATCTATCCAAGATACTTAAATTTTGAGGACTACTTGCCTAGTAGTGCAAACACAATTAAGAAATCCTGTAATAAAAGCTTTTCATTATTCAAGCTGAACTGCAAAAATTTAAACATAGCATAAAAACAAATATAATTACATTATGTTTAAAATAATAAAGCATTTACAGTATTAATAAAGAAATTAACAGTACAATTTAATTTGAAAAGAATGTGCTTAGAATTCACTGCATATGAATAACGTTAAACAATGAACAAATCCTTCCAATTTAAGTTTTTATACATTTAAGTTTTTTATGGATCTACCTATGAGACTAGTGTCCTAATATAATGCTAAGTAGCAATAGGTGCTACTACCACCTACTGATAAGAAAGGATAAAAACTCAGAGTATCTTGCAGAAGTGTAAACATATTCAAATTATGTCTTTTATCATTTCAGATCTTGGACTTCTATTGCTTAAATATATGGTTTTTTGTCTTTACTTAGTTTAATACAAGTTTCCAGTTCAGGGAACAATAGTTAGACTTACTCTGCTTTGATTTTCAGCATTGCTTCTACTGCTTTATTCTGTAAAAATTCAAAAGCATTAGATAGAATCTTAATGTTTAACACACACACACACACACACACATATATATATATTTACAATTACTTGTCACTTAATTGATGCTACATAGCTCATTCCAGATCATCCTACTGCCTAGTAGCTCACATCTCTAATATTCACTAGAGGTTCATCTCTTTGCTGTAGGCACTTATTTCCTGTGTCATGCCAAGCACAGCTGACCCACAGCAGTGTCTCTCTGCCCACTCACAGAGCAGATCTCTAACAAGGGGCTCTTCTGTCTGGGACATCCATGACAACCTCTGCTGTGACATTACTTCCCTTTGACAGAGCCCTGACATTAGCAAGTGACACAATCTTCACTTTCCAACTCTGGAGATGAGTCAGATTTGGCAGTCTGGATCTGTTTTTGCTCATTGTGCAATCTGACACCCAGTTCACTGGTGTTAGGCCAAGACAGAAATGCTAAGAGCCAAGTGTCAGGCTGTGCCTGTTAGAATTCACTAGAAATCTGTGTTTGTTTTGCTGCCATGAAAACAAAAAATTCCAACTGAAACAACAACCAAAAATTACTTTAGAACTTCACAGCAGGTCGATAGCAACTAACTTGAGAAGGGCAATATACCTTGGCACATCGCTCTTCAGCAATCTCTTCCTCTTTCTCTTTGAGGTACTGAACATCAGGATACTTCTGATCACTAGGAAATTCAAGAATGAGAAAAAAGTTTCTCACAGAGGAAGCCAGTTGTAATCCAGATTAAACCAGTATGGATGAATGTTATCCAGATTAAACCAGTAAATGTGCGCAGTTGTTTTCACATGTGTGCATATTCAAAATACTGAACATAATGAAACAACTCTGGAAGAGTTTAAACTTTTATACACATTTTCTTTCATCAGAATATAGAGAAATTAATGTTTTAATGGAAACAATTAAAAAGGTAATAAATATGCAACCATTTGTTACAAAGCTGTGCTAGTTTTGGCTGGGGTAGAATTAATCATCTTCACAGCAGCCATTATGAGGCTGTGTTTAGGATTTTTGCTGAAGACAGGGTTGATAATGTAGAGATGTTTTTGTTGTTGCTGAGCAGGGCAACACAGAGCCAAGGCAACACCTTTTCTGTTTTCCACACTGCCATGCTGGCCAGGAATCTGGGGGTGCATGGGAGGTTGGGAGGAAACACAGCCAGGACAGGTGACCCAAGTTGACCAAAGGGAAATTCTAGACCATATAGCAAGATGCTCAGTGTAAAATAAAGTGGGGGGAAGAAGGTGGAAGTGGGGGATGTCTGAAGTGATGATGTTCATCTCCCCAAGTAGCTGATGTGTGTGATGGGGCCCTGCTCTCCTGGTGGTGGCTGAGCATTGCCTGCCCATGGGAAGCAGGGAATTAATCCCTTGTTTTGCTTTCCTTGTGTGTGCAGCTTTTGCTTTCTCTATTAAACTGCCTTTATCTCAACCCATGAGTTTTCTGTCTTTTCCAGATTCTCTCCCTGAACCCACTGGTGGGGGAGTCAGCAAGTGGCTGAGTGGGGCTTGGCTGCTGGCAGGGGTTAAGCCACAACAGCAGCTTTGGGATGAAGGTAGATGTTTTATTAGTTCATGATGTTAATGTGTATGTAGACTGCAGAAAGACTTCCTCCTACAAGATCACTGCTCAGTGGTTTTGCCAAGTTAAAAAGGTAAAAGATTCTTCTATGTACAAGACTTTACTACTTTTTGTTAGTTTTTAATCAACATGACATTGGAGGGAAGAAGAAAACACATACAATTAAAATAACTCACAAAATGACACACCAGTGGGAACACTTCATCTGTGTAGTGTGCCATAGGGGAAGAACTTAATTGGTTAAGAGTTTTATTGTTTCATCAATTTACAATAAAAGCACTATTTTCAGTAACTTGAAATCTTTGTGAACAGATCAGGTAAGTTACTGAACAATGAAGTTGTTTCTAAGGCTTTCTGCTTAGTTTGCAACAGACTTTTGAAAGGGTCTTGTGAATTGAAATGGAAATCACAGGAAAACAACAATGGTTACATTGCCATGGAACACTGGATTCTGTGGCTTTGTTTTTCACAGTTTATGTAGGTTTTCTAGACCAAATTTTTCCACAAAAAAGCATTACTTTTATGTTCCTCACTTACTGGATTCCTGATTCGGGTCTTAGGGATATAATTTGGATATGCACTAATAATTCCCTGCTCCTTTTAGTTGACAGGAGTTGTAGTTTGAATAGACCAAAGGCTAATTATATATTGGAGGCTTTAAAATTCATTTATGTCTATATTAAAACTTGTGTTCCATTCATTTGGACATTCTTTATCTACTGGATCCTTAATTACACAAGTGACATAGCAATATATAATACCCAGGAATGATGATGCATATAATGACTTTATATTCTGTTTCCTTTCCCTTTATAAAACTGTTGCATTAAGAACTTGTGATTTAAGGGTCATAAAGTTTACAAGCCAGTAAACAATTTTCATAGGAAAGTTTGAGTCAGTCTCTAAGTACACAAATAATATGTAAGACTGTATTTCAAATAAAACTGCAAATTTTATCTTAATTATTTCACATTAAGACAGATTTTTTTGTTTTATTTTGCCTTACCTGTTCTTGCTTGGTCTCTGAGCTTCTACAAGGCTCTGTAAACTCCTGTTGTTCTCCACCAATATCTGCATTTCCAGACGCATGTTTTCCAACTCATTTAATTGTTCCTAAGCCAGTGAAATTTGAAACATTTTATTTGAAGACCAAATTGCAATTCCTGCTTTCGTTTCCAGTTGAACATGTTTTTAAGTAAAACAGAAGACAAAACTATTTATCAGAAAACAAGCACAGTTCTCTGGCAAATATCTGTATCATCCCTCCATCTACAGCTGCATTAAAAATTTTCTTGAGAAGAGGTTAGAACTGTCTCATTTGTAATAGCAAGTGATATTACCATTTGACATTCATGAACACAAAACAGCATAGTCCTCAGGAAAATGAGATTTACAGACATATCAAGCAAGTTGTCACCACTTGTTCCCAGCCTAGGTAAAGGGAAAACCAAAAACTGCCTTCCTGCTTTAATGGACATACTACTAAGCAAATATCATTAAAAAAAACCTGAACTCTGCAGTCTGTCTCATTTTAACCTTACAAATTGCCAGCAGAGATTAACTCATAGTACCTTCAGCCTTAGAATTTCATCATTTTTCGCTCTTCGTTCTTCATTCAGTTCATGTACAAGGTGCTCCAGATTTATTGCAGAGGCCCTTCGATCTGCTATTTCTTGCTCATGAGTTTCCAAAAGCTTGGCCAAATTTACATCAAAATTAGGAGGCGTTTTTGGACACTGGCAAATCAAAAGAACCAAACCACACAAACTGTTAAAGGACTGTTTTCCCTATGTATTGGTTATATGTTTTAATACTTCATTGGAGACCTAAATTAATAAATTCCTAGCAGACAAATAATCAATAATTGCAAACTATGTGAAAATATTTCTCTCAAATGTATACCTGAGGAAATGTTACTAAAGATGAGTCCACAAAGCAATCTATTTGCTTCATTTTCAGTTCATATTCGTTCTTTCTGTTCTCCAGTTCCTCTGTCATTTTGTCCAACTATTAAAAACACAGTAAGAGTTAAAGTAGCTCATAATACACACAAAATAGGAAACAAAACAGCACTCAGATCTCTATTTTGAGCAAGCTTAAGTACACCACACGTTATTTCAGATTAACAAAGACTTCACTTTCATAACTCTCTTCTACATTTAGCCAATCACTGTTAAACTTTCAATAGTTGTATGCAACAAGCATTTTTGAAAGCATCTATACATCTAACTACTGTGTAGTTAATCTGAATTTTGTTCTTGTTAGCATTTGATTTTCTTGCCTTGCTAACATGATCTACCTTTCAAAGGGCTTGCTAGCACAGGAAAAAACCTATTATGAACACGGTTGTGAAACATTACTGGTCAAAACATTGTTTGATACAAAGATTTTAGTCGTATAGATTTGATCAGTTTCCCCAAAGAGAATATGCTAACTTGGCAAAAGAACTCTTTTAAAAAATAACTTAGTAGAGTTTTTGTCAACACAAATATATTACTTGGCACTATGATAGCTGTGACAACTAGAGCTAAAATTTGGACAAAGGTTTCACACAGCCATTTAGTCTGCAGAAACTCCAAGCCATAGTATAATTTACAGAGCTCAACTGTTACCTCTATTGCATAATGATGTAGTTTGTGGATAAGTGTTAAGAAGGGGAAAAAGTAATCCCCTAGGTTACACTGCTGATAACCTCAGGTTGCTCTTATAGGTACTGATAATTTTAGTCTGCTATTAG
Organism: Pardalotus punctatus; assembly: GCA_013400915.1. Lineage (NCBI taxonomy): Eukaryota > Metazoa > Chordata > Aves > Passeriformes > Pardalotidae > Pardalotus > Pardalotus punctatus. The sequence goes on from VZTX01010060.1 coordinate 446,339, forward strand.
AGTAAACATTTTTGTGATCTCTAGACAACATTTCCAAACATTAAAAGTTACCTAGTCTTTGTTCAGAAGTGTTTGAACTACTACTACTACTACTTTGCTTTCACAAGAAAGAGCTTTGCTCTTCACCAAGAGCACTATGTACAAGATCCTTTAAAATGACAAGTGAAACCTTTTTCAGAAGCTACAATTAACCACAGCCCCCTCTCAGAGAGCTAATTGTGAAAATTTATGTTTTACCTGTTCCCTGAGTTCCTGGATTACAGCTTCTTTCTTTGCTATGTCTTCCTGTGCACACTGAAGCAATGCATCATGTTTCTTAGAGGCCTCTGTCAGACTTATCAGCTGATCAGCGGTATGACGCAATTCTTCACACAGAAGGTCCCTCTATTTTAAGTGATTGGATGAATAAAGAAAGAAATGTTAAAGATACTGCAAGTCAGTTGTTTCAAGATGTTTTGTCAATGGTGCCAAGACTGCTAACAGCTACAAGCATCTCCCTTTTCCTTCTTCTTTTTCATCATGAATTGTAGCAAGCATTCATCTATACAGTTCCTATTTTAGCATGTTTTCATATTCTTGATTTTGCTTGCTGAACAAAAATGAGAACTTTCCCATAGTATAGTGACAGTTAAGACTCTTATGGAAGACATTTGGAATTAATCACTGTTTTAAAATATATTATGTACTTAAAAAGATATACAGTTCTCCAAATAAGAAACCAGAAAAGAATGTATAGATTTTAATCCATGCTGAAGTGATTACAGCTTTTTTAGTGCAGTGATATTCTGTAGATACCTCTGGATTTATTCTAGGATCTATACTCTCGCCCTGTCTGATGGGGAATCATACCTACATAAGGTGTGTTAACCCATAAGGGGAAACTGTATTTAGTATTTTAAATTTCACCTCAGATGCATTTTTCTTGTTCAGTTAAGAAAGCATGAAGAAATCAGTAACCGAAGTATAAAGTCAAGGAGAAACTCTGTAATTTTATCAGGAGCCAGATATACACAACAATAACACTGAAACAGGAACTGGCACTTCAGTTAAAAAATAAAAAACCAAAACCAAAACAAAACAAAAAATCCCAAAGTGATCCCTTTGCCAGACAACTCAGCTTTGGGTTTCAGAATGTCACTTTTAGATATAATTATTAATGAACACAGTCTCTTTATTTTTAAACAGATTTCCACTATGTTTAATGTGCTTTGAGAAACACCCCTCCCTGGAAGACTTCATTGGTGCTATATGATTGGACTAGCAAATCTAATCACAGATGATCTTGTAGAAATTGCAGGTAAGGAGGTGCTAGTGGTTTTGACTGATGGACATGTTCAACAAAATAATGGTGACAATAATAGAAAAGGCAGAGGTAAAGAAAGATACAATATTAAAAAGCAAAACCATTGCTGAATCAGAAGCGTGCCCTAGATCCGTTTCCAGCAGGTGGAGCTTTTAGTTAAAATTATGAGTAAAGAAAAGATATTACTGAATATAGTGCAATGGGGGAAGAGAGAATGTAAAACATAATATATTCTTCTACCTATTTTAATTTCTCAGCTGCATCATCTAAAGCTGCCATTAAATTCAGCCGATGATTCCTTAGTGGCCTTAACAAAATTAAACCAGGCTCTTAGCATAGGCTTTTATGAAGTAGCTTATAAAATATTTATGTCAAGCAACGTGATAATTTAACAGAATTTGTCAGGTATCTCGTGAAAAATTCTTTTAAGAACAGCTTAACTAGCTACAGTTTGAACTAAAATGAGGTTAAGTTTTTCATGAGCATTTTAAGCAAAACCACATCCAATTGGTCTGGCTGAACAAATAATCATAATACAACAACGTTAATGTTTTTACCTCAATGTTATCAGCTATTTCTCTTCCTTCCAAGGCTTCCTTCAGTTCTTCAATCTTCTTCTCCTGATCCTCTATGATTCCCTTGCTTTCTTCTTTTGCAGCCAGAACAATATTATACTTGTACTACAAAAAGCATTAAATTAAATTTTAAAATATTTTAGAAAAACATTATCAGGTAAAGTTGGCAAGCATAAGACAAATAAATGTCATCATAAGGTTTGTGATGTACAACAACTACATTTAGAAATCAGTGTCACTGTCTGAAACCAGAATGATATATTGTACTTGCTAAATTATAAGAAACTGTTTTTTGAGATTAGTTGTCAGAATGATACAAGATTATTCACATGCATTAGCCACAATGCATATTATGCACTAAAACCATTATTAAAAGAGACAGCCATATTTAAAAATCTATCTCATCAACATTTTTCTATAGCACCTTTTGAATTCATAGTTCACACATAATGTATTACCTAAAGCATTCTGTTCATTGTTCTATCAGTTTACAAAACAAACCTATTTTAATAAAGCAAAGTCATCATATTTATTAATAGTTATTCAAATACAGCTTTAGTTCTTTATACTTGTTTTCAGATGCAGAACATAATAATACCAGCAAAATAAAAATTCACTCCATCAAAAATGAATTTACAATTCAGCTTCAATTGTTAAGGTCTTAAATTGCCAATTTCTGAGGAAATCTAAATGTGAGTGTCAGCTGAGTGGAGTTTGCAGGATGTGAACAGGTCCCTTTGGAGACGTGGCTTTTTACCCACCATGTGGAGAGGGTTCCGTTTTTGAGACAGCCTTAGGCATAAAATGTTCAGAAGATTTCAATATGTCAAAACAAAGAAGTTTCCTTCTAAAACACTACAGCAAGTTATACTGTTTGAGACCCATGATAAGACCTGTCATTGCCGCCCATTTCTACAGAACGATACCATGTCCTTCAAAAATGACAGAACATACATTTATATCCTCAAGCTCTCTTGTCAGCCCATCTATAGACTCAGTTTTATGATTAATTGAAGACCTCAGCTCCTGGATCTGTCTCATCAAGTCAGTTACAACTTCCTGCAACATAAAAAAAAATTTAATCCTCATAAAATACATATAAAAATCACTGGACATTTTTTGGTATATAATTTGTCAATCCCAAATTTCAAATCATGTGAAAATGAGTCCTCAAATTGCACATGTAAAGAATAAACAGAAAATTTGTTGCTAAATTGGCTTTTGTTCTAAGTACTTAAAGAATTAAATAACCAGCAGTGTTCCTTAGAAGAGAAGACTGATTTAGTTTTAGGCTGTAATGGATTTCTAATAGGAGAATAGAATTACTATAATTTAAGGGTACATTTGTTTGTAATGGCATATTCAAGAAACACCACCGCACTGAAAATACCAGATGATTCCGACCTTATGCATGTCAGATTTTTGGGTCTAGTATGGAAAATCCGAGACTTACCATTGCATCATGCTGGGTAGTAAACACACCATGTGATTTCTTATGCGTGTTTTACAGAGAGCATATATATTTGCACTAGCAGAACTCTGGCTATTTAGGCTTTCATACTGCATACTTTTTATGTAAAGAAGTGCTTTGATTTTATAAAAAAGATACACAGTCACAGTCTTACAACACCTTTCTTACCTTTTTTGTTTGCCCATTACAACATGGCCTTGACTGGAAGGCTCTATTAATCATCCAGGGAATTATGCATTGTTTAGGCATTGAATGTTTTGTCCCATAGACAGCTTTACCTTCAATTTTTTTGTTTAACCTTCAGTTACTTGTGTTTTCTCTCAATGCATACCAGTTTCCTACCTCCCTGCTAGGAAAAGGTAGGATTTATTTTACCTACCCTATTTAGCCAGGATTGCCTAAAAGCACAAAATTACTGAGCAGCACAGGAAGACTCTGGGCTTTCAGCTCTACTACAGAACATAGTTACCCACACGTCTGTGCATCAGTAACAGAAATAAGCCCAAACCTTATCTGTATCGTTTGTCTTCTTCAAAGAAGCAATAGTCTCTTCAGCAGCAGCCAGCTCCTGTTCCAATGTCCTCAGTTTTGCTTCCTAAAGGAAATAATATTTGTGAGTCTTCCCTACCTTTGAAGTGTGTTTAGTAAAGCACTAAGTAATGAAAAAAAAAGAAGCTGTTAACCCTACCCAAAAAATTAAGCAATAGCTTAACAAAACAATATATAACCTGAGCACTCTACATTTATTTTGCTGGTAATCAACCTAACAGTCAGTACACCAATAAAATTGTTATTAATGCCCAAGCAAAGTCATGAACACACAATTTAGATATTCAAATCTGCTGTTGTACCTGCTGCTCACACAATGTCACTGTTCCAGAAAATGGTTTCTCCACCTGTGCTTTTTCAAGTAGTTTCAAGAGCTCCCTGGTAAAAAAACCCATATTTCTAGTGAGAAATATAATAAAAATGTAAGAGGGCTTAAACAAGAACAAAGTCAAATGAGTTTATTTTATTTGCACTTAATTTTTTTAAGAGTTCTTCAGTTATTACATTCTCAGTGCTATACAATAGACTAACAGTTTAGTTACTAGCCTTACACTGCTACCAGTGGCAGAACTTTATCTTTGATATGAAAAACTGTACTTACATTGAAATTACATTTAAATTAAGTGCTGTTCTGATTTGGATTAAAATAAAAAACCCATCTGGGGAAAAACTTCTCTACAAATGGGATCCCCATCTGAATACAAAACACAGCACCAATGAGGTCAGTTGAAAATAAATCCTACTGCTAATTAAAACTTACTTTGAATTGTTTTCTTTGTCTTCTTGTAATTGTAATGTTAGTTTTTCATTATGTTCTTTTTCTGTTTTCAGAAGTTGCAGAAGGTTCTAGAATATCAAAATATGTTTGCTATAAGACATTACAATATAAGGTTCAAGAACAATCTAAAACAAAATAAAAATCTAAACAAATCCTTAAGATGATAGAAAAAACAAACAACCACCCCACAAAACCTTAATTGGAAACTGAAAGATCTTTGAACTTCTTCAGGACAAACTAAAGGTAAACTCTTATTTATATTAAGTAATCGTATATTTTCACCTGCCGTTGAAAATAAGTTCATATAGCTATGATGCTCCTCACTATCCAAGGCTGTGAAGGGAAAAATTAGAATTTTCAATTGTAGATTAATTTGGGAGCATTTTAAAATTCTTTATTTGTTCAAAATATTAAAAGATAAGAAATTTAAACCAATAATATTAAATCTGTCAGCATTCTTTTAAAGACTAATACGGAAAATTTATATCAAACTTCCCAAGCAGGCACAGCGTACCCTGCAGAAAGACAGGCAAAATAATTTGCAAAAGCCCTTGAGCAACCTTACTGCTGTTTTGCAGTCACTGCAGTCTGACAGGCTTTCAAGGACAGCATCAACTAAATTGCAGGACAGTGATCCACCACAAGCCATAGATCATTTTAACAAGATCATATCCACTACGAAAACTTAAGAAATTGCTTTGTAAAGATAGAATAATTAGGCTAGTTTTGCCTAGGCCTGAGATAAAAGGTCATCTCAGCATTTCAATGTCAGGATTCTTTTCCAAAGAAGTTTCTTATTACTTTACTAATTAACTCATCTCCCTCAACATTTCCAGAGGGATGTCTTCAGCCTAAAAACTTACTACTTCATGATGCTATTGAGTATTTCTTATAGCCTGTGTTTGCAAAAAGCTTGCACTAAGTTTGGAAAAGGATTGTGGGTACATCTTCCAAATGAAATCACCAAGAAACCTATTATTACTGTGGAATGTATCAGTAATACAATAATAGGAATTAAACAATCTGGGTTCTGTATAATTAAGTCCTTTAAAATCCCTGACTGTCTTACACAAAGCTCAGTTTTCATTGCTTCTGCTTCTTGCTTCCTGTCCTCAAGTTGTTGCTTCAGCTGGTCCGTCTCAAACTTCGCTACCTCCTGCAAATTGTCGTAGTCATCCTGCAGGCTTGCTTTTTCTTCAAGAATCTTTTCATGTTCTAGCCTGTATAAAAAGTCCCAAACAAGTACTCTGGTAAGGATCTGTGTCATTATAAAAATAATCCAATCAACTGTATTTTAAAATATTCAAATTATTTACAGAGTAAAGTTATTACAGAAAGAAGTGACTGACAAATGTAATTTTTTTTTTTTTAAACACAGAGACACCAAATTTATGAAGTGCATGGGAAATTGAAGTGGCATTGGGAGAGAAGGCAGAGTACTTTTTCTGATCCCTAGAAATAATTTACTTCTTACAAAATTCTACTGAAATGTCAGTCCCTGTGTCCTGATAATGGAGTTCATCATTATTAAAAAGAAATTGGTTTTTAGCCAGTTGCTGGACAAAAGACTCGGCTAGAAGGATCCTCAGTATTTAACATCTGCTTAGTTGATATTTACATTATTTATCCCATATAAAATCTTTATGTGTCCTGGCCAAGTCTGGGGTTAGTCCCCTCTAAATTGTTGCACTGAAAATTAATTTAATTTAATTTTTTACAAAAGTGAAAAGCAAAGAGGGATAAAAGAGCTGTTACACAACTGTTGTAAATCATGTTATTAAAGGAGGGCCTATAGAAAGAATACTCTCCAAACAGTGTTTCTGTTAACACAGAATGAACCAATGCAACCACAGCATTTAATTTCAGTTCCAGGTTCCTGGTCTTACAATGCCTCACTCAAAAAATTACTTCAGCTAAGACATGATCTACTATAATGCAAAATGCAGTAAAGTTTTCCAGGAACAAAAAACAAACTCAAAACATAAAACAAAAGCACAACAAAATAAACTAAACAAAACAATAACAAACCCCAACATAATTAAATCACATTAATAATTAAAAACCTTACTGATTTTCATCTCCTGATAATAATGGCAATTATGGCAGACAAGGCAATGAGCTTTTCTGGCTTTGATACTCAAACTTCAGTTATTTTTTATCATTTCCTTCTGCCTATATTTTTCAAGCAGCATCATTATGTCACCTTCTTCATGTGACCAGAATGACAAACTGTCTCTTCAGCCACTTAACTTTTGGAGAGCAGCAAATTTATAGATATATCCTATTCAATGGGAAAATTATATCACAAAGCAAAATTAAGCAAAATTAGAAATTCTTTCTAATAATTTCATGATGCCTGAAATAGGCGTGGAAGAACTGAGTTAAAAAAAAAAAAAAAGCACAGGAAAACCACAAAACAACTTTAAAGAAAACATGCAAAGTGTAAGTTCACATACAGGAGAGGATGACTAAATTACTGGATGCACTCAGAAGGGATAAGGCATTGTACCAAACTGCCAACATACCTGACACTGTCCAGCTGGAACTGAACATCCATATGTCTACCAGAAAGCTGACTTATTTCTTTCTCTTGCTTTTCCCTAAAGGCATTATATTCCAATTTTACAGCAGACAGCTCCTTGTCTGCAGATTGCAGGACAATGCGCAAATCATGGACTTCACTTTTTAATACTGTCAAAAAATCCCGAAATAATTTACATGTTATTTGGAAAACTGTGCTAGATATAGGACATACGATGCTACAGAACCTGCTGGGAAAGTCTCACAAACCTCTGTACATTTTCAGTGGAATTAATCTCTAGAGTCACACACAAAAATGCTTTGTGAATGGAAAAAGTCAGTGGAACACTTACATGAAGTAAAGGTGAATCAAAAACATTCCAGACAATATCACTATAATTTCCATAGACAATAGAGGTTTTATCCTTTATTTTTATTTAATATTTTCTTTTTAAATACTATATCTTGTACCTCCTTCACATTCAGAGTAAAGACAGAACCATTTAGAATATTGTATACCATGCAAGACTAGGGAAGGATAATCTGCAAGTATTAAGGATTACTTTCATTATTAAAAAAAAAAAAAAGAAAAAAAAAAGAAAAAAAAAAGAAAAAAAAAATCAAACCAGTATGTCTAACAACCCCAAGAGTTACTCAGCATGTGCTATTGCTGATTTAAAACAGTAAGACACCTTAAAATTTTTAATGAAATTTCAGTATAAGAAAGACTTACTATCAGCCTTGCTTTGACTGTCTTGAAGCTGCTTTTCAAGTGATTTTATCTGTTCAAGGAGCTCCTGGCGCTCTTTACTCCAGTCATTCCTTTCAGATGAAAGAAGCTTGAAAAGAAAAGTACAATTTTTTAAATAGAAGGAAGTGCAGGATTGGCTAAGCCACACAGCTCTAACAATAACAATGATGTATTAAAGCATTTCATCAACAGATCATAAACACATTTTTCTTTAAATTCAATATTTGGTGACTCTGAAATTCCTACAAGTCCAAGCAAACAAATATACAACTAAAGACATTACCTTATCTAAAAAGTTCATTTAAAAGGAACGCACAGTTTAGGAGCTGGTATCACAGATATCAGAAATGAGACTGATCTGGAAAGAATACAGGCCTTATTGCCTTTCTGTGATAAATCAACCCTAGCAATTAAGCAAGACGTGTAAAAATTTGATAGGTAGTTCCAACTGAGACTAGTATTTTCAGCATTCCAAAGTTTAAAACTTCCTTGTTACTATTGTTGTTTTCTAGAAATGAAGCTGGCCAAAACCAACCACAACAGTGGTTATTTGCTTATATTTAAGATCAAGCAGGCTCAGAATCACAAGATTTAAAACAACAAAACCAAAATCACAACTGCAGTGTTAGGTTAAATGAACCTTCTCTGCTCACTCCAACTCCAGGAAGGTTGGATTAGATACCTTTAAACCAAACTATTCCATGATTTTAAGTCCTTGTCTTCCTGCTCAGCCTTGTATTATGATGCTATATAGATTTTTCAAAAGTCAAAACACAAGTAACACTGTAAGACCTCACCAGACAACACAGCAGTATGACTGTATTATAGTTACATGAGCCCTGTATTATATTGTTCTCTCACCTCTTGTATTTGGGCAGAATGATGCTCCAGTTTATTAATATGCTGCTGCAGTTTTATGTTCTTGCTTTCCTCTTCATCCAGCTTTGTCTGCATTGTGCTCAGTTGCTCCTGTGACACAACAGACACTCAAAATTAGAGCACCCATCTTCCAGTTATTCTCACATGCCATATGGCAGTCTGTGCATATTAAATATAAAAACGTCAACAAGTTTCTATTTTTATGACCTGAACCAACAGAAAACAGAACAGTCAAAAATTAACTGGTATCTTAAGTAGCTGATTTCTTGTATTTCTAACTAAACTGCCAAAACACAAGAAAATCCATCAGTGAATTCAAGGACTGAATCCAATAAACACTTAGTTTTCAGACACATGTTTACCTTGGAAAAATAAGGGTTTAAAAAGAAATTATTCAAAACATACACTAGCTAAATTCCTCACAGGATCTCTGCACTATGGTAAGCATCAGAGAAGGGTTTTGTGCCAGGGTTTTACATGCACTGAAGTTAGTTTCAGCTTCTAGAGAGTAGTTCAGGTAAATTTGTAGTGCTCTTCTATGAGACAATAAACCTTCCCGGCCCACTAGACAAGATACAAGACAATTAAAGTACAATGGTGGACAAGCACTGTTTGGCAGGTGTCTTCAAATAATGCAGTATTATATATTAACCTTGTGTATTCCAAATCTAGCTGTTGAATTATAAAATAGGACTCTTCAGAGACAAGTTATCAGGTTAAAAGAGAAAAAAGTACAAATACTTTGCATTAAACTACTTATCTCCAACCTTCAAATCACTTTCAGTATTTTTATTGTAAATCCTCTTTCAAGTACAATGTATAGACAACTGTTCAGTGTTAAGCATTCATGAAGTGCTTCAGTTTCCCATGCAAATTAAAATGCACTTGGTGAGGGGGAAACTCACTTTGCACTTCATGGCAAAGCCCACTTTATTATAAAGTTGCACATATGCTTCAGTTTTTATTCGAAATATTCACCTGTGCCACTTTGAGCTCCTCAGCAATGGCTTCACATGCTTGTTCAGTCATCTCTGGAGGAACTGGTTCTTTCAGAATGTCATCCATCATCTCTTCAGAACGCTGAAAATCTTCAAAATTACAGTCTGGGCTTATTCGTGGCACAAGGCGAGACCTTAGCTGGTAAGCTTTAGTTGGAGTGGTTATGTTCTGTTGTGAAGATTAAAAAGCAGTCTTTATTTTAACTGTAAAAAGAAATTAAGACTTGGGTTTTGTATTTCTTAATTCTATAAGCAGAATAATGAAATAAAATGCTCAAAGTCGCTAGTTCTAAACCACTACTACTTTTTCAGATTTGTTATCTGATGACAGTAGCAGTCACTCAGTTAATACTCTGGAACAAAAAGTAGCTTATTTGGTTTATCACATACAGAGAACATTCCAGAAAACTAGTTAGGTTAAGGGATCTCACAGATGACAGTCTGTACTCTCATACAATTCAGGAGTAAGTATGTGTGGACTTAAACTTATTCTCATACCTTAAGACTTTCTCTATGTAGCTTATGTAGCTGAGAGACTTCTCGGCGTTTGTGTGCTTTGGTTGCCTCCAGAATGTTTTCAAGATGTTGGTTTGCTTTCTGAAGGGATTGAAGCTCTGATTCCAGTTCCATTTGTTTTTTCCTGTTTAGGAAGTATATTAGTACTGTCAAAACTACTCCATGAGTATGCCTTCCCATCAGTAAAAACATGCTGCAGTATTGCCAATGAGCAAACTGTGCTGACCTTTTACCCAAACACTGAAACACATTATTTTGAGAAGAAAGCCTCCACTGCTGTATTAAAAAGTAAAAATAATGTATAAAATAATTAAAAAGCTAAGCAGCTTATTTGTGCCTGCATAATGAAGCAAGCAGATGGATAACTAAACATGTCAGAAAAAAAATCCATTACATGGTAAGAAATAAGCTGAGAGCTCTGCAGTTCCTTTTATGAGAAAGTGATATCACCCATACCAATATGGTTTTAAGCTTTAAAAATGTTATCCAGTTATATGAGAAGTCTGAACTGGAGCTTGCCAGGATTAAAGAAAATCTTTTAAAGACTTTATTTTTTTTTTTTTAAAGTGCTGCTCTGTTAAGATTATTTTGCCTTCTAAGAGTACTTTAACTGAAATCCAACAGTTGAGCAGAAATTTAGGAATAATTTTCACTAAGTATTTTGCAGAGCTACATGCTGTTACTGTGATAGTTGGTATTACTGTCATAATGGTAGGGTCAAAGCCTACAGACAAATGGAAACATACTGTTTCATCTTTTAGCAGTCTAATGCAATCATTTTACCTCATGCTCTTGGCATCTGCAACAAAACTTAGGGAATAGAGCAGAACTTTAGTTCTGACTGCTATTGGACAGCACAAAAATTAGCATATGCTGTTTTTGTGAAATTGCTCTTTTACCCTACTTTTGTTCAGTTACAGCATATAGTTACACCTGCATGTAAAATTAAGCATCCAGTTACTCTGAAACTGGAAACAAGTTTAAAATTCAGTGAAATTCAGTGACTCCAGAGGCTGAAAAGCAAATTTCTGTTTGACTGCACTCCACTAAGAAAATGTGGATATTGATAATAAAATGCATACATACTATCAAGAAAGCAAGCCATGCACAAAACATGGAATACATTAAAAAAAATTATTTGATAGGCAGAAAAATAAAGTAATTGATAGATGAAAATATAAATAGACTCTTGTAATTAAGGGTATGGGACAATTGATGGATTGCTGGATCAATAACCCTAGTAGATTGTAAAACTATTTTTTTATAAAGTTCATAGGATTTGCTACATAGAAATCTAACAATAAAAATACAGATTTGTACAATTGCCTGAATAAGCAAAAAGGACATTAAAAGCTACTTTGAAAAAAATAGAAGTGGGGAGGCAAAAATGGAACCATCTTGTGCCTGATGCTTTTAGAATTACACTCTATTTTCACTGAAATCAACAGAAAGCACCAACATCAGGTACAAACTAAAAATGAAAATAAATTAAAAAAATTAGGTCCCTTTTGCCTTCCAGTTTGCATTACATTTGTGGGAAATGCAATTTTTCTTGTATCTGCAGTAACAAGATCTGAATTTTTCAGAAATGGGGTTAATCAAATGAAGTAATGTATTATTCATGTGCATATGAATACTGAAGGTATTAGTGAGGCCCTTCCCATTATCTTGTGCTGCACTCCAGGAGAACAATAACAGTAAATTCTTTACTACATTAATAAGGACAAAGTAGACCCTTATCTCATATTTAGATGCCAAAGCAAATGGACATAAATGTACTACTGACACCATGTCTTTGCTCTGATTTGAATTAAACCTTTGTTCCAGTAACAAGTCTCGAGATAGCAGTATTATTGCCTTCTTAAAATCTTTGAAATTGAGATAAAAAATTAACCAACAGGTTAGCTAGAGTTTTCTCAGGTGCTTGGATTCCACATTTACGGTGACTCAAACTTGCACACTATAAGTGATCATTTTAAAAACTACTGTTGCACAAAAACAAATCCCCAAATACCCCTCTCATTCTTCCCTACCACCAACACTTAGTTCCTGTCAGTGCTTCTACCTGTAATGTTTCAGTTACTGAAAAATGTTTGCTCTACACGGAAACTAAGCCAAACTCTCCCAGTGCTGTTAAGCAGGCAACTATCAGAATTAAAAGGTATGCTATCTCCAAGTTGCGAAGCATTTTTTTGCATCTTACTATCAAGAGTGGCTTTGGAAAAGACAAAGAAATCTGCAACAGTGCAGACATACCTTCAGATTAAATAATGGTTGTTCCCTAGTCTGGGAATAACCACGTTCAACAGGTACATACTCTGTGCGTATGCCATTGTTCTGAACATGGCCCTGTCTTACATGCAAAGAGCAAATCTAGTCAGTATAATCAGGATCTGAGTCTTTCAAAAATCAATATGAGTAACTACTTAATGTCTTTAATTGCAGATATTGCAATACTGTTTTGTCTCACTTGGTTAGCTCTTTAAATTCTTCGTATTCTTGCTTTGAAGTTGCCAATTCAGCTTGGGTCTGTAGCAGACGAGCTTTCAGCCTTTCAACGGATGCCAGCGAGTTGCCTTCCCCTGACATGGTGGTGGAATATACGCGGTGCCCTAAAGAACAAGCACAGACCCTCTGAAATCAGAGTAGCTCAAATACCTGAGGTTTTACCAAAATGAAAGCATTTGTGGACTTTTGAACAGCATAGAGGTAACTGAGATTGACAAAAATAGGAATTAGCAACAGTCCACACAAAAACCAATAAAATAATTTGTATTACAGCTGTCGTCATGATAACTAAGGACCACAAAATGAGATTATAGATGGGTTTCACAAGATGCAAATGTCAACTCCCTATTGCTTGATGGCCAACATAAATAAAATTAAGTAAAATTTTTTTATCAGTCTTCAGGTACCACTTTGAAGAAGGCAAAAATTCATCAAGACAGACATTTTCAACACTATGCTGCACACAACAGAAATACAATAAGCATATTTAGCTGAAAAGCATCAGTATATTTTTACCTCCAGTATTTTTCTCTGTGGCTGAAGCCTCCAAAAAAGCCTTTTCTAGCTCTGCAATGGTCTGAGCATCAATTTCTTGGGCCTTTTTAACTGACTGTAAAGAACGAAGTTTTTTATTCTCCTCTCTGAGATTATGGTTCTCCATGGCATACTTTGCAATTCGTGGGTGTTGTTCCATCTGTGGTAAAGCAATATTTTATCCAACAGTTTTTATTTTCCAGAAAATGCTATACCTATCTAGCTGTTACTCTACTACCTTTAATAAATATTAAACTGTAATGGAAAAGAGGTGTTCCCTACAGTGGTTAAAACTGCCCAGTTTCTTTTGGGTAATTTTCTTACTGCCTTGGAATCTACTCTCAAAAGAAGATAGCGAGTTTACATATTATCTGTTTACTCTTTTACTGGTAATAAAGCTGTAGATGCTTTTCTTGCTGCTCGATACCCTTCTCAGTTTCAACTTTGAACTTTGGCTTTCTTACCACTATCCTTGCATGCCACAGTAATGTTTCTGTAGTCAACAAAGGACTGTCCTGAATTTCACTTCCTCTCCCCCTCCCTTTCCTTTGAAGCTCAATTGAGCTACAGATTTATGTTACTCTGCCAAGACATTTACTCCTTTTCCCTACTTGGGCTTGGAGGAAGTTGTTTCTCAAGAATTTGCCTTCTCTTTTGAGCTTCTTTATTCTTCAAAACTGCCTCACAAATGATATCACAGCAACCAGATACCTGAATAACCCAAAGCTGTTCTTTAAACAGCTCCAGGACCACATCACCCCTTATTGGTCCATCTGGCATCTGTGTTATTATCCTTCAGAAACCGGTTGCATTACTTGCATCCCGCTGTCTTTCCCTTTCAGCTGAAATCATAGGGCTTGAAGTCTGCCATATGAATGAGGATTTGTGATTTGGAGACTTCCTTGACTTGCTGAAAAGAGACTTGATCCTCTGCCCAACCCAGATCAGGTGGCCTGTGGCAAGCTCCCAAGACATCATCCTTACTAAACTCTCCTCTTATGCAAACTCAAGCTCTAAACCCGGCCATTGTCCCTTCCACAGGGAAACTCCATGCATTTGAGATGCTTCGATAATGGAACCCACCACCCATCCTCTACTTTTCTGCCTGTCTTTCCTAAAAAAGCCTGTATTCACCCACCACAGGACTACAACACATGAGCTATTCTCACAAACCAAAATTGTTCCAGGAAAAAAAAAAAACAGACTTTACCTGTTCTCTGAGTATCTGCACTTCCTCCCTCAAGTCACTGAGGAGATCATCTTGCTCTTTGGGCAATAAAATTCCACCAGCCTCTTTATGTAATCTCTCCAAGCGAACAATATGGTCTTCCCGGAATTTAACTATCATTTTATTGGACTGAACAAATTTTTCCTTCTTGGCACACAGTTCTTCCAGCTGAGCAACTTTTTCTAATAAATTCTTAGAAAGTACATATACAGATTAGTGAATTTTTAAGGTGTGCATCTTACATACATGCACACAGGCAGAAAAAAACATACAAAAACTCATTTAACAGTAATTTTGTGAATACACAGACTATCATTCACAGTGGATTTGTAGCGAGAACAGCTGTACTGTTGCTATGGTGCAGCCCATGTTCGGGGTAAACAGCTCTGGATGGGCTGATTTCCCCTCACAAGATTCTCTCCCTGAGGGCGGATCCAAAGAAGGGTCTGCAGCATGGCTACATCTACTGCTCGCCTGTCCATCACACTACCTCAGGCCCTGTGGCAGGCCTGTGTGGTTGGAAATTCCCTCCAGCTGTATTGTTATTAGCCAGTTTGATTTTGTACCTCACCTGAGATGTTCCTATTGGTTTCATGTCATGTGTCATCAATTCCTGACTGGATAATTATATTGTACCAGCCCCTAAGCTGTAACCCCTTAAAAGCAACAACCACAGAGCAGCAAAGGGTCTCTTGGTCCAGCTTCCCTTCAAGGTAAAATCTCCCTGCTCCTCGGGGCAGAGTAATAAATCTTGGAATGCAGCTACATAGAGTCAGTCCACTCTTTCTTCCTTAACTTCGTCTCTGTCTAAAAACTGCCTGACGCTAACGGCCCTCGGATCAGACAGGGAAACCGAGGCACGGAACCTCAGTTCCCTAAAACACCGTCGCTGGTTCGTGTGGGCACCGAACCCCACGACAGCAGATCGGGCCAAAGCCAGGCAGGGCAGGACGGCAGCAGTGAGAGAGCTCTATGCTTTCCCTGAGCCATAAGCAGCAGCCCTGCCTAAAACACTGTACCAAGAACCCAAATTGCAGAACATATTACAAAAATTCTACTTAGAGGTCTACCAGATCATACTGGAGTTAAGTATTCAGTTAAGGACTGCAGATGCACACCATTAGAGTGCATGTTTCAATTAATTTTCTTTAGAAAAAATAAAAATCCATTTTGGCTGTTTCAGTACTACACCATGACTGAAGAACAGTAAAATGAGAATGACTGGGAGGTTTGCTTCAAAAAACACACTATTGATCCAAACATTCAATAAACCCACAATTTTGAGTAAAACAGAAGTTTGTTCTGTTCAATATTTTTAAAATTAGAAAACCCCAATAAAAACCCCACCACCTACAATTAAACATACTATGAAAACTATCCTATGGCTTGTTGGAATTTGAAAGACAGAGTAGAAGCATAGAATTATTTTGGCTGGAAAAGACTTTTATGATCTAAGTCCAACCATTAATCCAGCAATGCCAAGTCCGCCACTAAACCATGTCCTTAAACCATGCCACATCTACATGTCTTTAAAATACCTTCAGGGATGGCAACTCAACCACTTTCCTGGGCAGCCTGTTCCAATGCTTGATGACCTTTTCAGGGAAGAGTTTTCCCCCAATATCCAGACTTTTGTGTCTAACTGTTGTAGACCATTTCCCCTTGGATTATAGGGGTTTCATTCTGCTACCCATCCCTATCTTACAGCTCAAGGGGCTGGATACTCTGAGGACAACTGTTCTTACTCTATTAAAGGCTAAGGCAAAGGGCAGCATGAAGTACCTCAGCATTTTCCTTATCCTTTGTCACTAGGTTTCCCCTGGTTCCAATTAAGGATGGAGTTTCTCTTTAGCCCTCCTTTCGTTGCTGAGGTACTTGTAGAAACATTTTATAGCAGTGACCAGATTAAGTTCAATTTAAGCTTTGGCCCTGCTGGTTTTCTTGTAGTCTTTCTGAGCAGTACAGATTTTATCTTGAATGTCATTTGACAAAGTTCCCTTGTTACCAAACCTTGTTATCATTGGACGGAGTGTTTTTATTCAAAACCAAGGAAAATCATTAAGAGTCAGTTTCAATATGCTCACTGATCTCTCTCACCAGAAAGTACACTGAATGCACTTAGAAATATCAGTGCTTTCTTACCTTCTTTTCACCTTCTGATTTCTCCCAGAACAACATTGCTTCAAGAAAGTTGTTCTTGTAATTTATGTTGTTCTTCCCTTTTTCAACAGCATCTGTAGAGGAAGTCAAAGAAACAAATGCCATATTTATTAAAATACCACCTAGCCAGGTTTTCCTACATATATAACATGACAATTGTGCAAAGAAAATTTAAATAAGTTCTTTGAACAGTGTAATTCTTCCACAACGATCCTGTGCCATACCCAGAGCACACTGTTTAGACAGTAATTCCTAGTCACCTGCAAGTGCTGATAAAGAACAGAGCCAATATATGTAATTGCATAATTAACAAAGTTGTTCAAGCATTAAACCGCCTTGCAATGAACTTTTATTAAAATAAAAGAATCAGTCTGTTCAGCTAAGCATATCTATAAAATGCAAAATCCCTCTGAAATTAATTTGATAACGCTAAGCCATTATTAGCATTATTAGTACAGTTTGTACATATTAAAAGTGGACTGACTGGTTTATGAGAAGGAAATTTAGGAAAATAAGCTTGAATTATGTGAACAATTAGTGGCTTAATCTGGAAGGAAAGTGTCCACACAAGGGATTAAAAGGGTTTAATAATCCACTTAGAAATTAATTCAAAATAGCTTTTTTGAGTACCCTAACACAGACAAGTCTACTTATTTATGGAATACTAATCACTGTAGTATCTAGGTGCATAATAACTAAACTATTGTAATTTAATATATTTTTAAATGCCATCATGTTTCTGAAGTAGCTAGAAAGCAGATTTCTTTGAAAGAAAATGTGATTGAATATTACAAACATAATTTAACTGCACAGCGCAAACATGGCTCTGATATATTAGGTTCTGCTCAAAACTCCTCCTCCATGTTTAAGCATCATCACTTCTTTTCCCTCAGAACTCTGTCACAGGTGTAAACATTGAGCCCTCTGTCAATATTCATATATTTACAAACCATGATTTACTGTCCTAGCTCATCACTGACTTGTTTTTACTGGTTAAACGTATGCTAACAGAGAAGTACTTTCTCCTTAGGAAACTCAACTGCAGATGCTTTATATTAGACAAGGCTTTCTAACTTCTGTAGTAACTTCTCTTTTTGTATCTTCTGTTTCTTGGCAAGGTCAGGAAAGATTTGACTCAGGAAAACAGAGTTACAAGACAAAGTTTACCACCTTACAATCAAACCTAATCAAGTAGCACATTTCAGTGAGAAACATACATACTAGGAAGCTTTGCTGGGATTTGTATTGCAAATAAAATGGCCTAGTGAGAAGATTATGGAAGATTACCTAAAATCTCTATTTCCAACCTACATTGAAATCAAACTTTTATTGAAAGTAAGCATCCCTCTTAGGTTCTTCTGGAAAGGGCAAAAAAGGGAAGAGGGGGAAAAAAAATCCAGTCCTGAGGTTAAAAAGAATGCAACATTATTAGCTCCTTTGTGCCTTCCCACTAACCTAAATGTACAAGGAATCACAGGCAAACTCTTGGTTACTTAAAGGATTAGGCAGCATATCTCTCATGAAGTTGAAGAATATCTAGGCATCGTGTAATAAAATCATAGTCCAGTACCCAAACTTATGAGGAAGAAAATAAAATCACATTAACGATTTCTGCAAGGTATCAGATACAAGTACAGGAAATGGGATCCATAAGGAAAATGTGACCCCTGTAGGTCAGTTCCTACAAAAAAATTAATTGTTCAGAGACTTAATGAAGGCCCCCAATATTCTAGGCTACGTAAGTAGCAAATTCACTCCCTCACCTCCAACTCTTACCTTGTGATACAGAAATACTATGCACAGATGGCACTGAAGTAAGTTGAGCAAGCTGCTCTTTCAGCTTCTTGACCTCAGCCTGCAGCTGGCTCACATTTCCTTGTGTGTCTTCATTTACTACAGCCTTTTAGAAATATGAGAAAATTAGGAAAATGTATATAAAAAAAAAATCTTACGTGTTAAGAGAAAACGCAAAGAATGCAAACCAGTAGATCTATTGAGAACTCTTTCCATTTTAGGAAAGGAAGAACTCATGGAAAAGCAGAGTTCCATTCACTGAGAAATAGCAAGTTGCACTTCAGATGGAATTACAGGTTAAAAAATGTAATGTTTTCTGCAGAATTTTGTCTGGAGCTTTTTCACCAACAAAACAGTATACATCAGAGACAGTTTCAGCTAAATACCAACATGATTTTAGAAACCCACTCATGAGAAATTACATTTTGGGCACTAGCATTTATATAGAACTAGCTAACAGAAATAACATTGAATCAGAATTTTTTAATGACAATTTTAATTTTTAGTATAGATTTATTTTTACTTTTCTAATTAAGTGCTCTGAAAACAAGCAATGAAAACATACTATTAACAGCCATTACTTAGTCCCCAGCTGTTGTCTTTTATTCCTAACCAAGAGCAAACAAACCCTTTTCAAAAATAATTTGTATTAAAGGAAAGCAAATTTAGTGTTTTCAAATAAGCTAAATTAAGTTAAACTAGTGAAAGCACAGGAGTATTGCAGTGAAGCTACCTTGCTTGCAGATATGGAAGTTAAATTACAAGAAATTGTCTGTTGTTACAATAAAGACATTAAGTAACTCTCTTACCTTGTTTTTAATCAACTTTGCTCGCTGGGCGAAATTAAGAGTGGACAGTGTTTCACCAAAACACCTGGATCCTGGATGAACATTTGCAATTATACATGTTTTTGCATTACCACCAAGAGAATCCTATTTAAAAACATGGAAGTTAGTTTTATTTGCGTGTGTCTGGTGACAATAGGAAGCCATCACCTAAAAGATACTGTGTATCATTTTGAACAAATTACAGAAAGAATTTCATTTAACAAATATCCATGGTTGGTAAGGTTCTCAAATTTTATTTCAAATGCGGGTATAAAGGAAGTGACTGTAAATAAAGCCTTTATTTGGGGTAACAAAACCCTGACTGTATTATTTAACAATTTGAGATACTTGTTTCACCTGAACAGCACGGAGAGGAAAAAATTCTAAACAACCATAAAAATAATCATGGTAATTAGCAGATTAGCAGTCATGATGCTTTCAACATCATTGTTCCAACCTATCTTGCTTCTGGTGGCAACTGTCAAAATGAACAAAATCACAAACCAACAGATCCTTGACCAAGGATATAAAAGAATTATCTCCCTTTTACATGCATATCTTCAGGTATTTCTGTGCTGTTAAACAAGTAGCTTTCAAACCTCAAGAGAAGGCAGCAGTTATGCCCAAAGACTGAAAGTATAGTACTACAAAATAGTCCACAAGCCTCAATGGCATTCTCTCTCTCCATAGTGAATGAAGGTCAATGTTTGAGGACTTCTTTGCAGTACAGACACCTCAAAAAAATAACCACTTATAGTAACAGCTGATAGAGTTACAGTTCTCTTCCAATTTCTATGTATTTTGGGTTGCATTGAAAGAACATAATTCCTCAGAGTTTCAGGAATCTAGAACAGGGATCAAACAACTGAGAAATTTTGCTGTGATCACAACACTGTATTGTAATGCACATACTGTATTGTGTACAAATACTATACTATAATACAAAAATATATTCCAGATATTCATTACTCTTCACGGAATTTTGGTGAGTGCTGGCATACAACAACTCTTTGATTGCTTCTGTCTTTCTTTTCTGTTAATTTTAATCAACAAAAAGAGAATATAAGCACTCAGGTAACAGACTGTAAATTAATCTAATCCTTAATATCAGACCAACACTAAGCACACATGGGCTAATTCTAGAAAGCCTGTCAAATGTTTCAACACATCTCTAAATACTACACTTTGATACACATTATTTCCCAAGTTACAAGGATGAAAATGTGTACTTCCCTTCCATTAAAACTTCCAAATATGTAGTAGGAGCTTATGACAATAAATAGATTTGTCTTCAGTTAACAGCAATACATTGATTAGAAGTTTGTTTAGGTTAAAAATATACTTTTCAAACTTTCTTCCGCTTGCTCAATATTGAAACAACTTTAATATACTTTAATTCAGCTTTTTTATAGTAAAAGCCCCCAACCAAATATTTTTTTCTACATCCCAAGTAGCAGATAAAATCCAGAGGATATATATTACCCGTAGCAGAAAAGTGAGCTTGGAATCTCGGTAGCAAATGTGTCTCTGTTTGCCATTGCCCACATCAACAAGTGCTGTGATTACTTGGCCCAGGCAGCTAAGTGATCGATTTATGTTACCTGCTTCCTAAAAATGAGGAGGGAACAAGAATGAATGAATTTGGTGGATGGAAAAGGGCACTGCATCTGAAAGGAGGAAGATGCCACAGATGTTACAGAACTAACCTTTAACCTCAGCCCTTCTGTATGGGTGTCTTTCTGTCTCTCAGATCCTGCCAAGTCTACCAGGTTGAGCAGGGAGGACCGAATGTTAACAACCTCATTGTTTTTCTCCATGGATTCCACTGTGATAGTGAAAACTGCATGTGATCTGGAGGATTCTCTGTTCATTGAGGTCGATGCTACACGACGGTTTCTCCAGCCCGTAGTTAATACCTAAGCATGAAAAAGACATCACAATTCCAAGTATCTCAGACTGTACTTTACATGCAGGTGACATAAGTAGCAGTAGGCACAACTCCGTGCTACAGCTTTTAAAACGCACAAGGACAAGGACTTTTTTTACTGTTTTTCAACAGAAGTATTTTAAAAGTGAAAAAGATATAGCTACAGTCAAGCTTAGTAGCAGAACTAGTTATAACATTCACTTCTTTTCTCCAAAAGTGCTGTTGCTGTTTGAAAGGATAACACATCCCATACTGGTGTGTGCCAGCAGCACACGAAATAATAAAAAAACCCCAAAACTTAAAGTCATACAAGTACAATGTGTATGTGTACCATTCATGGAGAAATAAACCTGACAATTATGGAACACATGCTGCCCACTTAGCAGGAAATGTAGTTTTCTGTTGCTATTTCAGAGGTGAGTAGGGCAAGCATTAGCAAAGGATTACGGTAATTGCCAATCCTATATTCCAAACTCCAGAACTTTTATTGATTTCTTACAGGTGTGGGATAGCGAGGAAATAGTCATTGCCTTAAACCAGCATTTTTTACACTGTGTTTTGGAGTATGGAAATAGGGGGAGAAAGCATCACAAACACAAAAAATGGGCAAAAAAAAGTGCTTTAATTGAAGAGGAGTATTTACCAAATAAGCATCAAGACAAATAGTCCAAACATTAAAAAAATGCCAAAAAATACCTGGTATGCTTCAGCAGCGGATGACAACACCTGTTCAACAGCACCATCAACAAAGACTCCCTTCTTGATGTGTTCTCTGAGAAAGAGTCCAGCTGAAGCAGAATCTAGCAAGTCAAATATCTGTTCGTTGTAGATTTCAATAAATGAGCATTTGCAGAGAAAACTCTTCCCGCTGCCAGCCTGAAAAACAGTAATTTGCACTATAAACAGATTGGCTTTATTAAGTCTGGCATTGTATGGCAGCATGTCTCTTTTCACAAGTATCTAAAGCTACTAGTTTGCATATATGTCTTGCATACTATACATTTCTGATGCCCAGGTGACAACCAACATCCAGAAACCTAGATGCATTTTTAGACTCAAAATATAAGCACATTTGTGTCTGAAGAAACTGTACTATAATTTGGCAGAGTACTAGATGCAAGCATTTCTCGTTATTAAATTTGATGCGAAATTACAATAATCATGGCAACTTAACAGCTGCACACCTAGTTTACCAACCTCAACTAATTTTTACTGTGAGACATTACTTTCACTGCAATAGCAAGTATAAAATAAATGTACCTTTTCCTTTTCCCGCTCAATTAGAAAAAATAAGTATTCAAAGCTCCGTGGAATTACACCTCTCAGACTGTGAGTGAAATTATCAGAATCAGATGGTCCTAAAGAGATTTTTAAAGTAAAAAAAAAAGAAATTAATTAGTACTACTCAAGAGTAGTGGCTGACATGAAGAATACAACTCAAGACAAAAAAAAACCTAAGAAACCACTGACAGATTAATCTCTCTCATGCACTTACCCATCATAGTAAAGGTTTTTCCTGACCCAGTCTGGCCACTAATAAAAAGAAAAAAAAACAAAACAGTCAGATAAAACTTTATTCTGTCTCTGAATTTTTCATTAATCTGCATCTTTTAAGGAGAAGTCAAAACTTAAAACAAACAAAATACATTCTTATAAATTGAAGATAAGGAGAAGAAGCAAACTGAGAAATCAGTCAGCTAAAAAGATATCAAAATAGAACAGCAAATTTTACCAAGAAATCCCATTATATAAATCACCTTTTGTCTCACCTACCACCCACCATTTTCCTCCTTATTTCTGTTGAAAAGGGAAGTTAGCATTAAAATGAAGACCTCCAAACATATACATAAAACTAATTTTTGGGTCAATCTTTTGAGTTTTATGTCACTCAGTACTGCACATAAGGATATATTTGACTTAAAAGTATTTTTTTCTTCCAGCGTTTTTTTTTCCTGATGTAGTTATTAATCATGCTAGAGAACTTCAGGGCAATTTAATTTCATTTTTCCACATTTATATATTGTAACAAAGTGGACTTCATAGTTTTGCAAATGCTGTGCTATGCTCAAAAAAAAAACCAGTAAGGTTTTTATTAGATTAACCCTTCAGGTCAGCATTTTCTGACCAAAGTGCCTCCTCAGCTTTCAAAATGAAAAAATATTGAGTTAATATAATGATATTTATACTACTAGTCATGGATATATTTCTACCTTGAAAATATTCTAAAAGTTAAAATTGTCATTCAGGTGTTTTACCACAGGCAGCCAAGTCACTGAAGAGTTGAGCTGGTCAAATATCAAGTTGACATGATTTTCATTCCATTTTACTATGGACATACTGAAAACTACTAGCTTTCCTCTTTAACAGTACAATGAAACTCCTACTTTTTAAGGAAATAGTAATAAGATTGAAATGAGTTTAGATCCACATTATTAGCCTTGTGTTAAAAACACAACACCTACAAACAGATTCCTCTAAAAGAGGAGCAATGAGTACCATCCAATGTTGCAAGAACACTCCTTATGCTGTGCTGCAGTAAGGAAGCACTTTTAAAGTTTACTGTAACATTAGGCAGGCTCCTGGCTCTTAAAACCAGAACTACTCATTAGCACAATGTCCTTAAGTGTTGCTAGGAAATTACTCTAATTGCTATGAAATTACTTACTATGCAAAGATGGTTCCATTGTAGCCATTCATACAAGATTCAACAATATTTTTAGCCACACTTGAGAACACAGACTCCTAGGGACAAGGGAAAGAGAAGGCACTTGGCATCACCTGTTTAAGTATCTTTTACATCACTGCTGCCTATGCCATAACTTTACAATGTATATAATAGATGCATTCCTCAGGTTACACATGTACCACGACCTCTGGAATTCTCACAGCAAAACAATACATCTGAAGTCTTTGTGACATAAATCACACCCTCTGAAAAAGCTATATTCTTTGGTAAACCTGAAGAGAAACAATAACATTCAGCATCATAGTAACAGCTTCCAAATATAGTTATTAATTTTGATCCAGTGGTTTTGATTATGTTATGCAGTTTATACCATCAGTAGGTCAGATGCCTGTGACACTTAGAAAATCTAGTTAGCTTTCAACATTTGCCACTGCACAATGGCATATTTAACAGACCTGCACAACTTAGTCTCATCTATTTCCACGTTTTTCTCTTAGATCTACAAAAAGAGCCTAGCTACAAATAACAGCCTACAGCAGGTTAGGGTTTGGGGAGGTTTTGTTCATTTTTTTAACAGAAATTAAATGGAATTGAAGTCTTAGCAGAATTTAAATTATGTTCAGAATGTCAAACACAATACTGCAGAAATTAAACTGAAGGACTTTCTTTCCAATATTACTTGCCCCAGATGAGCAATGCATCCATTTAAAAGGCAAAAGTCTAAGAAGGAAATACAGTAAATAGAAAATAAACTCTTAAGTTTCTTAAATACAAAATGTAGGGCCAGGAGTTGATGATCCTTGTAAGCCCCTTCTAACTGTGCATATTCTGTGAAATCACATCTTAGTATTAGCTACTGACTGACAGTTATTTTTGTATGTCTGTCTCAACAGGTAGATTTATTTTCTGTCTATGGTGTTACCATAATGTTTACAAACAAAAATGTCAATTTTAATTCAAACTCCAATTAAAGAAATTAACAGCTAAAAAAATTACATCAAAACTATTGGAGTGCAAAATTTTGTGCAGCATTTCTGTACTATAACTATGTATTTCCAACCTGACCACTGCAAAAAATTAGACCTAAGGCACTACGTCTTTAGAAAGGCTTAGCATAGTGGTTGCCAAAACTTGGGTGAAAATTCCAGTAGTTTTGAGATTCTGGAATATTTACCTGTGTTGTTTCCATATTTGCAACATAATCAAAAGTGAAGATCTTTGGCTCAGGCTTTGAATGCAGGCGGATGGTATTTGATGAAAGAACAGATAAACACAGGCCTTGATCTCCATCAGTTAATGTGGTTCTGTCTGAAGGGGGACGTACCCTTACAAAAACTTTGATAGCGTCACCTTCAACACTAAATAAATATTTATGCATTAGATTACTTCAAAATAGATCAGCTGTCTGATAAAATTAAATCACAGCAATCAGATTAAGCATGCAAAGTCTTACAAAGGTCTGTCCTGAAATCATGCTACTTGTAAATTAACATCAATTCACTACAAAATTTGTTAAAGGTAAAAATGTGGCAGATATAAAAAACAAAGAACATGCAGTTACATGTAATTTATTGCTGTGGCACCTAACTTTAGCTCTAAAAAAATCACATTGCACAGTAAACCTGATATGCCCTTCTTACTCCTGGAAGTTTTAATGGACAAACAGAGCAGGTAATGCTACAGTCCACCAAAAAAGTTGTTAGCATTTTTCTTTGGTGCTCACAAGAAGGGAAAGAAGAATCAATTCTTGATCAACAAATCAAATAAAGCATAGCAAGTGCCCGCATCTAAAACATCCCTAACCTATTTCATAATATTTATCAGTGGGTAAATTTAGCTTTAATAAGTAACTGTGCATGACTTACATTAAAGCTCTGAAGAGTTCTGCCATAAATACCAATACACCCATAAAATATTAGAGAATTAAATCCTTACATGAAATAGTAGCAAACTTGGATTTACTTTACTGTCTTCTTTCCCAAAAGGCAGCTATAGCAGCAGGGTGTTATAACTGCTATTTTTACTTTTGGTGTACAAAAGTAAGGAAGAGAACAATTTTAAAAGTGGAGAAGGGTCTTCATGAATGCAATGAGTAGTGACAGAGGAAAGGGCTAAGAACAAAAGCAGCAGCTGAGAAAGGGAAGACATTATACTGGATTTAAGACACACCAAATTAATTTGCCAAATGTGCTTTCATTGTGTAACAGAATTCTGAGTTGTGGCACAGGGCTTTTTGGTTCTTGTTTTAGTTTAGGGCTTCTTCACAGAATTGAAGTTCCTAGTAGAATATTTATTCAGATGAATTCTGCAGTCTAGCTGCAAATTAGTGGACAAATGAGAATTCATTGCATGGCAGCATTCCAAGTGGAACCCAACATGTCAGTGGAACAGTTTTATTATGAGAACTTTTTTTTTAAACCTATAAGAACAGCAGGAGAGAAAGGCAGCAATCTTAGGCAGGAAAAGATTGAAAGAAAAAACTTTAAATTATCTCACAAAGTTATGCTAGGTTCTGTTTGCACTTTTTGTGCGATGCGATTATTCATATATAGGAACTGGCCAATACTACTTTACCTAGGTGCATTCAACAAAGATATTGA
Organism: Pardalotus punctatus; assembly: GCA_013400915.1. Taxonomy (NCBI): domain Eukaryota; kingdom Metazoa; phylum Chordata; class Aves; order Passeriformes; family Pardalotidae; genus Pardalotus; species Pardalotus punctatus. The sequence goes on from VZTX01010060.1 coordinate 472,943, forward strand.
AGAGTCACGCAAATCTCCTATAAAAGAAAAGGGAAACACACAAAAATGAAACAAAATAAAATTACTGCTCAAAAACCCCCACTTAAATACTGTAAGCAGTACAGAGGGAAATAAATGGAGAGCCTTATAAATAGCTGTTTTGTGCATGAACCAGAACTGCATGAAAGTATTCGGTAATTATCTTCCTTGAGCAGAAATATTTCAGTTTGTTACAGAGGTAGAGAAAGCTCCAGTCCTGTAATATGAACCCACACACACTTGTCAATGTGTGTGCAACGAGTAGGCTCTTAAGTTAACGTATATAAGGTTTTGCAACCGTTGTGGAGAATTAGAAACATAAATGTTGATAATACTATATATTCCATTACATTTTAAAAATTGCAAACTTAACACAGATAAACCATTACAGCACAGCTTAGCTTTCCTGATGTGACTGCAAAACCTCAACATCCTAAATCAGCACAACTGAATAGCTGTATTACATTTACTTCTGTGAAATAATATTCATCACTCTGTAATGCATAAAGCTGTCCTGTACATATCTGGAGCACAAGTCTTACGAGGAGCAGCCAAAGGAGCTGGGGTTGTTTAGCCTGGAGAAAGGGAGGCTCTGGGGAGACCTTATCATTCTACAATTGCCTGGAAGGAGGTTGTAGTCAGGTTGGGGTCGAAGTCTTCTCCCAGGTGACAGGACAAGAGGACATAGCCTCAAGCTGTGCCAGGGGAGGTTCAGGTTGGACATCAGGAGGAATGCCTTCACTGAAAGGATGATTAGACTGTGGAGTGGGCTGGCCAGGGAGATGCTGGAGTCACCATGCTTGGAGGTGTTTGGAACGGCACTCAGTGTCATGGTCTTGTTGATGAGGTGTTGATCAGTCATAGGTTGGACTCCACGATCTCAGAGGTATTTTGCAACCTCACTAATTCTGTGATATGAGGCTCATTTTGCACAGCTTCAGATTTCAAGGAGATGGCACATATTATCCCATAGGTAGGTAAAGTAACTTATTTTTTACTTAAGGGTGAATCTGACATGAAAGTACATAATATAGTCAAAATATTAACCAAGTAACAAAATTGCATTTAGAAAATAAGCAAAATAACAATGAAAAATAAAGCCTCAAAATATTCCAATAATAAAGACTATGTAAAAATCTTTAAAGGCACACAGGTTTAATTGTAGGAGGATTGTCTTCAAAAGCAGAATGAACTAAGATGTGCAAAGGTATTTACCTACTCCTTGACATTCATACTACCTAAATATCCTGCCACTGTGTGAGCCTATACCTGCTTTGACTCACACAACATCTGAGAAGTATTTCCGCTTCTAATTCAGTTATTTATTCATCAATTGCACAAGTTACCAAGGAAAGGAGTGCATTTTAGAAACTGAAGTCGGACCGATAGGTACTTGCACAGTCCAGGCTGTGTCTGAAGTTGTGTCAGGGGAGGTTTAGGTTGGATATGAGAAAAAGGTTCTTCACCCAGAGGGCATTGGAACAGGCTCCCCAGGAAGGCAGTCACAGCACCAAGCCTGACAGAGTTAAAGAAGCGTTTGGACAACGCTCCCGGGCACGTGGTGTGACTCTTGGGAAGGGTGCTGTGCAGAGCCAGGAGCTGGACTCGATGATCCATGTGGGTCTCTTGCAATCACCATATTCTGCGTTTCTGGGAAAGGGCCGACTCTCAGGTACCCCAACATCACCGGGGGCATCGCTCTGCCCCGCGGGCACCGCAGGGCGGAACCCCACGGGGCATCGGCCGCCCTCCCAACACGGTTTCACCTGGCCCCGGTGGTTCTCACCCGCGGGTGACGCGCGGCCGAGGGCCGGCTCCCGCAGGTAGAGCCCTCCCTCGGTCCCCGAGCCGCCCCGGTCCCCGCGTGCTCCCCGAACTGTGGAACACCCCTGAGCCCCCTCCCGGCTGCCCGCACTCACCTCTCACACCGGGCGCCATGATCGCTCCAGCCCCAGCGTTACCCACTCACCCACCCGTCCGCGGCCCGGCCGCTGCTCCAAAATGGCGGCGCCTTTGAATTTGGCGCTCAGCGGCGCAGCCCCGCCCCCTGCCCGAGGCCAGCGCGGGCGCCGCCATTTCCCCCGCGCCCTCCTCCCTCGCCATTGGCCGAGAGCGGCCCCGCTCCCGTCACGTGCCGGGGCGTTCCGGAAGGGAGGTGCGCGTTGGTCGCGTCCCGCCCGGAAGCGCGCTTGGCGAGGGGCCGCCATGAGCAAGAGGAACCAGGTCTCCTACGTGCGGCCGGCCGAGCCCGCCTTCCTCAGCCGCTTCAAGCGGCGGGTCGGGTATCGGGAGGGCCCCACGGTGGACACCAAGGTAACGCCCCGGCCCGGGGGTGGGAAGGGGTAGTGCCCACTTCATGGCTCTTCCCGGGCCTTGATGCCCTCCCGTCTCCGCCCCCTTCCTTCTCCCGTAGCGGGCGGTGGGGAAGGAGCACTCCAAGGTTTTGTAATGCAAGGAGGAGCCGTAGTTACCCGCTTGAAACTGACTAAAATTGCCTGTGCAATTTGTTTTTGCTTCAGTGTTGGCGGATCAAAACAACAGCGCCGAGTCGCAGTGCCCTGCCCATGGCTGCTTTGGTGGCCTTGCGGAGCAGCCGCTTCAGCCTGTCAGTGCCCGAGGGGGCTGTGGGGGCACCGGGGAAGCGGCGGTGCCAAGTTGAGCTGGCCTCTAAAAAGCCCAGGTGGGAGGGAGGCGGTGTGGAAAAAGTGTTCTAAACACACAGTAAAAATTATTGGAAAGGAGTTAAGATGGGTTCGAACTGAAAGAGGGGAAATTTAGGTTGGATATATGGAAAAAATTCTTGACCGTGAGGGTGGTGAGGCAGGTTACCCCGGGAGATTGTGGATGCCCCATCCCTGGAACTCTTCAAGGCCAGGCTGGGTGCAGCTCTGAGCAGCTTGGTCTAGTGGGAGATGTCCCTGCCCATGGCAGGGGGGTTGGAACCAGATGATCTCTTAGTTCCCTCCCAACCCAAACCATCTTGCTGTAGATCAGTGGTCATGAACTGTGTTGTGATGGCTGGGAATGCAGGGCAGGGGCAGTAGGGTCTGAGCCAGCTTGTTGAAAGGCAGACTTTCCTGAGGCACAGTTTTTTTTCTGCCTCCAGTGTGCTTTTGCATGTGTTTCCCTTTAAGTGGGGTTTTACAGGATATCTTACAAAATTGGTCCATCATTATTATGGTATAACACATGTAAAACTCTTTGATGACTAGGAAAATTTAAATTTAAGATATGGTAGTGCTATTTGTGCAGTTAACGTTGTTACCTAATTTCACTTGAACAAACAGTTGGATGATCCCACTCTGACCTGTATGTTGCCAAAAATTAACCTGGTGAAAAAAGTCCCCACTTCCCACTGGGCCATTGTTATGGCCTGCATTTGTATTTATGCCACTGTGGATATACAAGTTACGTGTGAAAATATCTTTTATTGCAAACAATGTATTGACTTTAACCACTGGCTCCATTCACCTGTACTGCTTTTTAAGGTTCAATTCAAGTATATGGTGGATCTTGACCTAAAGAGGCTGTTACCACCTGACCTCTCCAGGGTGGTCAATAAAGTAATATTTACAATGATTTGTTTAAAAAAAAAAAACAAAAAAAACTAGCTGAAATTTCAGGTAAACTGTGCCTTTAATTAATCTAGTACAAACTGTTTCACTTCACAAGAAAGATTGCATTTTGTCTATCTCTTGGTAAATTCAATAGATTACAGTAATACTGTCTATACTTTTCCTTACAAAATGAAGTTTTCAGTTTCTCTAATATTGCCAAACTTCAGGTTGCTGCACTGAAGTTTCCATGCCAGAAGGTTTATTTTGTAAATAATACTATCCCAAATGATTCTCCTGTCTCAGAGCACAAGTCTGAGAGGGTGGAAATGGGATTATGATCTTCCTTGTGTCAGTCCTCCTTGCAGTGATTTGTTTAGGCAGGTTTAATAACCCAGCCACCATGGACCCACATTTCCCTTTGTGCTCTTTTGAGTACAGCTTAGAAAGTTCAAATTTGGACCCACACATTTAGACTTTTTCGTAGTGTTGCATGGCAGGCAGTGCTTGTACAGTCAAGATGGTGAACAAAATTAATTAATTTCTTGCTTTCCAAGTTCCTGCGGTTCTGGTCTCTGATTGAAGGAGCCCATGCTCTCATGCTGTTTCTTTCAGTGGGAAGCCATGTCTCAGTGATAGAATTGGAGTGTCCTTTGGACAACGTGTGTTGGGAGGACCCGGCGCTGGCAGCTGTGCCAAGTCTCCTCAGTAACCTTTCTGCAAATGTGAAAGCAAAGAGAACTGGCCCTCAACTGGAGTGATGATCAGAATGGCTTTTATTTCTCTTTTGTCCAGAGGGAACAGCTTCCCCTTGTGGATGATGACAGTGACAATGACAGTGACAAGGAAGATGAGCAACCTCAAGTGGTGACGCTGAAAAAAGGGGACTTGACGGCAGAAGAAGCAATGAAAATTAAACAGCAAATCAAAGAGGCCTTAAAGTCAAATGAAACAGGTGAATTTCAAACTACTAATTTCTTGCTTTGTGTAGTCAGAGATAACCCATAAAAGGGGGTTTAATACTACCTTTGAATAGTTCTGAATTTTTCACCTAAATAATTTGCACTTGTAATTCCTAATCTCAAGTCATTAAGTACATATTCAGACTGTCTGGTTTTTTTTAATGATGCAGTTCTGTGCCTCTTGATTGTGCACCACTGTACCTCCAAATACCACCTTAAATTAAATTTTTTTTTTATATAGTGGCATGTCATTATCCTGGTGCACAGTCTTTTGACATCACCTGTGATAATTTTTTAACTCATTAACTAGTTCAGCCAAATTTGACCGTGGAGTGGATGTTTTAAAGGTAATTGTATGAGTTAATGAAAGAGAGTGTCAGGGCAGAGGGACTTAGATCTGTGCTTCAGTGGAAAGAATGCCTGATGTGTGGCTTGAGAGCATGTTCACTTAGCTGACTGGCCTGTGTATTTACTTGCTTAAAATCAACCCCAGTATGTGTTGTGACTTGCAAATACATTAAGCAAAGCTAAGCAGGTGATACAATAGTGCTAAAAACCAGCAAGGTACAGAAAAAAATATTTCTTTCCTACAAAAGATTAGACAGAATGGAAAGATGGATGTGGTGTGGGAGGGGCTGCTGCAGTTTGACAATAGAAGTGTGAAACTACAGCTGATGGATACAGTTATGTTAAGAATTTCTCTCAGTATTCATCATTCAGATATGATTGACATAAGTGCTTTGAGTGTCCAGAAACTTCAATCATCACACAGGGTGTGATGAAATATAGCTTTATCTTTTGCTGACAGAAGACTTGACAGATTGAATGTAGCTACTACTGTCTTTAGTGGAAATGTCTTGACAATTAAGAATATAGGACTAGAATCTCCCAAGTATAAAATGGAAAGGTGAATCATAGAAACTGGACATCTTCTGTGGTTAGCCATTTTGGCTATTTACAAAAGCTGCCAATTGAATTTAGAGCACATTGTGAGGCCTAGCACATGGCTATCAATAAGACATCCTTAGCTTCTCTCTTTGTTTGCCATTTGTATTTGAAAATTCAAATTTGTGCTGTCTCTGTGGAGACTTATGTGTTAAAATTTAAATTGTATAAATGGAGAAGTCAGTAACAGGAGTGGGAGACAGTATGTTGAAAATCTTACATTTTTTGAAAAGCAGATTGATAAGAAATCATAATTTTTAATAATTTGGGTTAGCTTGAAACGAAATAAAACTGTGTCCTATTTGTTTCTGCAGGTAGATATATATTTGTTAGGTCTAAGCAGGTAGAGGACTAGGGTTGTGTTTATATGGCTTGAACTCCTCTGAGAATATATGTTCAGCTTTGGGTTTACTTCCTGGTGTCTTGTTATTGAAGTGTAACATATATAGATGCTTGGTGTTGCAGTTTCTAAAGTCATCACAAAATTTCTTTTCACCCTTCTAGTATTGGGTGGAGTTTCAACTTATTGGAAAGAAATGTCATGGTTCTTTCTGAGCATTGGCTTCCTTTTCATATAAACAGCTTGAACTTTGAATGATCACAGTAGGAGGAAAACTGATTTTGTAAGGCTGGGCAAAAAGAAGCAGTTGTCCATGAGAATCTATTGAGGTGGAGTCCATGCTGTGAAAAAAGTCCGAAAGAGCTACCCAGCTGAATACACAGTGTGAAATGGAAGTGTATTTGAATAGAGCGACTGAACTTATTTGGTGGAAAAAGACATTCCTAAGACACAATTGTATGTAGTGAAGATGGTAGTATTGAGTCCCTGTAGGACTTTGTCACCTCTGCTTATTACCTCTTCAGCCCTTCAGTAATAACTTGCGTTTGGAGGAAAAAATCCACAGAAGTAGGTAGCAGGAGTGTTGGGGAGTGCTGCCCTCTGTTCTACATTATTGTGTTACTATTCATTCATCTGCCTTTGCAGTTATTATGAGGTCTTCATGTCCTTTTCCTTTTTATGCCTTATGGGAATAAACAGGGCAAGTGCTACTGTGTTCCTCTGCTATGGAGAGAACCCAGTGTGAAATTTTCAGTGAAGGAAGGTGTGTGTGACTATGCTACAGCTTGTTGAAGCCTTTTTTGCGTTTTGGGCCATTTTTGAACTGTCGGTCTGACCTCGAGATTTAAATTCTGATTTGTAGTTTGAGGCAGGTATTTAGACAGTTGGTTACTTCCAGTTTAATAAAGAGATTTTTGAGTAACGTGAAGTTTTTTTTTGGCTGTCAATTCTGAAAATGGGAAGTATAAAGAAAGTTTGGTGCGACATGACTTGATTGTATTTCACATTGGTTTGATTTTTATCCCACAGTTGAAAGTCAAATTAATGTAATGGCTACTAGACCATAATATATAGCACCAAATCAGATCATTAGTGAAATTACATGAAGCTGAAACGGTAATAGGGAAGTAAATTTTACAACTGATAATCTTCCTTTCCAGCATGTATCAATGCTGAGGCACTTAGACTCTAAGAAATGTGCTACTAACTATCTCTTGTGAATACCAACAGTTTTTTAAAACACAGGAAGTACTCAGTTTTGAGGTTCTGCCCTCTCCTCTTTTATATCTGTAGTGGTTGTCTTCATTTGAAGGACCATGTGTTCAGGCTTTGGATTGGGATATTACTCTAGAATTTTCCATATCTTGTTTACATCCTTTCTCCTTCGTGTTCTTTTATAACCATTTTGACGTGGCTACAGTTTTTGGTGTTTGCTTGGGTTTTGTTTGGTTTTGTTTTTTGTTTTGTTTTTGTTTGGGTTGTTTTTTTTTTTAGTTTAGACACCAGATGTTCCCATGACTTGCATTTTCTTTTACAGATGAATAACATTTTTGCATTAATTTGGTAAAACCAGCAGATTAATATCCTAGCTGCACTTAGTTGCCTCCTAAGGCAGAACAAATCCTAGTGATGCTTTTCTGTTGACTTTTACAAGTCGAGTCATAGAGATCTTTTTTGTTTAGGACCAAATTTTTCTTATATGAGAAAGCGCTCTTCTATTTTGAAACGTTTTTCTCCATGGAGCAGAGACTTTGAGGCTTTTTAAAAAGAAATATTTTGTTTATCAGCAGTGATTTTGCTTAATGTTTTATGCATAATTGTATAAATTGTTAGTGTTGTTTCAGAGACAAAGAAAAATGGTCTTATGAAGAATTAAATTTGCACAAAAGAAAATATGTCAATTACTGCAAGATAGTTTATCCCAATATTTGTTATAGTCTATGAAATCGGGGGTTTTTTCTAGTGCTTTTCTAGTTCATTTGGCCTCTGGGACACTCTGACATACGCAGGTGACCAAATTTGGCAAAAGGTGTCCTTTCTTGTTTAAAGCCTTATAGTATTTTTCTTGTTTCATTCTATATGCTGGGTTCTGGGAAAGGACGGGAAGGGGAAGAGACAAGGAGAATACAGTACATGGAGTCTTGGCTGTTGGTGCTCTTTCCGATTAAGCACAGGCTGTTCTGATAAAGCAGCTGTTATATCAGATACATCTCACAGAGTTAATGCTGCTCTTCATCATGTGAAATAGCAGGAGCCTAAATCAAAGCTAACTTTGCAGCACTTAAGTAAGGAAAACTTTTCCAAGTGTTCTCATAAACAATTGAGACTGACTACCAGAGCAAGAATGGCCTTCTTACCTTCATACCACCAGTGCACTGAATTCCTGGAGTAAATGCTTCCAAAGGTATGCATAAAAAATGGGTGGCCAGAAAGCACTGGAAGGAGCATCTGAAATGGCTGACCTGAACTTCTAACCTTAGAAACCATTAAGAAATTCACCAGATTATTGCAATTTTTTCCCCAACAGTTTATCTTTGAATAGACGTATATGGTTTCCACTGTTCTTCTGTTGTTCCTGACAGTTTAGTGGCATTTTTGTCTCCTGTTGTTGCCTCATTGACCCATGTGGACAAAAACTGCTGAAAAGTGGTGCTGCTAATTACACAAATGACTACAAAATAAAAAACCTGTAAAGTGAAGACCAGTGTTTCTTTTTCAGAACCTCATTTCTACTTTTATTGTAATATATAAATCGAAATTAAAAGAAAAGAAGAAATTTCTGACTTTGTGGCTTCTTAAATTGATGTCACTTGTGAAGTGAGTTGTCAGCTCAACATCTTACTATGCTCGTCTTGGTCAACCAGTGTAAAAGTTTGTGATACAGGTAAAAAGCAGCAGTGACTAAGAACAGTGGGAATTTGAACTGCTAGTGTAGCTTTTGACTCATTTGTCAGAAGTGGGTTTTGTTATTTCTCCTGTAGTGCTTTTATATATTTTACTTTGTGTGTTTCAGTGTGCTTACCAGAAATCCTGCTTTCCATAATTTGTAATACTAACGTAGTCTTTTATTGGGACTCTGTTTTAATAGCTACCAACACTGAGATTATTTCTTTAGATTTTGGGGTTTTTTTGCATTGCTTTATATGAATCAGATTTTTGTGGCTCTTTGATGCAAACAAAAATGATAGCTGACACGTAAGAACCAGGTAGTGAAGTCGTTTTACCAGCAGGAAAAGACAGTCTTAACAAATCAACACAAATTTCTTGAATTGCTACCTCAAATTCTTTCAAAAAGTGTAGTCTGTCCTCACTCTCTCCACATGTTGGTAAGGTAAGGCCAGGACTATGGTGTTTCCTCATCTGCTTCATTCTTTGTCAAGCACTGCCAACACATGTTGCTCTCTGAAGCTGGCCTGGGCTTCCTGCTGAAGGGAATGTCCTTGAGCATATAATGAAATTTTGACAGTGTTTAACCAGGCCAAGAGCTAAAATAATTTCCTTTGATGCAGTATGACCTGTGAATAGAATCGTGGCCTTGGAGGTCAGAGCTGAACTAGTTGCCATTTTGGTGGTGTTTTGGAGCTTTGCTGTTTGTACTCTTAGCATATTAGAGGTTTAAATTCATATTGCAAAGATACTTACCAGTTTCTCCATCTGGTTGGCAAAACAGAATAATGTAGTGCAGTTCACAATGTGGGTAGCAGGACAGTTGTGAGTGAAATTAAAATTTCTGTCCTCTGTTTTTCCATGGGTTACAAATACATAGCTATTTTTCTGTTTTATTTTGTGGATATGCTTTGATTAGATTTTTAGGGGTTAGATTTTTAAATTTCCCACTCTAAGAAAATGTAGTAATCAGTTTTTTAAGGAGTGTCCAGTGAGGTTTGTTTTTTTGCTCCTCATGCTCCTGCAGTAGCTGGTTGTCCTATTTCCACAGCTGTACAGGTACTGTATACAGCTGGCACTCTGACCAGCTCCAGTACATAATCGTGTCTGCACACAAGGGAAGTTTTTCTTATAGACAGATTTATTTTTTTTTCCCCCCAGAATGTGGCTTAAATTGTGCCTCAGATGTTGTTTAAATTAGAAGATCTGTGTTTCCAAATAGGCATTGTAATTACACAACAATTAGTAAGGGGCCCAGCTTCTGAGGAAAATGATGCATAGTGTATTCTGATTCACTAGATGTGATACGCTTTCAGTTCTTTTTCACTCCCAGAATTTACTGTAGGCAGTTCCTAAACTTCTGTATCACATGTACAGCATCTACACACCTAAGGTGTCCATGTGGAGTTCACAATGGATCCATTAAGAAATATGCTTTTCATATCTACAGTTTATTATTGTGGGTAGTTCCTTTTAACTGTAATGCTTTTCTAATGCACCAATACTGAAATATTTTTCCCCAAACCTGGTTAAATATTTTCTACATAATAGTATTTTCTCATGAACTAGTGTAGAATCATAGGATCAAGGAATTGTTAGGATTGGAAAAGACTTCTTAAGATCCATTGAGTCCCACTTACTAACCTAGCACTGCCATTTTACCGCTAAACCATGTCCCCAAGTACCCTATGTTTTTGAACCCTGCAAGGGATGGTGTTTCCATTACGTTGCTGGACAATTCATTCCAATGCCTGACCACCCTCACAGTGAAGAAATTTGTGCTGGTATGCAATCTAAATTTACCCATGCAGCCATTTCTTGTCATATTGCTTGTTACTTGGGAGAAGGGACTGATGCCTACCTCAGTACAACCTCCTTTCAGGTAGCTGCAGAGAGAGAAATAAGATCTCCCTTGAGCTCCTTTTCTCCAGACTGGACAACCCCAGGTCCCTCAGCTGTTCCTCAATAAGATTTGTGCTCCAGCTCATCACTGTATGCACCTTTTGGGAGTATGCATTCTGTAGAAGCCATTGACTGAATTGGTGCTTAGTTTTTCACGCTAGGTTTCTTCTTAAAAAAGGTCTCTGAAACTTACGGAATTCTAAGTGAAATTTTCTGCTGAAGTTGATGTCTTCATTTGTATCACACAACTCTTGAGACACCAGATTTATTAGTTGTATTGTTTTGAGTATGCACTGAAGAGAGTTTCAGCCAGTGCTGTGTAGATAACACTGAAATGTTAAGTCTTCTGCCATAGCGATGATATACTGAGGAAAGAATTTGTGCTAAAGAGAAGTTATTTATTGCTTATAATTAAATAGCACATAATCTTGTCAAACACATTTCTGTTGAGTAATGAATTTCACAAAAGTAATTTAGGAAAAATATCTTGCACAGAACCTATGGCTCCTTAACATTCTGTCACATATACATTATAAAAATTGCAAACTACTGCAGCATGAACCTTTGTGTCTGATTCATGACTTTACAATTACACTTTCTCTTCCAGAAATACTGCCCTGATGCTGTTACTTATGCAGTAGCTTTCCCACTCAGCCTGATAATCATGGAAGGGACTTCTCCTGTTTTCAAGATTGTTGTCTGCTCCTCCGCATGTACTAGAACAAAATTAGTCAGTTGGAATACTTTGGTGGTTTTGCAGATACAAAGAGACCCTGAAACTTTCATACATTATGGTAATAAATGGGAGGTTTTTTACCATGTGATCTTTTTCAGCTGTCTCAGCAGGACAGAATATATTAAGGGAAAAAAGTTTTTTGGTATATGTGCCATTTTGTTATTTAAAGAGATACCATAATTCTGAAATAAGTGTGTTTGTTGTCATGTGGAGTGAGAGGATCCTGTGAAGTTGTCCTCTTGATTTTGGTGAGTGGATGTGAATGGAATGTGTGGGAAAAGCTCTGCTGCTCACAGTCTGTTCTAAGTTAGAGCTCTAGTTAGTGAAACCCCATTTCTAATAGGAACTGCAGGAAGATTGTCTTCAAGGGTTGGCTGCCATGGAGCAGGTGTGTGTACATGAAGGATGTTCATTGATATAGAGCTTATGGCCAAAAAGTACATTTTCATGATTGTTGTATTCTCTCAGAATTCTCACTGATCTTGGTTCAAGGTCATGGTGATCCAAGATAATAGTGAAGGTCTGCACCTGTTTGTGAACATGTGCAGATGAGTTCTGACTTTACTGTCTTTGTTATAGATGATGAACCAGAACCTGCTGATGGAAAAATTATGTTCAGGAAACCAGCCAAACGTTCATCAGAGAAGTGTTTGGACTTCAATGTAAGTTCAAGTAAGAAGATGAAAGAAGCAAAGAAAACTAAGAGGGAAGCAACTACTTCTCAGAGTACAGCTAAGCAAGTGAAAAACAGCAGTCTTCTCTCATTTGATGATGAGGAAAATGATGACTAGGGGTTGTCTTTTTTTTATATTTTACTTGCCTTTCGAGACATCTGAATAACATTAAGTGCTTTCATAGAAATTGAAGCATGGTGTCTGAGTCTTCTCTTACTTTGTGATAGTCCAACTAGAGAAATACAGTATAAAATTAGCGAGAGCTAAGTTTTGCAGTTAGTTGGAAGAATATATCATGTCTTTATTTTAAAAGAGAATTTAACCATATATGTAAAAGCTATTTGAGGTCACAAATGAGTAGCAAAATATACCTGTATATATTCAGTTTGTAAATTTTCAATCAATACATTTTAAAATGCCCTTCATTACTAACATGTATTTCCCCTACATTGAATCGGCTTCATTGACAGTTGTTTGGTTTTTACCTGTTATTGGTGAAATTCAAAAGAGAGATACTTCATTGCTGTGGAACAGAGACTGGAGTTTTCTGTCTCATAGCTTAACAAAAGTTTGCACAACCTTTGCATTTGTGGTTTGCAAGATTAGCTCGTTGCAGAGCCTTGCAATACATGAGGCTGCAGTTGCTAAATTCATGTGGTCTTGGTCCTGTATTTAGTGAATGCAGTCTAAGAAACATCAAATTCATTTGAATTGGTTGTGGTAGCAAGGTACAAAGATTTTGATTCTAGTTCATGGTATCAACTAAAGCAAAACAAGCCTAAGCCATTGGAGATTGTGCACTTTGGTTTTGGCACTGATGGGCTCAGTGGTTTGGTGGTGTGTGGGGTTTTTTTTTAAGTATATTTTTTCCAGTTGGCTACCTATGTGTTTGTAATTATTTGGGATCTCAGACAGCTTGCTTTAAAAAATGCATTTAATCTTTAAGCTGTGGAAAACTATTATTTTGGTTTTCTTCAAGGAGGAAGCTGTAAACAGGAAATTTAAGTCAAGAAACACTGTAGCTGTGCGTGTCTTGGTTTAAGACAATTTCCCGGGCAGACACTCCCAAATGAGTTACTGCCACTTTTAGTTTTAACCACTCTCCTTTCACCAATAGGGAGAGATGAATGCAAGAAGATAAAAGTGAAAAAGTAACAGTTTACTAATAAATGAAACAGCAAGAGACAAGATAACAGTAGTAATCACTAGATACAAAGGTGCAGAATCCCATAGATTGCCTGGGAACAAAGGAAACAAGATGGCAGAGAAGGCCCCTCCCAAAAATGGTGGCCTCCATAGAAGAGGCCAGGAGACAAAGACAAGCTGGCAGAGAAGCACCTTCTCCCAACCATGTGGTGGAGAGAGAGAAGAAAGGGGAAAAAAAAACCTCACAGCATCTGAAACTGATTATAAAAGTTCCTCTTCCCCTAAACAGCAACCAGCAGGGAACAAGGACAAAACATAAAGAAACCTGGACTCCAAAACCAGTCAAATTCTGCCAAGCCGTTTTCTCCATGTCACCCGACAGGCTCTCTCTCCCAGTGGCAGCAGCTCCATCAACAGTGGCATCTGGAATTGGTCAGCAGCTGGAACTCATGGAGGGACTTGGCCTCCTCCTCAGCAGAAGATGACAGGCACATGGCTGGGGCAACCTGGACCCCGTGCCCTCCCACTTCAGCTGCGCACTGTTGGTGGGCTGGAGTGACCATACGGAGCGGGGGCTGTTCTGTTTTTCCCATTTTGGTTCCATGGCTGCCCATCCTGGGTGACAGTAATGAAAAAGAGGAAGGAAAAAGAGGTCTGAAGGAAACATCCTCCCTGGCCCAGAAACCAAAACAAAGGGGAGCTTCTGCCTTGCACTGCCTCAGCTTCTCAGTAGCCAGTGGGAACATAAGAAAGGCCTGTGTGAGTTTGAGCTACTTTTAAAGGAATCCTGGCACCTCCCGTCTGTGCAAACCCAGGGCAAGACCCTCTGGTTCTGCTTGTGACTCCCAGGTCTTAAAAGGAGAGTAACAATCTTGGGCAGATGGGCGTAGAAAGAAAGTGACCATTTCAGCACCTTTCATATGCTGGAATTCAAAATGACACTGAGAGATGATGGCATTTGGGAGAACAAGGTGATGGAAATGTGACTAGTGACTTCAAAATTATTTGGATGTATGATTTGTTCTGTAACCATATGAAACCATTTCTGCTGTGTGACAGGACATCCGAAATTACTTGGTCTGTAAAGCTTCATCGAGGAGCAAATTTCAAGTTGCTGTGTGAAACAGCTGGTTTTAGTTTGTTCATGTGGTATTAAACAATAAATTATGTTTTCTTTTAAGTGTTCCAAAGATATTTTATTACAAATTTCAGTACATGAAATGAGATTTTTTTTGCCACATGGTATTGGAGCCTCCTGTACCTGCTGCCTGTCTCCCTACATACCAGCTTCCTGCAGCATAACATCAGATGCAAGTCTGCATGCTGTTTTCACACTTTGTGTGAGTACGTTACCCTAATTTTGAAAATTAATAGATCTATTGTCCTTTCAGAAAATCGAAATCAGACCTATAAATGGGTATTGAAGTCATCTTGTTGCACTGGTCTCATATCAGAATTTCAAGAGAGGTGCTGTGTGACAACCTGATAATTCCCATGAGGACATGTTATATTTGTAAACACATAATTTGTCTGTATTCTCTCTATACAAAAAAGAAGAACAAATTTAGAAAAAATAAATACCAGGACCAAAGGTTCCCAGGGATCAATATTTCCATTTATTTTGTATACTTAAAACTTGTTTGAATCCATTATTTTTATATATATATATACATATATATATACCTATATATACACATACATTCTCACCCATGAGTTATCTTGTAGGATTCCAGCATACAAAAGGAATATTTGTGCATATGTCAACAATTGAGTAAATACTCTGACTGGCTGAGGCTCATCTGAAAGAATGAATTAACTGTTGACTCCTTACTTAAAGTCTTTCTTTTTGTCAGCACAGAAATGTACTTGGTCACATTTTTTCTTGCACAGCCTGGAAGCTCTTCACTTGAGCTGTGAGGCAGTTTAGGAGACATGGTTATGAAGATAAATCTGCCAAGGACCAGAGGGAATTTGGTTTTACCTTAAAATTAGAGGGGACCTCACAAGTGTGCAGTTGATCTGGCCTGTTCAAAATAAGACTGAGGTCTTGTTTGAGAAGACTGTTTAGTAATTGTATTTAAACAAAAGTTACCACTTTTAGTGAAAAACTTGGGAGACTGAAGTCCAATAAAAAGAAGGTTACCTTAAGGTATTGAGTGCAGTACTTTCGCTTAATCATGCTTCTTGCCCTACAACTTGATGACAGATGTCTGGAATGCAAATAAATTGATTGAGTTTACTTGGAAATAACATTGAAAGGTATGTTGTTCTTCAGGCAACCCAGCAGGGGAAAGAAAGGTCGATACGGAAGCCCAGGTTCTTTCCATTATTCCAACTGATTTGTTGTGCTCTGACCAGGAGGAGACCTTTGTACTCATTGTATTTCACTCCCAGTTCACCTAACAATAACTAATTGGTTATATTTATTAAGAAGTGTGAGTGATGCACAAAAGCATTTTAATCAGGTAGTCATGTGAAAATTCAGTGTTCTTACCATGACGCACCAGAAAAATCACACACGCCATCAACTCCCCATGAAACCTGTGACTAAAGAGAACAATTACTTGTTCATCTAGGAAATAAATGTGAAACTCTTAAGCAATCATTTGTCTTAGTGGGCCATGGGAAAATAATAATCACAAGAACTTCCTAAAAAAGGGGAAGCCAAAGTTAAGTACATGGAACATGAGGCTAGAAGAGGAAAGGACAATTTTCCTGGGTTTTCCTTCTCTCTTGCTCTTCTGTGCCCCCATTCCCAGTCCTTTTCCCCTCCTGTAGCTGAAGTGTATGTATTTATTTTCTCATGGAACTTGCCCAGCTAAATGTGAGAGAAGTGCTGGAGGAGCAAGGTGACAGTAGCTGAGGCTTGTTACACAATATAGCAATCTTGGTCAGATGTGGCCTGTTACCTCCTATGGGAATCTTGTACAGTTTTTATTAATAAAATAGTTGAAATTTTCCTTTTAATTAAGACTAAAACCTTTATTGATGGTGTTAGCTGAGCAGTGAGGTCCAACAAATCTGGTGAACTGTAGTAGCGTTGCAGCAATAGATGCTTATAGTGGAGGCTTTTTACACTGCAAAGGTGCTTGGATGTTAGGAGATGTGAGATGCTCTTGCCTTCACTTCTGTTGAAGAACCAGGATCATTCTCTAAATGATAGGAATCAAGGTGAATCATCAAGAATGCTGCATTCTTGATGGAAAAAATGAGCAAGAAAATGCACATGTGAGCAGGTGGCCCAGGAGTTCATACCCTTGGTTGTATTTCTGAAATAAAAGCAAATCTGTTGTACTGCAAATGTTCATTTCATTGGCTTAAAGAGGAAGGGGTGAGTCAGAATTCTATTCTGATAGGGTTTTTTTTGTCCAGTACTTCCAAGAAATATCATTTGGAGGATCAAAGACTGTTTTGCAGATGCTGAGCACAAGAAGCCTGTATTTAGCTGTTTTAATTACACATTTTTAAAGTTTCATCACAGGACTTAATGTCCTTTTTTACAGTGCTTCAGTATATAATCCTGTTAGGAAGCTGCAGATTTAAAATGAAGCAGGAAGTAGCAATGTCATCATTTCAGCTGATTGTTTCCCTTATGCTGTAGTGTATTAACTAAGTAATGCTTCACTTGGCTGTGCAGAGCCAATTGTGTTCTCAAGGACATCAGACTTGCCTGCAGATGAGTCATTACCTTTTGTGCAGCACAAGAGGTATGATGTGCAGTCTCAGCAAGTGTTTGTCCATTGAAGTTGGTTAATAACCTATAGGCCTCTCCCATGGCAAGATGCCATAAATCAATCCTTTGTGCATTCAGCAAACAGAAACGCTGGTGTATCAGCTGCCTCTTCAATATCATCCTTTTATTCCCATTCCTACAGCAAGGTATTAATCTGTAGACATTTTTCATGTTGTAGACCTTCCCTTCTACCTCACTTCCTTGAGAGCATTTCATAGGCAGCAGTCACAAAGATAGCCATTAAAACCAGGGGAGGCACACCACAGGGTTTTATTGTGACTGCAACCTCCTGTAGACTTCTTCAAGATTTTGAGAACCTATAAAATCTCAGAGCCAGCCTCTGGGAAGTAACTTCCTCCTGGGGAAAATGAATAGGACCAGTCACGAAAATTATGCAAGACTGAATTTTACTGTTGTTTACCTCACTGTTAACTTCATTTTTGTTCAAGGTAAAGCAACAGCTGGTAAAAGCAGTTTTTTCCCTCTTGTCAGGAGATGTGAAGTGGCTTTGGTGCCATTCCAGTCCATATGGCGAAGGATTCCTTTTCCTTGACTCTGGTGGCAGTCCTCAGTGCCATGCCTGATTAGTTAAGGCCATGGGCAAGAGGGAGCTATCTTGTAAGAGGCAGAAGTTACTAGAGGAAGGTGTTGTCAAGCCTCTGTGGGGTAACGGTGATCACTGCACACTTTCAGTTTTGATATCATGAAAGAGTTGTTCCCTTAGGGACAACACAGTAACAACGAACTTTAAAAGGGCAGATTATAAAACTACGAGGAAAATGGTTAACAGCAGGCTGAAGGGCAAAGAGAAGTACTTAAAAACCATAGAGATCTGCCTGGAGGCTATTTAAGAACATTGTATTAGAGGCACAGATGGTTTGTATACCTCTGAGCAAAAACAGCCTATGAGGAAGGATGAAACTCACAGGGTTACGTGGGAGAAAAGCGTGAGTACAGAAATGTTGAAACACATCCCTTAAAGATGATGACTGTCTGAATGACAGACTAGGAAATGTTACCAGGAGAGTGGAAAGAGCTGGAAAGTCAGTGCTAAGGAAAAGACTATAGCTGCTGACTTTGGATCCCCAGGATGAAACACTGAAAAGAGTGAGTCTGATAAAGTCCAGACCACTCTGCCTCTGAAGACCAGGCTACTCCAGATGAGACTTCACCAGAAAAAACAGCATACTCTTACTCTGAGTTAGTTAGCACAAGCCAAAATCTTAATAAAGCAGTCTGTCTTTTTAATATGTTACCAGGCCAAATTTGACATAAAGGAGTCCATTCAATCATAGTTTCTCTGTTAGGCCTTTATTTTCACCTTGTGTTATATACAGTTCCAAAAATGCCTTCAATCTTTGCTGAAGAAGGTATGAGATTAAAAAAAAAAAAAAATAGAAATTGAACAGTCCTAAAAACTGATTTTAGTTAAAGAAGAAACCCTGCCTGTTCTGATATAGCTTTGGGCTGAGAGAGAGACTATCTGATAAGAATGAAGTGAGGTTTTCAGGGCATTTTTACGCCAATGTGTAATTGGACAGATGCAGAATTTTATTGGTGTATATCAGAACAACAACACCCCGATTATAAATTAGGTAGGGAACATCTCGAGTATCAAAAACCTGATGATGTGTGCAAAAAGAGTCCCTGTGAAATCAATGAAAGCTGTTTTCTGGTTTAAAACCAAGGAAAGGCAGGGGAAGGTTAGAACAACTTATTTTTGCAATAAAATCTTGATGCACACAGTCTCATTGGGACTAGAGCCCTGGCATCTAGGCTATTTTATTCTGCCCTGTTAAATTGAAACAAACAATTCAGCTGCTCGAGTCCCTTCTTTTCTCCTCTGACATGCCAACTATCTTGAGAGAAGAGATTGAGCATTGTTCTGATGAGTACCACAGCAGCAGCAACAGCTTTATAATTTAAGGGCTACATAAAATTTAATGGAGCACTGAGAAGAGCTTAAATCAATTTTATGATTTTTGTAAATTATTTCAGGCAGATCAAGTTTGTGCAAAAAGCCAGTGATGTTTGAGCTGTTTATCCAATGGACAACAATGAAAATAGGGATTTTCAAAGGCACCTGTGGGAATTATGTATCTGAGTTTGATGGGAGTTAGAAGGCCTCTTCCTTTGAGCTACTTAGTATTCCAATATAAAATTTTAATCATTCCAAATTGCTTAAAATACTTGTTAAAAATCAAAATTAGAGGAGGGTCAAATTCCGAGCAATTTGGAAATTTCATTTAAATGTTTAATATGCTTTTAAACAGTGGATGGGTAACGTAATTCTATTTCAAGTGACAAAATAATTTGGCACTTGTAGAGTTAACCCTTTTCTTATGACAGTGTGTCTTTGGGTTGTTGTTTATGCCCCATTACTGATGAACCTTGCTCTGTCTGCTTGAGACCGTATCTGTAAATATGACTGTAGCTACTAAAGAGAAGGCTCTGCCTATAGGACAGAAAGGGAAACTGTAGCTTGTTCCTTATAGCACATTTCAAGATTATATAATAGGACAAATATAATTACATATATTACAGATATGAATAGAGATTAAACTTCCCTTCTGGACAAGTAGTGAAAGAAGTGATAGGAGGCAATTCCCATTTAATCCTAATTTAGCTGTTACTGGTGATTAAAAGAGCCTTCCACTTCCCAGGCATTATGGTCATCAGGATACAGACAGGTTGGAGACCTTTCATCTGATTGGGACACCTCTGAGATATAGTGTTTCATGTATAATTTTCTGTATTTTAAGCTGCTCCAACTCCTCTAAACTGACATGATTGTGTTTCAGATTATTTCACACCGAATATACTAAACATGGTATTAATGGGAAGAACCATTGATGGATTCCTCTACACTGGATGGCCAACTTGGGATAAATGATTTACTGGTATTACTGCATTGCTGTCAGTGAAATGACACCGATAGATATGTGAACTCCCCTACTAAACCTAAACAAGGTAGTCTGAGACGAGTGGGTTTAAATTCAAAGAAGTTAGGTGTTGGACACTCCAGGATCTTGCCACTGAATTCCTATAGCAAACAATATACATAAATAACAGGAGCTTCTGACTCTGTGGTCATTATTCTTCAGGAGAGAATTTGCGACTGCTGTGAATTAAACACTGAACATAGGCCATGGTGTGAAGAAAGCTAATGTAATTTCAGCTCTATAAATTAATATGTCATGGAGAAGAAATGTGAAATAATCTTATCCTATTTATTCTCTGCTTCAGAGCTTAGCTAGAGTGATGTGTCTATTTTTTTGTGCACTGTACTTCAAAAAAGAAAGATATAGTCCAATTGGAAATTCCAACAGGAATTAGTGGTATTGATCAGGAGTCTAGAAAACATGAACTGTAAGACTGAAAGAAATGGGTAGTACATCTAGAGAAAGGACATGCAGGGAAAGGAATAAGAATGTGATATGAGTGTTCAGACATGTAAAGCTTGCTGAAAAGAGGAAAGTAAATTGTTCTGTGTCCACTGGGAATACAAAAAGAACTAATGGATTTAAATTGTAGCCATGGAGATTTAAGGAAGACATTAGGACAGGCTTTCCATCTGTAACAGTAGTGAAATATTGAAACAGATTGCCTGGGGAGGTTGTGGGATCTCCATTGCCAGACATTTTAAAGAACAGGTAGACAAACTTCTGTCAGGAATGATTTGGGTATAATTGATCCTGCCTTAGGGCAGAGGGCTGGACTAGATGACCTCGCAAGGTCCCTTCCAGCCCTATTTTCTATGGTTCTGTCATTAGGAAGGCTGATGTCATATTCCTAGGACCTCACCAGTCCTTTCAAAAGCAAAAACATGCTAGAGCAATGGCAAGAGTCAGATTTAAACTGACAGCAGCTGGGAAAAGGTATCAGCTTAAGGTTGATGTCCCACCCTTACTTACTAACACTTGAATACATGTAACACAGATGGACTTGTTCAACAGCTAAATACTTGTGGGTTACACTACTAAGAGTTTTTTGTGACCAGACTATGATCTTTTTAATGGCACAAGAATTTGTTTCTTGCAATGTGCATTAATCATATATTGTAACTCCCTTTTTGTCACTTGAGTAAGTAGCAGTCAGTGGTCTTCAGCATTTAACTCATTCCAGGTGGGTCACTCTCATTCTGCATGCCATGGCACATTTGGCCACATGCTATGCTTCCACTCATTCCAAAGCTCATTCCTGTGCTCCAATTTATCATGAAGCTAATGCTCAGCTTCATTATGTGGCTGTGTTTAAATAAACTAATGCCACTGCTAATGTGCTTGGTGTCTTTCTTTCCATTCTCAGACACTGGATATCCCTCCTGCTGCTTTCTGCTCACATGTTCTTTTATTCCTGTTGATAAATTTCATTTTCATCTCTTTTGCTGCTTTCCCTTCAAGATGTGCTTGCATTACAAACTGCAGTTCAGCAGTTTAGCAGTTGGATTGCATCCAAATATTACCAAATGCCACATCTTTTAATATCAGGCAGAGCAGCTTGAATTTGCTTCCTTGGAGTGCTGTAAAAGACACACTGACATGTTTTCTGTGCAAATGCCAAAAAAAAAAAAAAAAAAAAAGCTTAACAAAAGATGGAGGGGTGTAAAGCAAGCTGAAAAGTCTGCATTCTCAGGATTTTCTATTTTTCCTGATTTCTGGATTTAGTTCATGACCCAGCTGCTGATCTATGAAACTCTGTGGAACCATGCCAGTTTCTAGTAGCCAATAATTTGTTGCCATCACTTTTGTGACTGGTAGTACCTTCATGTTTAGCTAAATAACCATATGTGTTTTTATCCCCCATAGGCCATGCCTGGCCATTGATGATCACAGTATTGCTGAGCCCTTGGATTCTAAAAAATTCAATGTCAAACATGTGTGTGTGTGTGTGTGTATGCATGTATATACTATATATTTGAGTTTGAATTTGGCCTTTCAGCATTCATGGCTTTTGAGTTTTTCTCTACAGCTATATGGAGAATAAAAACTGAAGTAAAAATAAAAACAAAACCAGAATAAAGCTGGGCTTTTTGCACACTCACATAATGCTTCCAGAAGCTGAGAGATGAAAAAATTCAGCATATATCATGAAATCTGGTAGTGCTATAAGTGGATATTTGGCCATAAAATTGTTTAGTGCATCCTTCAGAGAGAAGGGTGTTATCAGTTGTTTTCCATAATGGTGAAATTCTTGTCAGGATGCTTCAAGACACCCATTACTCTATGTATCTTTGATATTTCCTTGTTACAGACTATCATATGCACTGTAGCTGTGGGTACTGCGTGTGGTTTGCCTTAGAGGATTTCTCTTGATTGCCTTGGGCTTTGGATCAGAGTCCAGAGTAACTTCTGCCATGTTTGTTCATCTGTTTTGCTCAAGACTTGTCCTTCACATATTTTGGAGGTAGATGGACAAATATTCTGGTGCATCCAGGTCACATGGCTATGTTTCTTGTCCTTGTTGTGCATTCTGTGTGTGTATTCCCCGCTTCTGCTGTGGTTGTGTATGTGGGGGATAAAGTGCACCTCTAGGTCCATGCTCCAGAACCCATGTGCCCCCAGTGTTTCAACTTGAGGTGCATCAGCTCAGCACAGGCTTTTGTCGGAGGGCAGATTTTCCCCATGTCACTTGCTTCTACTTTGTGCTTTGCATTGCTCAAAACACTCCTCTTCCCTGTGGGTACAGTCTGTGGCAAGGGATCATTTGACCTTGAAATGCAGTTTCATTCATTTTGCCCACTAGGTAACATTGAAATTGAGAGGAAGGTAAATCTTGTTATTTAGACACAGCAGCTGGGATTGTTTCCTGCTCCTATCAGATGTTTCCTGTGCAATACTGTTTCTTAATGTCTTGGTTTTCCATATTGGCACTTTTTGGTGGCAATGCTTTTGAATTGTGACTGCCCCAATGCATTTTTTCCTCTACCTCTTGGGCTGTTTGCTGTTCAGTTCTTCTTACCTCCTACAGCCCCAGCACTAGTAGGCTAACACATCATCCACCAAATCTGCCTTGCAAGGACTGAAGGAATCTGTTCACTGTACCTCCTGTGCAGAACCAGTGTGAGTGAGCATTTGCAAAGCAAGACTGCTTCTCAAACTCATTCATCTAAGGTGTTTACATCCTGTTGTACCTCTGCAAACCTCCTGTGTTGCCCTCTTTGCCCTCATGTTTGGGTTGGCACAGACAGAGGCCAAACATGCCTGTGAATTGCACTCTACCAATTTCCTCAGGTCCTCTACACCTTTAGGGAGTTCAGAGAGTCCATGGTGGCTGCAACTCCAGCTGAATTTGGGGTTTGAGTGAATTAGAGAATTTTATGTGTGGAGGCAAGCTTTCTTAAGGAACCTTTCAGTGCTTAAGAGCCTGTGTAGGTTCTAATAAATAAATACTTTTGTCTCAGGTGTTGACTTTAGTGCAGTCATTCAGTACCACATGCACAAACACATACCCATGAATCTTGTTGAACTGTGAGGTTTAGAAAGGCAGTTTCTTGGTGATGTAACATGAGTTGGCCCGACACCTACCCTAGCAGAGCCCTAATCTGATCCACAGACTCTGGGGTGCTACTTTAGTACCAAAAAATAATGGTAATTTGTAAATGAATCAGGGAGATTTTAAAATCAATTTTCTTCAGCAAACAGTGATTATTGAAATGGTTGCAGTTATCACCGAGGACTGAACGTATAAAATGCTTCAAGACAGAGAATTGGATTCTCTAAACATATAATTCTTTTATCAATAATTCTTATGAGCACTCTTCTTTCTACACTCTCCCTTTTGCCAAAATTCTCCTCTCTATTATATATTGAGCTTGTTTGCCTCCCAGATAGCTGTGGATTTGTTGGTATACAAATTAATTTTGTTATTGACTAGAATGAACATTTGGAGGATAAGAATGCCATTGCTATTCATACCTAAAGGTAATCAATACTGGTACAGAGGAATAAATATTTTCTAACCAAGTAAGCATCATCTCCAGCCTTGTTTTGTTTTTCTAAACCCCACAGGACTGTATCCTGGCTCCTGTACATGTGAACAAAGCAGTGACAGGCAATATCATTTACATCTCATTACCAAAGGAGGATCAGGTGAGAAACTTCACTCCTGGCCTTCGCTCTTCCCATACTCCATCACTCACTCACTCACTCACTCACTCACTCACTCACTCACTCACAACAGCCTGTGTTTGCTCTTTGCCTGCTATAGTGATAATTATTTGTCCATCATCAAGTTATTACCTCCAACACAGTGGAGAAGAAATAAATCCCTACTTCGAAGTGCCTTGATGTCTCCTTGGGAATGGCAGACAGCAGTCTGCAGCTACAGCATTTCAGAGAGAGCATGAGGGGATGTTACGATGATGTGGTGTTATTTGCTTCAGCCTGGGATCTGTTTTGTGAAACGAGTATTATTAGCACGTAAAAAAGCAAAGGAAAAGGGGGAAAATTAGCAAAAAGTGGTGGGGTTTGCCCTGCTCCTGGCATATTCCACGGACCAGTTCCAGCTGCTCCTGACCAATCGTAGGTGTCGTTTTGAGGTGTTTCAGGTTTTCCTTGCCCAGAGACACCCAGGAGACTTACGCTCTCTTGTAGCCAGATTCTGCCTTAATTTAAGCCTGAAATCAGCCGGGGGCGAACAGAGCGTCAGAGACCGATTTCGCAAACCCTTCTCGAGTGTTCGCCAAGGCCATGCCGGGGTGCGAAGGAGGAGCGAGCCCGGCCGAGCCCGGCTTCCCGCACAGGGCCGCTCCTTCCCGGCGCTCCCTCCGGCCGGCAGCAGGTGGCGGCCGCGCCTCAGGCTCGGCAGCGGGGCCGGGCCGGTCCCGCGGGCTCTCTCGGCTCCGGGAGCGCTCGGNACCCGGGCCTGCCCTGCCCTGCCAGCACACAGCGTGGGGCTGGGGATTGGGGAGTTACTCTGTTTGGGTTTCTCTATTTCCCTCCGTCTTCCCTTTTTTCTCCGTCCCTCCTCTCACTCCTGTATATCTGGGTTAACACCTGCCGCTCGGGTTTGTATGTGATTTGGGATGAGTGGGGAGCAAAGTGTTGCAAGGGGCAAGATAGAGTGATGCTTTTGGCCAGTCAGAAAGTTGTGTTCTTGGGTTCCCAAAATCACAGCAATACAGAACATTCTGAGTTGGAAGGATCATTGAGTCCAACTCTTGGCCATGCACAGAAAACTCCAAGAGTCACACCATGTGCCCAAGAGCATTGTCCAGATGTTTTCTGAACCCTGCCAAGTTTGGTGCTCTGACCACTTCCCTGGGGAGCCTGTTCCAATGCCCAACCACTCTCTGAGTGAAGAACCTTTTTCTAATATCCAACCTAAACCTCCTCTGACAATTTCAGGCCATTCCCTTGGGTCCTGTCACTCGTTGCCAGCAGTGGCTGCTTGTTGATGGCTGTACCGTGGGGCACCTGCTGCTCTCGCAGTTCCCACTGTTCTACCTTTGTTGGCTCTTGCTGTGCACTATGCCATCATGGGTGAGTAGGAGCTGGAGCCCAGGGTGCCTGGCTGAGTGTGTTAGGGCCTCAAGGCTGGCGAGCTCCAGGGCCAGGATGGGGACAGGGATGAGGCACCCCAGAGCTTGCACAACTGCTCTGGCTGCTGACCACCACAACCCAGCATTAGTGACCTAACTGATGGTAAGGCAGAGTCAGGCCCCTTGTGTTGGTTAGCGATGGGTAGGGGATTAACTGCAAAGAATATGGGGGGCTGTCTGTGGAGCACCCAGTAAAAAGACCAAAAATGAAGCTGAGCAAGACAGCCTTAAAATTCAATTAAGAAAAACCAGAGTGGAAAAGATACTCCTTTCTGATGTAGGGTGCTAATCTTGCAGGGAATAATCTTGCAATTATTATACACATAGCTGGAAACATCGTAAAGTGAAAAGTCTCCACTGGCTTCAGTGGGAGCCTCCATAACAACCTCATGGGTGTGAGGGAGCCATAGCACAATTCTGTGTGCTACTATTGAAACTTTAGTATCATCAATATCTGAATCTTGCAAGTTCTCTTTGATTTGGCTGGCTCTGTTTGCAGTACCTTGACCTGTTATCTGTACACATTATTTATCACTTATCTCCCAGCACAGACGTGCCCAGAATTTTATTATGCAGAACAAACTGTAGTTGAATATTTAGGCTGAAGTGCAATTGGTAATGCAAAAGCAGTGGCCCTAGTAAGGTGTGATTTCTAATATGCCATAAAGTGCAGAAGAGTTCAGGTCAATTAATCAATATTTGTGGAATTGCAGGGTAAAATTTCCAGCTCCTGGATGGTTGATACCTGGATGTTTAATTGTTAGACCATGTATACTTACTGAGCCTGTATGCATAGGTGCTTGCTTAAAACGGCAGTGCTGGAGCCATAAAGTCCTGCTGGAGACATAAAATCATTCTGGAGGTGATAAGATTTTCTAGTATCTCTGAATCTGACCTCTTATGGGAATAGGATCCATGCACACATCAGGTGATGAAACTTGAACAACATGATACGGAGCAGGAACTCATTTAAATGAATCTGCCGTTTGGTGGCTGCCAGACTACTCACAGCTTCTTTTGAGTGCCAGTCCCCTCCTTTTTGAAATGAGAACAGTAAGATAGCTGTCCTTTGCAAAACATGATGAAACCTGCCAGTGTGCATTTTCACATGCTGTTTTCTCTTTGTTTTGTAATTATATTTTTTAATAGAAGTGAGCAGCCACTGAGATTTTGAGCTGAACACTTAGGAATGTAGACCTAGGTGGAAAGCCAGTCGTGTCCACAAGGTCCACCTTTCCTTCTTAAAATATCAATGCCATAACCTTGAATGCTTTTTGGAGATACCTGTAGACTTAACTGAATGAAAGCAAGGAATGAATAAGACATTTTGCATCTCAAGTAAATAAATATATCTGGTATTATTAAAGACAAGTGTCTGAAGTTAAGCATCAAAAATCTTTTCTGGCATCTGAGTATCTGTTCTCTGTACTCTCATTGGTTTTTTAGGTGCTAGCTTTTTAGCTTTCTGTGGCAATGACTTTCTCCATGACAACCTCCAATTGCTTCAGCAGAGCACTTTCTTTAAGCACCATGTCTCTTGAGCATTTTGAGGCATTGAGCACAGCTTCCCCAGCCCCACAGTTGGCTGCTATAGTCATGCTAATGGGGTTCCATCCAGACAACATTGAGATACACACCAAAGAGCAGGGAGAGAGGAGAAAGAAATATGGTATTGTCTCTAAACACCTTTATTCTGTTCCACCTTTATTTCCCTGCCACTGGGAAACATAATTTTAGTATAGGCTGTTTGTCTTCATCTATGAGAGGAGGAGACAGTGGTAAGCCAGACACCAAGACAGCAGAGCCATCACTGCTCCTCACAGCCCACGAAGAATCGGACCTCCTGTGGGAATAGCAATGCCATTGCCACTGAACCAGTGCAGGCCAGGGATGATGCCACAGCCACCGAGGTGAGATTTCACTTAAAGCTGGAATTTTACCATTCTGTTTCTCTGCCAACCTGGGCAACTCCTCACCTCACATATACCTCTGGTTGGCCCTCTTTGTATCCCCAGTGATGACAAGGTACTCCTAAGTGCAAATTATTGCAAATGAATGGGCATAAATATCTATTAAGAATTACAGAAAGTAATGCTACTGATAATTAAATTTGCAACCCCATCTGCTGTGCAGCTCACCAGGGTTAGCTTTGCTTTACTTTGGCAGCTGTGTCCGTGCTGTCTTGAGGTGCAACTTAAGCTCCTGGTTGCCTGTCTGGCAGACAGTGATCCTGTAAAGCATAACTCTTTGAAAGCAGGCCTCTTTACATGGCTAAGCATGTCCAGCATGCTCCACTGCTACCCAGCACACACAGGGAGCTGAGCCACAAACTATCTGTGGGGGCAGCGGAGCTCCCAGTAACTAAAGCCAGTCCTAAAGTTGCTGTTTCAGAGAGGTCCAGGTGAAACCAGAGAGGCTGTTTACTTCATGTGAAAGAAAGGTTTAAAAGCTCAGGCATCCTTTCAAATCTAGAGCGAGGGGGGCTCTGTTGGTTGTGTTGTGGGTATTGCTCTATATCAGAAGTCTGAGTGTGGGGCAGTTGTCCCCCCTCCCAGTGGGGGATCACAAACAGGTGGCAGAGTTTTATGACCATCCGGGCCTTCTCAGGTTGCTAAATGGGTGGGGGAATCCCTTCTAGATCCTGCCCAGCTGAGAAGGGCATTCCAGGGGGTCCCTGCTGTGGGAAAGGCTGACAACCCAGCTCTGCTCTAATTGCAGCATCGGAAGGGGGCAATATTAGAGGTGCAGATGATGTGGGGTATTTACTACTCCCCCCCTTTCTCCAGGAAGCCCTTTCTATTCCTTGCACCCAGTTTTAGCAGCTCAGGAGTACTGAAATCTCAAGAGCTCCTGGTGCTTAAACCAAAAATGAAACAAAGAAAGAATGAGAGAAGGTTGATTCAGTTTCTTGTATAACAATCTCCACCCTTCAAACTCTGGGATAAATGTTTGCAGAATGAAACCCTTCAGTGAAACACCCGCTTTGAATTTCAAGCCCAAACTTCTCCCACCATATGCAAAGACTTTGTCATCACACAGATCCTTGTCATCACATCTGCTTGATCAAAGCGTTCCTGGACAGAAAGTGGGGGTTGTGACTGCCAAGCAGAAAAAAAAAAAAAGTAGCTGTATGCCTTATCCAAGCCTGTCGTTGCTCTTATGGCTGCACTCACAAAAGCTGCCGCCTTTGCCTGCAGAGCCAGTGTTTAACACCTTTGTTTACCAAAGCTCCAGTTCTCTGCAGGAGGTGCTACAGAAAAGCAAGAGTCTCTCCTAGCTTATTCAGAGTGCCAGGGTTTCTGAAGAACATACAGGAAGACCTGTCTAGGAATTAATATTCCCGCTGTCACTTGCCTATTTTTCAAAACTTAATTTCGTTTAATGGGGTTTTAAAATCTGGATAGTCTTTCCCACATCCCTTCTCCTCCACACTGTGGTAGTTCATTCCTGGACTATAAGCATTTGCACCAACCAAACATATCAGCAGGTTTTAAAAAATGAAACAGGTACTTTACATGTAATTAATTTAGTGATTTGCTCAGTTGCTGATTCGCGCACATAACCTCAATTAACATTAATGAGAGTTATGTAGGCATGTCAAGGGCAGAATAGACCCCTAATAATCTAACATGGAATGTTATTACATTACTGCAGTAATTATATCCTGCACACACATCATTTCTACTTTGCTTCATGAACTGCTCTTCAAATGTGGTGGCTACTCATCTATTATGCTGCATATGTTAATGCTGAGGTTACACTAAGCATACCTTTTCTTCTTCATTGCTCTGCTGCCTGTCCATGAGAGATATACAGAGCTAAATAAGTAACCTGCCAGTTGGTGTTTTTGCAGAGCTACAAGTTTTGGATTTTTTGAAGGTGATGTTGGAAGCCAGAAACAATCATAAAACAACAAACCTCAGCAGAACAGCATGTCATCTCTCCTTCAACATTTTATTTATTTTTAATTGGAATCTGAGCAAGCATGGCTGAGACACCTTTAGCCTCATGGTCAAAGAAAGTCACATGCATGTGAATCATATCTCTGAAGGAAGAGTTGAAACAATTCTGCTCTTCTGGAGGATTTTTAGTCTTTGTTAAATAGTTCATCTTTCAGGAGAGAGAAGGAAGAGGAGTATTTCTATCCTGGAGCACCAATTGAATGTTACTGGAAGCTAAAGAAATTGAGAAAACGGAATGTTATCTAACTGGTGTAAATAGCAATTTTTGGGCGATAAAGCTTAACACAGCTGGGTCAGTCTGATCTGTCTCTTGTTTTGTCCAGTGAAGTTGTTGTATATGGACAACTGCTTTTGCATTTTGGCTGTGGGACATATTCTGCCTCTATGTTCATACCACTGCTCTCTGAAGTGTCACATACATTTCAGTGTCTTTGTCTTGAGGCTCCCCCCTGCACTTCTGCAGAAGATAAGGCCTAATACCTTTCTAAGTATGTGGGCCACTGTTCAAACCTTTGTATTTGTAGTAGCATAGTATATCCCTGCAACTAATCATCGGCTCCTTGTTGCCATCGTGCCATGACAATTGTGCCCAGTACCTTGGATATTATACTGCTGTGGAATCAGAGTATGCCTGCACCTCTACAGGATCACACAGCTAAGCCAAGTAGTTCAGATTAGCTTGGCAATTAAGGGATAGTGAGAAGCAGGGAATCCTTAATGCTGATTGACAACATGGCACTAGTTGATGGGAAGGGAAAAGAAGCTCTTGCAAAAATTTGAACATTGTGAAACAGCCAAAGCCCCTGAGTTAATGCTTTCTTTATACAATCACCATCAGGCAGGTGGTATGTTCTGGGCTGAAGGTAAATATTGATACCAACATCCAGCAATCTCTTACTAAGGAATTCGGTTTTACTACTTCTGTTTGTGTAGGGCCTAATGTTAGTTAAAGTGTTTGCTAAAAGAGAGCTCTGTTTCCAAGGTAACAGCTACCTAACTTTATTACTAAAATTGCACTAATTCAAACAGGGATCTGAACAAACAGATTCATGTTAATTTCAAGCTCCATTAAAAATGCAAGGAAAAAAAAAATCAATGTTCACCAAATGGAAAAAGAAAAGAAATCAATAACGAAATTTTATTTTCAGCCTTTTAAGTGGGGTTTTGTAAACAGTAGAGGTTAAAAAAGTAAAACTACTTGAGATCAATACACAGCATCCCCGTAAGCTGTACTGTAAACAGGAGAACAAAAAGATTCAGTGATAATATAGGAATAATTATTAGAGCTGTAAAAGCTTGAAAAATAGAAGCACAGAAGTGGAATGACCTGTTTCCAGCCATGTGCAGCCACGTCTCGCAACATGTTGTCCAGTGCCCCTGGGCTGTGACTCAAGAGCAATGCCCAGAAGCCTCAGAGAAGAGCACAGGTGTGGTTCTGTCACAGCCTGCATTACCCTGAGCGGTGTGGGCGACAGCAGCTGTGCCTGTGTCACTGCCGGGACTCACACATTTGTTAGCAACCAACATGCAAACACTCTGGGGATTCTGGTTATGTGGTTTGACTCCTACGATGTGCTGAAGCCCCTGCTGCCTCCGTTTTCTCTGCTATGGTTTCCCTTGCTGGCAGAGGGGCAGGTACACTGGCACAGCTTCAGTCTGGGCACAGCTGGTGGCACACTGGCACAGTGACAGCTGGGACAGTCGGATGGCACGTGCCACTCAGAGCAGCCTTGGAGGTGGGGTTTTACTCATGTTGCGACACCAACTCAGTGCTTGGGAGATCTGCACCCATCTTTTCCCCACTCTCAGCCTTTGTGCTGCTCCCCCAGCTGTAAAATGGGGATCAAAGCTCCCTGATGTTTTAAGGCTAAACCCAATATTAGGAGCAGTGACTTGGAAGGCAGCAAGGTTTGGAGGGTATTGAGTGAGCCATTTTGAAATCAGGCCTTTACATGGTAACTCAGCTCTTCAAGCTTTACAGGACATTTTATCTGATTCCAGAAGCTGGAGTTCCTTTCCTTCAAATTAAGACTGTCTTGGCAGGTCCATGAGTTTTGAAACTGTTTGAAAAAGATTTTTGCAAGAAGTAACAATGACTTTTCCCCTTCACCGAGATGTATCTTTTCCAATTTGCCACTGTTAAGAAATAATCTCATTCCCAAAATATGGATGGAGGAGAGAGTGAGCTATAAAGAGATAGTTTTTCTGAATTCTCCACAGTAGTGTGTTTCCCAGACAAAATATTGTTTTATTATTTAAAAGAGTGAAAATAATTGGCTGTGGCCTTGAAGTGCCTAAAATGCAGTTAGTGACAACTCCTGATAGAAGTCACCTCTTCAAGATCCAAATTATTTCAATATTTTCTGGAAGAGGGTATCTCATTCCTTTCTCTAAAACTTTTACGACTGAGCACTCTCCTCGAATGATGAAGTTTTAGATAGGTGTGTGATAGTAGGTTTTACCTACCTGGCTAGAAAACAGCAACAATAATGTCACATGCCTACCCCTTGTGAATAACAAATGGTCTTAATAGGCCTCTCCAAAACAAGGAGGTAAGGGCACAGAGCTTGCAGCCAGTGCTTATATACCAAGCATCTAGTTTTTAGTCTTTACATTCCCTGTATCTGTAAAGAAAAAATCTGAGAAGATGAAAGGCAAAATCTCAAGGTCATGCACTGATAAGGCCTGTCTGGTAAAGTGACAAAGCAAATTGGACCAAAAAAAATCTACAGCGCAGTGCAGTAGTTTATTTCAGTAATCCTCCTAAGGAAAACTAATTATTGGAATGTCTTTCAGAACACAGTAAAAGATACAACCAAATAAAACCTGAGTGCAGCAGTCCTTTGAAAGGAGGGACTGATGACAGCAGAAGTCTCTGGCAACATTTGTGATGATTTTTGTCAGGACAGCTGGTTTCTCCCAGCATTAGTCTTTTGTAGAGGCACCCTGTGTTACAACAGCACATGATACCCTTTTCTTCCCCTCCTCTCTCCGTTCCCTAGCCACCTCACTAGTATTACACTGTTGGCCCCATATTCTAAATGGTATTTACTTTAAATCTTCTTTGATTCAGTTACTTCACCTTGGCATCCCATCAGCTGGCAAACACAAGTAATGAAATGAAGGCAACACAGTTAAGTTGGTATCTTAAATGCACACAAATCCCACATGCTGTGGCAACAACAAAATGAATAACAAACACACTGCATGAAAATCCTCTCAAGTTCCTTTTTTTTTCAATTCCAGCCTTGCATACAAGAGGAGGAACATCTTATAAAATAATCCTGTAATATTCCTGAACTAACAGCATTGGCATGAGGCACAGGATGGTCTTATGCTTCTCTGCATATCTCAGACAATCACAGCTGCTGCTAGTAAATTCATGGCTGCAAGGGGGTTGGAAGAGGGAGAACAAGGAGAAAAAAGGGAAATGGAAAGCCTCGTAGGTGGCCTTGTCTCTGCCAAAATGAAATATTTTCATTGGAGCTTTTTCCATTCAACAATTGGCAGCTTTATCCAGAGGCCTTAAACAGAAAAATTCTTACTGTTTTAAGAGTGACTGCTAATGGGATGCAGCACTATCTGCTAATGTACATGAATGAATATCCATTTAATAATGGAATTGTTTTCTCTTTAAGGTGCCTTTCTTCTTTCTTTTCCTTTAAATTCTTGCTGCTTCCCTTTACCCTGGAAATTAAACCTTGGTACTTTATGCAAGATTTATGCTAGACACATTGGCTGGTATTTCATTGTCAGTCAGGGTGTGATTCTGCTGTGGCATTTCCAGTTATATTTATATAGTAGCTGCAGTTAAACCAACATGAAGCATAAAAACAAACACTTTTTTTCCTGACAGAGTTTATTTACGTCAGTGAACCAGACTAAAAGGTGCACTACCCAAAGGTAGGTGCACTACCACTTTTGGCTGGTTTTACTTATATCTGCTCTAGAGGGCTTTGCTCAGAGAGACATAACTGGGCTGCCAGTAGCTCAGATGGGGAGCAGGGGTTTGGTGTGTCTGTGCATGTGTGCAGGGAGGGTAGCTCAAGTGCAGAGTGAACAGTGAAAGAAAAAATAGTTCTAATTATTCTGGTGTTTGGGTGAAAACCCCTGAAGTGCTGAAGTTAGGAGAAGAATTAGTAGGGCATCCTGACATGTCCAAGACCTGCTGACTCTTGCTGTCTGTTGGATTTGGTGAAGGTGGCTGAAGAGGTTGCCGACTTCTGCCTGCTCACCTCACCCCAGCCAGAGCTTACTGCTGTGGGAGGAAGGCTGTGATGGAACAACTGACCTGGTTGTTCCTTCAGCTGCCCCAAGTAACAACCAACCATATTTGATTCACAGAAATTGTTCCCAACAAATGCTTTATTTATGACAGTCCTGTAAAAGATCTGATTTTCAATGGCAAAGCTTCCTTCCTGCACTGGACTTTTTAAATGGATTAGAAGGGTGGACATAGTACACAGGAAGAGTGCTATTAAGCTAGAAAGTGATTTGATGGCCACAGTCAGTACTTTAATCAGCAAGGACAGTTATTCTTGGGGCTGAAGTGCTTAGTGATAATAATCAATGGTCAATGGCTCTTTTCTTCCTCCCACCTTAATAAAGCACAGCCCACAAAATCAGTGGTGAAGGGACATTGGAGGAACAGAATAAAAAAAAGGAGGTGCCAAGCAGCCCCTGTGGTGGTGGGAAGGAGGAATCCTGTTGAGCCAGAGGGACAAGAGCAGGAATGGAAGCACGCAGAGCCCCAGGATGCAGGAGACTAGGAAGACCCTGAGCAAGGAGGGAGCAACCCGTGATCAATGGGTTCACATAATTATGAACCCATAATCTCAGCATATAGAATAGAGTGAGACTCCCTCATTTACTCACTTAAACCTACTTCTTCCCCTTCTCAGCGGAAGCTCCAGAGGTGGCTTCAGCAGTTCAGGACTGTTCAGCTGCAATGCCTTTTTTACTGGAAACTTTTCCCAGTTTTGTGGGAATGTCCTCTGTCTCCCTTTTCCCTTTCTGGCACATAGTCTTTGCATTGTTAAATATTGATGCATTCTCATTCCACAGAGTTGTCTGCCACTTGAGTTTCTTTGGCCTTGTATTTTGTTTTCTCTTCAGTGCTCGCTTTCAACCTCTCTGGACTCAGAGAGAAAGAGGAGTGGGGGCAGACTGAGGTGAATTGATCCTCTACAGTAAGTCAGTGTAATTCCACTGACTAAATGAACTGAATTACTGTAGCTGAGAACCAGCTTTGTCATGTCTCCCTCTTCTGTGTATTTTGTATTGCCTGTTGTGAAAAAAACCCCACAAAACAACAGAAAAACCCCACTCCACCAAAACTCTGGTTCTTTCTGGTTTTGGTCTCCTAAGAGGTGCAGCTGTATGCTAATAGTCTACTTTTCTAGTGGGAAATAGAAAGGGCTATAGCATGCTTTGATAAACCAGGAAGCAGACTCTGACACTAGTGTGCAGGGAGAGAAACATATGGAGATTTTTTTTCCCACTTTCTTCCCCTCACATCAATTTCACAGTCTTTTAGTTCTGTTGAACTCCATGGAGTCCCTCGTAATTTACAGCACCATAAACAAAATCAGAATGATGCCCCCTAAAACGTGCAGAATTGTTTTCGGCTTTGCACTGAGGAGCACAGCCTATTTCAGGGATTTGCAAAGGCATCTGTCTGCTTGGTGAGTTTCTTGCATTATAGACCTTCTCCCATGCTTCTGCTGCTATTAGTGGCATGTTTTATTTGGATGGGTCAGAAAGATACAAACAGCAATGCAATCACATAGCCTGCTGCTTTGGAAGAATCTGAGACACTCAGTTTCTGCTATGTTTTCTTTTAAACAAACTGCTGGGAGTTGCATGATCAAGGCTGGAGCAACAGTCAAGCCCTTGACTATGTCAATACCCTGAAGATGTGTTTGGGTTTACTGTTCTGCTGATTGATTTCATGGCACGAGTGGACTGGAAGCCCTTTATTTTGCCCTGTGCCTCCCTGTGCCCTGGTGCATGTCCTAGGTGTGCCATTAATCAGATTATATGGGCTGTTCCATCTTACTGCCTAATTAAGACTTGTCAGTAATTTACATGAGATTAATACCTATTTATATGGAGTCGAAGTTTCATCTATTTGGGGGATGAGTTATTGAACTGCATTATGTGAAGTAAATCAATAAAATATTACTGGAAATGAGAATGACTTTCTCTCACTTCAGTCCTTTCACCAAGGTCACAGACAAAACTCACTCAAGGGAGATGTTCATGTGTGCACTCATCTTTCCATCTTCCAGCTAGATGTGATGTCTATTAATATCTCTGATCACCTTGCTCTCATGACCTGAATCATAAAGTTGAGACCTCAGGGACTGCTGCTAAGAATGAGAAATGCTTTTAACCATTACAGCATAGTGACCCTGTTATGATGACTCAGAGCCCAGTCTTTCCAGGAATGACTGCAAAACCAACCCCCTCAAACTGGTCTGAAGTTGCTATTAAATGAGTGCTTTGTATGACCATATGTACTCATTATTCATAAGGAACAGCAGAGAGGTCATCAGTGGGTGATGTCCAGGACGTTTAGCCTAACTGCAGGGTTTTGTTACACTAGTACAACCTGTTTACCAAATGCAAATAGCTTCCCCTTAATATCATGTCTTGATTGTGTTCCAGTGCTGAAGAAGGTTTTTTCCTGACCACATTTCCTGCCTGTGGCGACTTCCCTTGAATGGGGCTGTCTGAGCAGGACACTTCTCTCATCTGAGGCACCCTTCTGGGAAAGCTCTAGATGCTCTTGAAAAACAGAGCTAGTCTTTCTGCCTCTGACATATGCCCTGACTCCAAAAAGACATAGTTTCCCCTTGGTGGGTGGCTGGTTACTTTCCAGTCCCAGTTTTCTTGCTCTTCCACCCAGCCCTATCCCAAATAAGAAAGTGCAGAGGCTTTGTCCTTTTCTCCCTTTCTGTAAAAAAATTTGCTTCTGATATAATTTGATTTACAACCAATCACAGAAGAGGGTTTCCAAGAAACGGAAAGCTTATTTTCTTTGTAATAATTGTTCCTATCTTTGTAATAATCTATTCTAACACATGACCAGAATCAGGCCCAGAGATGTGAAATGGTCTAACATTCACTGACTCAAGTGACTGCTGTAACAAGGGTAAGGAGAGGGGAAAATGCTAATATGGAGTGAGGGGTGGACTCCAGTTCAGACATGTTTGTTGAGATGGCAGAGATCATCACTAGTCTGGATTTTCTGTCATTTTGAAAAAAACAACTTATCTCCTTCTAAAGTTTTGGCAGAAGAAAAGCACTTTTCTCTTACTTGTAAGTAATTCAGAAGAGTCTCTTGACTAGATAATAAAACAAACACAACCTTCACCTTCACTTCTTACCAGTTTCTCACTCCCTCTTTCTCTTACTTGCTTGTTTTAGCTTCGCTGCCATTATCACTGAAAAGGCTCCTTGAATGCTTGTACCATAGGCAAGGGCTCACAGAGCTAAGAAATGAGACGCTGTCTTGACAGCAGGGGCTGTTTAAAGCAGGGGTTAATGTGCTTTTCTGGCCTCAGATGAACCCAGTTTCAGGGCACTCCTGTGTCCCAGCTGTCCTTTTCCTTTCCTGCTAAACATCATCCCTGCTTTGTATCTGCCACCATAGCTTCAGGTTGGAGGTGCTCCCTAACCCAGTTCTGTCACAGTAATCTGGGTCAGCCTCAACACTTCCAGTACTATGTTTATTTTTGTAACTCTCATCACTTCAGCAGTTGGGTTATAGAGCCCTTTCATGTGCAGTTATGCTGACAAAATTGAGGGGGAAGTGAGCTCTGGAAGGGGCTGAATGGAGCAGGACAGGGGTGCCAGTGGCCATGACAGCAGGCTGACCATTCCCTAAAGCACACAATAAACAAACCTGAGGAGAAGGGACAGCCCACATCAGCTTTTTAGCATCGCTATCTCTTTGTCCTCTCCTGATAATGACAGTAGGTGGGAAGTATACAGATTTAGAAGTTCATTCCTAAATTCATTATGTGCTTGCATGTTAACAGAGGTTAAGTTCCTCAGCTGAACTCCTTTCACCTTGCCACAGCCCTTCTTCTCCAGCTGAAGTGACTGACTTGAGACTCAGCATTACAGTGAGCCTTGTAGGGTGCAGGTACCAAGCTACACAAGATTTTCTGAAGAGGGTCATTGCAGTTTCTCAGGTATGCCATCAAGTTGCTGAAAACGTGCATGGGCATCAAAATAGTGCAGATGAGCTCAACCTCCATGGAAACAGCACAGCAGCAGATAGATTTGCTGAGGAATGTAACTGTTGGCAAATGCTAGGACATTTTATTTAATATCAAAAAGGAGAAAGCTGCAAAATTTGGAGCTGAACTTCCCTGAAGTTTAGTAGAGGAGCAGGGAGGAACTGTTTGTATCAGAAGTTTTGGTCTATCTCCTTTTTTGATATTTAACTGTTGTCAAAAGGCATCAGTGAAAGAAAGAAAATAAATCATCTGGACACTCTGCCTTATTATTATCATCTATGTTTGATATTTTCCTTTCTGCTCTTCTTCTAACCCTTCTCACCTCTATTTCCATCCTTCATTTCACTGAGATTGTTCTACATTCTAGAGCCATTTCTCTATAAAAAAGCCAGCTACAAAATCTTTAGACATTTGCCCCTGGAAAAGAAGCACACTGTAAATAATATACAGGAGTAAGAGCCTCGTGAGGATCTGAGTCCAAGCAGATGTCACTAACTTGAAACTGAATAAAACAGCTCTACTACCTCTGAAAACAAACCAGCCCTGCTGTCCCAGCCCCATCACCTCTTCAGTAATTCCTCATCACTTGGAGCAGGCTTGGCAATTCAAGGAAAGCTGTCCTTTGCCTCTTGTGAAACTGGCACACAGGCATACAATGCCAGCTCAGTGTCGAATTGTTATGACACTGGAGCTGCTAAACATTTTACACACAGTTGGAAGCAGCTTTTACACGACTTCCATCTCCTCAGGCTTTTCAACCTCTCTTTTCAGCCTCTCCCTTTAGCCAACAGAATGAAAATGTCAAGAGTGTTCTCAGACCCCCTCGTCTGGGCACATTCACCTCCTGAGTGAAAACGAGTTTGTGGCTGTGAGTGCAATATACATTTATTGAGCTATCTCCAGAGATACCTGTGGTCACTTTTTCAATTCAGCCCTAAATAACTCCATGTCGTGGTGGAAATGAAGCAGCCAGTGTAAATAAATAGATGTTTTGTGCCTGCGGTTTAGATCACTTAAACTGTCTTTTAGAGTTGAGGTAGAGAGTTAAGAACTGACTATGGTGGAAAAATCTTAGCAGCTACTCACACTGCAGTACATGGCCAGCCCCTGAGCAAGGATATCCACAGAGTGCTGAGTGCTTGTAAGTGTTTAGGTTTATAGCAGTGTAATTTTACTGTAGAGCCAAGCTTTTAAATGCTGAATTGAATTGATTCTCAGATTTATATCTGTATTTGATATGCACACATGCATGTATTTATACCCTGATATACCCATGTAGTCACTAAGTTGTGCTTAATCTAACTTTCACCTTTGATCACCTCAGTCCTTAGCTCTGGTTGCTTGAGAAGACTTTTCTTCCAGAACAACTTTTTGTTGTGAGTTCCCCTGGGATTATGTAGCTGGAAATCTCAACTCTAATTAGAACAAATTTATCTACTTGTAAATGTGAACATGTATCTGAGGTTTCATACCTCAGACAATTTCCTTTAAGCTTCCCCACATTGGCCAAGAGCAAAAATTTCCTTTTCAAATACAAAATCCTGCTTCCACTCAAAAATCAACCATCCAACCAATCAATTAGTCTGTCTGCTGGTTTTGCTGTATGTACAATACTAAATCCCCTGAAAAGTGACACTTGTAAGAAACAATTATCAATATATATCATTATGAGTGCTTAAAAAGAAGGCTTTCTGCTACTGGGTGGCTGAGGATTTCCAGAGGAACACAGCAAGTGTTTCCAACTGTAGCAGGTTGGAAAAAACAAGATTCTGAAGTCATACTGAGTGACAGAACTGCTGTTTTAGGGAGTTGCTTAGACATTTTAAAATGCACCATTTTTATTTATTTTCCCTTCCAGGTCTCTCCTAAGACAAATTAGCAGCATAGGTCAAGACATTAAAAAAGCAAACTTTAATAAAGTCTCAGATTTAGGGTTTGTGCCTGTAAATTTCTTGGCACGAACAAGAGGCAGTGGTATGGCACAGTAAAAATCCAAGTGTCAGTCATGCCAGGGTGACTAATAGAACTCACTTGTGGTCTCATTAATCATGAATGGAGCAGGCATCCCAAATTCATGTCAATAACAGCTTTATGCCACTCTGGCAAATAAGAAATCCTCTATAGATATGCTCAGATAGAGTGAGAAACCCTGGCCTTTTCTGGTGTGAACCACCTGAGCTCTGCAAAGGGCTGACAAGCAATGATCATTTTTCTTAGCTGAGCATCTGACCCACATTTGCTATTCATTATTACTGTATTATTTTTTGGGAGTCAGCAGAGTTCTTCTGGCTCTGAACAAAGTGTTTGTCTTGTAATCTAACCAGACTGGGGATGTCTCCAAATAGTCTTCGGGAATTTTATAAAAAAATGCAGCCTCTGCCTTAGCAATAGAAAATAAATTGAAG
The DNA here is from genome assembly GCA_013400915.1 of Pardalotus punctatus. NCBI lineage: Eukaryota > Metazoa > Chordata > Aves > Passeriformes > Pardalotidae > Pardalotus > Pardalotus punctatus. The sequence goes on from VZTX01010060.1 coordinate 512,997, forward strand.
GTATTTTTTCCTCCAGGTGAAACTGATACCGTCTTAGGACACTTGTGATCCCTAAATAAGGGGATCACACAAGCAATCCTAACAAACATTTACCACTTCAGTTGTTAGATTGTGAAAGGGTGGTAACTAAAAAAGGAAATATTTGGGTAAGAACACCTAGATTTCTTTAAAAGCTCTTTGCTTCCTCTTCTTCCAAGTTGTGCACATGGAAGATTTTGTTGCCTCTCCCTGTCTTTGTACCTTGTACAGCAACATTCATTTGGGATGAGGGAGACATGTTGCTGTCAGGACTGACCCAGTTGAAAATCAATCACTACTTTTTTGGTAGGAGTAGTGTCCAGGTGGAATAGGTCCTTGCTCTGTTGACCTCATTGCCACATGCACAGAAGGGAGAAGGGAGGCAGAAGGGAGGCAACACAGATGCTGGGCTAAGGGCAGGACCCTCCACCTCTTTTGGGGACTGTCTGCATGTTGGTCAACTTAGTCTAAGAGCTAAAACACTCTGCAAGGAGTGGTCAAGAAAATCCATTTCTCTCCTACATCCCCTGTAAATATAGCTCTATATACTTGCTTCAAAATTCAAATTCTAATCAAAAAGCTCACCACAGAATGGTGCTGATCAGTCCTCCTGACTTCTGTCCAAGGCCTCCATGTGGCACTTAAATGCAAGACAGTCTGCCTTTCCAGCTCACGGTGAACTGCAGTTCAGGTCTGCTGGCCTGGACCCTGCAGGATGCCTGTGGGGCTGTGCCAGCCTCCTGGGGCTGCATCCACCACGCCTGCCTCACCAGCAGCAGAGGAGCATCTGGAGGAAATGTGAGTTTCAGATTCCATGGAGCATTCTCAGCCCAAAGAAAATAGCACAACTGACTGTTCCTTTCAACAGGAGCCGCCATGCAGGGTGACAGAAGTGCAGCTGATGGGCCACATGCAGCTACTGAGGGCATCTACTGCTGCTGCTACACGTGGTGCTTGGTGAAAACCTCCAGTGAGGCTGAAGTGTGGCAGCCAGAAGTGTCCTCACCTCCTTCCCTCCACTCCATACGGCATCATGGCACAGGAGGAAGAGCCAAAAGCAACAGAGGACACATCATCAAACACCCTGATTCTCCTTCCCACTGGAAAAACAGAGCTTCCTATATGCAGAAAACTGGTGTTGCAATATTCCTCCCAAATCCCAGCATGTTTAAGATGCTCTCAAGATAGATGAGTATCCAGTTGGTGATACTTAAATGCCTGTCATCAGGAAGTCAGAAATTTTCAGCTGAAGTTGATAGGCTGGTTGTATGGATAATTGGAGGATGAGAAAGAAAGACCTGGACCGAAATAGTTTTTTAGATGTTTAGTGTGAAGGTAAAAGTCATTCTGTCTCCCTAGGGCAGAGCAGCTCAGGGATGTGATTAGCAGTGGTGGGTGCATGGCAGTGTGTGAGCTTAGTCTGGGCAGCCTGGCATGCTGCAATGTGGGAGAGGATCAGGCTGCTAGCAGGCCTGTAGGTTACATCCCAGGATGCACAAGTAGCCAGTGAGGTGCCCGGTGGATCTGTCACCCATGCACTTACATGACATGAAAAAGGCATCACTTCATACGTACATGCCTCTCTCTGAAAATAGGAGCCAAGAGGAATAAAAGCAATAGGAAGAAAAAAAGGGAAACAAAAAAAGTTAAGAGGTCTCTGGTTAGTCTGGCCTAGTGATGAATTCAAAACCGTAGTGAAATATTCATTATTTGTGGGCAGTAATATTTATATCATACATTAACAGAGAAGAGAGGGAAAAAAGGTACTCCTGGACACTCAGAAACAGGCTGGAATCCCTACTGGTGTTGTCGGTGTGTTCTGCATCCCCTGGATGCTCTTCATCCACAGAAGCTGCAGTGCTTCCCGTGGAGATGTAATGAGTCCTTTGGAGTCAGGCCAATTCATATAACGTTTTTCACACTGCTTATGTAACTTGCAGGTCTGAGGCTTCATTTATAACAAACTGACCACGTGAAAGGCAGCATGTCCATGGTGGTGGCTGTTCTTTTGGCTCCAATGGTGATGATTGCTTTGCTATCAGGGAAATTCGTTGGCAGTTGCTCACACTTGTTTGCACATCCTGAGCTGACTCAGGACAGACCCACTTCACATCTCTGAAGCTACAGAAGATGCTTCTTGCCCTGGAGTTCATTCATGCTTTGAAAAAAGGCCATGCCCAGTCACTTGATAATGACTTTGGTACAACTATTGCAATTCCAGAGTATAATTCCATCTTGGAAGTTGATGTTGTTCTCCCCCACACCTCATATGTGGGGAGAAGTGAGGTATTTAGGGTCACACCATGAACTGACATAGAGGCAGGCTCCTGGTGTTAGACCCAAAGTGGAGGGGCAGTCAGGGGTTGAGCTAAGTGACTGCCTCTCTGCTGAACATCCTCGATTAAGGTCAGCGTGTGGTTACAAGGCTCCCAAGGTTGAGCTCTGACGTGGTGTTAATTGGATCTCGCTGGGCTGGTCAAAAGGGAGTTCTACTTCATAGCAATTATTGCCTGGGGGAGGGGAGAGGAATGGAAGAAACAATCCCCCAAACCTGGAGGCAGGGAATTAGTGTAAGCGCTGATGAGTTGGCAGATGCTGCCGGATCAATGGCAGTATCATGGCAGGGAAAACAGCGACAGCCTTCTCAGAGCCATCAGTCACTGTTGTTTTGGGTAAATGCCAGCAAACAGAGCGAGAGGAGAGAGAGGAGAGATGGGGGAGGGAGGCACCAGCCTGCTGGGCCACTTTTAATTACTTCAGGTCACATCAGAGAGAAGAACTGCCCACCGTGACAGATCAGTGCTGCTCAGAGAGCTTGCACGCAACCCAGGGTAGCAACCAGGACTTATGTTCACGGAGCTCCTTTTATCCAGAAAAAAGCCCTCCACAGCTCAAAGCACCACCACAGCCAAGCGACAGGCAGAAGCATATTGTGCACATCCACGCATCCCCGTGCCGTGCGAGGCTTCCCTGGGCTGGAGCAGCAAGGGGTGTCTGTCTGACAGAGTGTGCAGCAGCTCTACACAACTTCCAGGGCAAGAGGGAGGGCAGGGCAGGCTCGGTGGTACCATAGCTTCCCTGGATGGGAGCCAGAACATTATCACATCTGAGGCAGGGCTCGTGTCTCCACATGGCTCAAGTTGTTTGCCACAGCCTCCAGAAGGAGATCTTGCAATTTTCTTGCTCTTTTTCTCTTTCAAAGCCTTCAGTGGGGCTTGTGGCAGCACAAGTGCTCTTCAAAGTTTTATTTATGAGTGTTTTTTGCACCAGCAGCAAGGTGTTGTCATAGGAATGGTCATTGACTTTCTGTACTTGATTGCCATCACGAATTCTTCAGAAGCTTTACAAAAGAGGAAAAAAAAAAAGAAATATCACCATCCTATAAATATTTTTATGGCAGAATTCATCACTGCCATGTATGAAGCTCATATACGATGCTTGGTTTCTTCACACACAGCAATTTCCTGTTGACTTCACTGGGATCTTCATTTGCATTCAGGTTGTGCAGTCAGGTTGTTAATTATGCAAACTCACCTGGTCCTCCTGAGCTCAGCACAAATTCAAGTGGACATGCCCTTGTGAAAATAAGTCTTGCATTGCCCTGCTGCACATTTTAAAATACTAGTTTCCACAGTGGAAACAGTATTTGGTGTTTCTAGAACACTCTGGTGATGTGTGTCTCCTCCTACTTTCTTCTCAGTCCCTGTTTAGGTGACGTTTAGTTTCAGGCCTTCTGTCCCTGCACTGTACTTCTCCTTCAATCTCATTGCTTGTGGCGCTGGGCTTTTGACTGTGTTAATGACCTGATCCAAGTTTAAATAATTAAAAAAGGCAGGGTTGGTTTTACAGTGCAAACAATTTTACCCATAGATGATGCAGGGATGGAAAAAAGTAGAAGAGGGGTAAAAATGATTTAAACTGAAATTTGCCACCATAGTATTAAATTGCGGTGGGAGCCAAAGTTAAACTTCTCGTCAGCCACATCAGTGCAGATAGGAGAATTAGGCATTGTTTCTGTTTCAAATCAAATGGGTGTATAGTCCAGGGGTGCCAGTTTAGCTCATATAAAGGAGAAACCTTCATTATAAATCTGAGAGGCCACTTTAATGAGCTGTTTTAATCTGACGTAGTTCAACTGATTGTGGTGGCTTTGGCACAGGCGTTGCTGTGCTGTGTGGGGGATGAGACCTACTGTGTGCTGTGCCCCCTAGCAGAAGCTGTGTCCCCCTGGTGCTGGTGTCATGTGTGGGTGTGTGCCCCACAAGCACACCTGGCTGGCGGGTTCTCACTTGCCCCATTTGACGTGATATTTTCCTCTGCACTTTCCACCCTGCGCGTTTTCTTCAGCTGGCTAGGTCTGGCTAACAGCTTTGGCTGGGAGGTCTCAGGAGTGGGCAGCTTTTGTTTCCTGAAACATGGCAGCTCTAAATTACTGCCAACCAGCTCTTTTGTTTTTGTTGTTGTTGTTGTTGTTGTGGGCTTTCCCTCCTATGATATTCACAGTAGTGTCTTCTTGTGCAACTCTGTCATTGAGGGGGACAGTCTTTCTGCTGTAAACACACTGCTCCCTTCTTTGCTAAACACCTTTTAACTCCAACAAGGTTAAAGCCTGGCAGTCATATTCTTAGTCTGTCAGGCTGCTGCAAACACAGCAAGAGAAAAAGAAGACATTTTAGAGCTGTCCTAGACTTTCTGTGTGACTTCAGAATGGTTATTGTAATGGCAGAGCTGATCAAATACAGTAGAAATGTTGTTTTTAAATATTTATTGCTATTCCAACTGATGACTACTCAACAACAACTCATACTTTATTTACTTATTTATTTGCTATTTGAACATCTACTTAAAGAGACTTTTCTTGCACAGATACTAGAGGAATGGCTGTTCATTGTACCAATGACCCTATTCAGCTTCAAGCAAAAGTATTTGAGAAAAGGCAAGAAATGCATGTTCCTCATTGTTTTTCAACTGCTCTTCTTCGTCCATTATTGCTATTACTCCTATTGCTACAGAGTCAGAAGGTCTTGAATAGGGTACAGTTACTGTCTGTGTGATCTGGGTGAGAGCTGTTCTCACCTGCTGAGTTAGGTGATCTAACTCTGCAGGTCAGCAGCAGGATCTACAAGGCGTTATACAGTCCTTTGGGAATGAGGATCTGCTGTGAAGGTCTCCCGGGTGAGAACTCCCCTGCATTTATGGGTTCCAGAATCAGACCAGTAAAGAGACTCGTTATCATTTGGTGACAGGAATACTCAGTACAGAAAGAAGAGCATGTACAAGCAATCACTGATACAAAGGTTAAAATCAAGTTGGTAAGTCTTAATGAGGAAAACAAATCAGCAATTAATGTAAGCAGTGTTGGGGGTAAAAGAGGCTTGGAGGAGGAGGAGAGTTGATATATTGAGACAGAAGGTTAGTGGATGGGAGTACACTCAGAAGGTGATTGGAGACTTTCCAGTGGGATAGAAATATTTTTCATTTGTGGGTTGAAGATTCAGGTAGGTACTGAAATCTGCAGGGTGTTCACTGGTTGTTGTCCCACTTTCTGGTGGTAAATTTGTGCCACAAAAAAAGTCCCCAAAATACTTGTCCTCCTTCTTTCTCACAGTCTCTGCCACATTCAGCTAGAGAAGGAGGATGGACTTCTTAAAATTTTTCTCCTGTCGCCTCTCCTTTTCACTACAAATGTCTGTACAGGTCAGAGCATCCTAAGATGCACATCTCTCTTCCTGCTGGGTGTGGGATGGGCATTTCGGTCTTTGTGCTCTCCTCGGCTGCCAGAGCAGTAATACTCTTTTCAGGAGTGCTAAATTCTTGCCATTACTATTTAAAACAAGTAAACAAACAATTTCTTTTTGCCAAGCTCTTATTGTATTACACAGACCCAGTGGCAACTTTTTAATGACAAATATTTCCTAAGGTTTCTAAGGTTCATGCTTGGATGCAGCAATTGCATACAGAAGCTGCATTATGCATACATCGGACCGAGCGTAACAGCACCTGCTGCTGCTCCTGCTGTTACTAAAGAGAGAGCAACTAATCTCTTTAATTATTGGAAAAGAATTAGGGCTTTGATTTGTCTTATTGCAGAAACATAGATATTTCCCCCCTGCAGGCTGGGAAGAAGATGCTCTTTGCCTTCCTGTTCTCCTGCATGAGTGAGGGACTTAAATCATTGGGTGGGTGGCCCCCACCAGCAGCAACTAAAGGAAAACTAGGGTTGCATGGGCACCCACCACTCCTTTATCTGTATGAGAATTGGCACCCATGGGTTTTATCCCACAATGTCAGCTCTACATGCAAGACAGAGGGGCTGGTTTTCTCCCTGAACTGTGGTAGAAGCAATTCCTTCAGGTGCCATGGGCAGCACAGAGGACAGGCTGAGGGCAGTGCTAGGCTCTCTCCAGGAGCAAGGAGAATGCAAATGGCAGCAGGATTGTCTGGGCACTGCTGGAGCCTGCTTGTCTGCAGGCGTGCTGCATGTTCTGGGCGCGCCGGTGAACCACAGGACCACCAGCACATCGGCTGTCTCCAGCGGAGAGATGGGCTTGTCATGCAGACAGCACATCAGCTTCTTTCCCCTGGGAGGAAGAGGTGGTGAATCCAGAGTAGAAAATAATCATGGGGAAACTGTCTTCTTGATAAGGATTTTGTAGCACGTTTTCAGGAAGACCTTCCTGGCCACATGCTGCAAAGTCATACTCTAAGGGGTACCAGGAGTTAGAGGAGCTCTTGAAGGACAAGGGAGGGTCTGTTACCAGTCGTTCCCCACACTCAAAGCTGGGCTGTAGTGGTCTTCTCTCAAACACTACCAACATTTCGTTAGTCTCCTTGTCTCAACTCCCCTCTCAGTTCATTTTTCACTGCTCCCAGACCCTTATCTCCTTGTCAATGTTAAAGCAAGAGGAGTGGAAGAGAGCACGGAAAAGAGCAAAATAGATCCTTTCCATCCTTTCAGCTCCCCACTGCCCTCCCCCCCCCTCTATCCCTCCCTTCCCACAAAGGAGCTGCAAGTATTCCTCTGCACCACAAAAAGGACTTGCCAATGGGTCTAGGACAGAAAGAGTTAAACTCAGATGAGCACTAGCTCCAACACAGTTAATCCATATAAAGCTCATGGATTTCTCTGCAGTGATCTTTGTGGTTGTCATTTGCATTTTTTTCCTTTTGTGAAATCTTTTCTTCTTTCCTTTTACACTCGTATGCATGCAGAAATTAGCATATTGTACCGAGAGTGGGAGATGTAAGAAGCCGACCCCCTGCTGTTCAGCGGATTGTGCAATCTGCAGGCGGCATCAATTTTTCAGCAGTTTTCTCATTTCTCATTACAGTCAGGGCACCGCACAGCTCCCGATTCAACACAATCCCTAGCGGTCCTACAGACAAGCATATGGGCTGTCGAATAGCCGTACTGCTACTTTCATAGCATTAATATCCTTGTTTATACTTCCACCATAATTAATCCTGGTATTAATATAGTTTGGGCTTAGCTTTACTAATTATGTATGGGCTAGCAGGATAATTATGCCAGCAGACTCTGGCACTGCTACTTGACAACAGTTTGCTAACCTTAGGAGCTGCACATAAACACTTTGGCCGATCCTGCCTCGGAAACAAGGAAGGCAAAGAGACGAGGAGGAGGGTGTATATGGTGAATCGATGTCTGATAGCTATAAATACTGTTTTTAAAATAAGGAAATTTCACAAGCACAATAAAGTTGTCCTCAGGTATCAAACTCTGTGGTTGTCATAGTGATGTGTGCATTATTAAGAGGGTGTTGTTCACTCTGGCATCTAATCTTATAATGAGGACAGCTCATTATCGGCCCAACGAGAGTTCCTTTCCCACTGACCACATCACAGCTTGATGAGTGCTTGGGGCTGAGGGGAGCTTTTTTCCTGTGTCCCTTCCCTGCCCTCCATCCCACCCCATCCCAAAGAACCTCAGCAAGCTCTTGGTACAGCATACTGCTGTGCAGAGCTAATGAATGGCTAGTGCCAGGAAAGCCATTTCCCAGTTTTCCTCTGGTTTTGAGCATGCCTGTGACTTTAATGGGTACAAAAAAATCATGCTTTGGCCACTTTAGACTCTTTGGCTGTCCCTGGCCTGCATGTTCATTAACATTGCAGATTGGGGAGTTTAAAACAAGCCATTAGTTTGTTTTTATTTCTGCACCTGTTTCTGCTGCCTGACTCTTCCCAGCAAATATCCTTCATGGGGTCAATGATGCCCCTTTGCGCCAGGCACATGGCTTAATGGAACTTCCTTTGCTTATCATTAGCCACTTTGCATTTTTATAGAGCACTATTAACTGGGATGCAGACTTGCTTTTAATTCCCTTCTGAGGTTTGTACACAGCGGTCACATCCCTCCCCCGCTCCTCAAACAATCCAATTATCACAGTTTGTCACACAGACGTGGATGACCCACACACCACCTGCTCTGCTGGTGAGCCCAATCCTCTGGGATGGCAGCCCAGCATGGCAGTTCAGGTTTTGCCTTAGAGAGGCCCTTTAAATGGCTTTAAATATTGTATATCTGCTTTTGTTGGCAAAACCAGAACCCGAAATCAGCTGTGAAATTACATTATTTGAAGATATGAAAGGGATGTGAAAATTATTTAAAAGAATTTCATTCTTCCTTCTCTCCCGCTCTTTTTTTTTTCCTTCTTTCTTTTTTCCCATGGAATAGATTTATGTCTAGACAGACAACCTGTGTATTGTTCAGCCCCATTAAGCAATCCTGGTGTTGTAAGGATCTGATCATCTGGAAAGTTTGAAAATTGAAAGTCAGTGAGAATGCTGCTGTTGGTCTCCTATACAAGTATGTATGTAAGCGTGAGGTCAGAATGTGATTAAATGTCACCATCTTCAGTTGGATTTATTATGTGCTGATGCATTTTCCTGAAATGTCTCCCAAATCTGAACCCCAGCACATGGGTGGAAATATTTCCCATGTCTTCAGTTCATTTTGGAGCAGGCCCTTTGAGCTTTGCCATTAAATTCCCCAGGCCAGACTTTCCTCTGCTTAGCCCTCCCTGTGTGATTTCAGCCCCTTTCTAGCAGCGTCTGGGTTTTGGCCTGCAACAGCCCAGGGGTGTCTGGCTCTTGCTCAAAAGTGGCTGTACCAATGCAGAGCACAGTACCTTGGCTCTTTTAAATAAAAGGATCACTTGCTAAAACACTGAACCAGTCCTAACACCAGAAACTTCATCCCATCACATGCAGAGATTGTAATTGGAGATGACAGAGCTGTGTGCTCTCTTTGGCCCCAAACCCTGAAATTTTCTTTGCCCAGCAGCAGGGTTTCAGGAAGGGTAGAGCCCAGTCTCAGTGGTCAGTGTGTGCCCTCACAAAAGGAGGTGCTGAATCCATGGCCTGGGTTGATCCTCCTACAGCTAGCCAAGGGTGAGCTGTGATTTGCCCAAAGAAAAGGCAATCCCTCTAAATTCTCCACAAAGCTTTTGTGAGAGATGCCTTCTAACAGAGACTTTTGCGTGTTTGCAATTGCACCAAGGGTTTTCCACAGCTTCCTTCCAGCTTTATTTTATTTTTTCTATTGGCCATTGTATTTCAACCGAAAGTAATGAGGTCCCTCCAGTAAGGGTTTCATGCTGCATGTTCTCTTTGTCACACAAAAATCAAAGAGAATTTTGCACGTGAAAAAAATAAGAGGCCCTCAAGCTATAGCTGGAAGGTCCTGGATTACTCTGTCAGTGAACAGGAGAAATCCTCCTGCCCTGAAGCAGGCATCTCCAAGGAAAAAACTCTCTGTGTTTTTAGACTCTGGAGGGAATTTGGATACACTGTGGAATTGCATGAAAGTTTTTACCTTTCCACGAAATCCCAGATTCCAGATTCTGAGATGCAGATTTTCTGAAAGTTATGTGTTGTTTAAATGCTGGACATGCCTCTTAGTTCTGTATCATTTGAAGGCTAAGAGTCAGTAGCAAAACAAGTCAAATGTTTTAAGTATGTGTGACTAGTAAATGGATTGGCATTTTGTCTTGTATTTCAAAAGGCTTTTTCTTCTGGGAAATTACTCTCATAGCGTTGGGATAATCTGTTTATAGTCCAGCTCATCAATATCTTAAATACCCACATGCTTTTCATGTTCAACAAAGTAACAGGCTGGTTGTTAACTATCTCAAGTAAGTTTCCTAGTGGAATATGGGTGAGTTTTAGCCAGCTGTGCACACTTTCATGGCACAGACTAAATAGGCCTATCAGTAGTTACATTTTTCAGATACCAGGAGCTTGTTAGAGCCTCAAAGTACAACTACATTTCTCTCTACACTTAGGATGTTGCAGGCTGACAAGATGCTGTAGGGGAAGAAAAGGGCCTGGAGGAACATGGACCTCAGCATGAGAACGTGGCGCAGCAAAGGTCCACTGGCAGAATGGAGACAACAAATCGACAGGATAAGTAGCAAGTACCTTTTGTTTGGCTTGTTCTTTATCAGCTACTTCAGACTGCAAACTTGGTCTTTTTGGATTCCCTGAAATGGAACATTGTCCTCAGTTTTTCATTCCTGTACTCAGTGACAGCAGAAATGGCTCATGGAGCTACAGTTGGGGATTGCTGTGACAGCCCTGAGTGTACATGGTTTTAGCAAAGTTCAGGACAGACATGGGGATGGTGGCTTTACTGGTGATTAAAATACAATCTGAGACCCAGAGACCTCCTAAACTGCTGACAAGCAGAAGCTGTGAGGGCATATCAGGAAAAGATCTTTGTATACAAAACACACTTCTGTTCTTTCTAAACATCTGCTTGACCACTGTCAGAGAGAGGCTGCTGGGCTAAACAAACCTTTGTTTTGATGCAGTATGTCCTTTCTTAATCTGTTTTAGGGGGTACTCTTGCATACCCAGTGCTTCTGGCTCTGTGGCATTCCTTCTACTGCAGGTAGTACTGCAGACACCTGGGCAGAGATCAAGGCCCTTGTTCTCCATCTCCATGACTCAAGACAATGAAAAGTCACTTTCATCCCCCATGGGGGCAGAAATACTAATGCAGAGTGCAGCCAAGAATTGCCCTGTTGCTCTGGGGTCTTGAAAAGGCAATGTTAGCAAATTGGGGCAGGTGTTAGCTTGTTCTTCATCACTGCTCTGAGTTACTAAAAGGGAGACACATTAGACCAGAAACATAAATGAAGCATAGGATTTTTTATTAGTCCATGAACACTGAATCTACTACTCATGCTGTACAGTTTACAGTTTTCGGTTATCTGCTGCATCATACATAAGTATCTGACAGCAATTACACTTAGTGATACTGTTGGAAACCAGAGTCGTATCTTCTTTATGAGTTTATAAAAGGACCCTTTCAACTTTAAAACCCCAAGTTAGCAAGACAGTTATACATATGTGTTTTTTTAAGCATGTACTTTAATCCAGGACCAGTCCTCTAGATGCATGTCAAGCTGAGCAAGTAGGGGAGTCCTTTGCTCCACCAGACCTAGGGGAATTTTCCAATCACTCTTGGAATTAAAGAAGCTGGAGTTATTTTAATATTTTGGAGTCTTGTCTTTGTTAGGAAGCCATGCTCTGATAAAGTGTTGGTTAATTAAGTGAGTTGGAGGAGGATAATTAGTTTTGAAACAGCTTCTGACTTTTGCCATTTGTTTTTATTCTTCTCATCCATCATAGTGGTGCTGGTGGATGAGGAGGTGCCCAGGTAAAGCACCAAAGGACAGGTTATTGGGTTATTAACATCTGTCCAGAGCTTTGTGGGTGACCCTGGCTTTTTTTTCCCCAGGGCATAGCTGTAGGTAAACAGTGCTGTTCCAAACCTGATTTAGAAAATATTGAACCTGCTCTCTTTGGAGAGACGCTGAATGGGTGAGCTCATCCACTTGTTTTTATTCACCACGACATGTAATCTTTGTTGCACACGAGGATTTAATCTAGTCTGTGACAGCACCCAAGTATTTTCTCTCTCGTTTAACTTTTCTCATGGAAGGTAATTTGCCCTAAAGTGTTTGGACTTCTGCAAAGTAGAGAAGTCACCACAAATGTCCCTGCAGCAATTTCTGCTCTTAGGATCTACCCCCTTTCCTGGCGATGTCCGTAAGGGAGCAGGGGCCTGGGTACCACTTTATTCTTTGGTGTGTGTAACACTGAGAGCTCTTGGTGATGGTGTCCTGCTCTTGCACAAGCCCCAGGTGTGCCAGTGGTGAGCTGAGAGATCTGGTCTTCACTGTAAATAAAAGAGGTCAGGACAAAAGGAGCAGTCTCTGATGAATTGCATGCTAAAGCAGATCCACGTTCTGCCAGTTGCGTGATTATACACTGGGACATGATTTTTTAATGGAGATAGAAAACAGACATTTTGACAGGACTGAATTTTGCTCAGGGCTATCTATGTGCTACTCTCACTGAAGCGTCTTGGCCGAATTTGTTCCTAGTTTGAGAAGACACAACTCTGCTGAGGCATGATAGAGCTGAGTTTGATACTGAGATGCAGCTGAAGACAAGTATTCCATGCTGTCTCCTGTCAGGGCAGAGAGAGGAGCCCTGTGACATGCTAGTTATGAAATCCTACTGCTTCCGTGTGCCTGTTTGGCTGGCAAACATGCAGATTTAAAGAACAATGTTTTGGTTCTTTAATTGATCTTTAATTTCAGTTCTTTTAAGCTTGTCTTGTTGAACACAGTCCCTGTGAATAAACTGTTGTTGGGACTTAACCTGTTCTGAGATTTCAGAAAATCTCAAAGAATGTCTAGCCTTCATGGGCATAGAATTGGATTGAAATATAAATAAATAGAAAGAAAGGGAGAAAGAAAAGAAAGAAAGAAAGACAGAAATAAAGAAAGATAGAAAAGAAAGAGAGAGAAAGAGAGAGGAGAGAGAGAGAGAGAAAGAGAGAAAGAGAAAGAGAAGAAAGGAAGGGAGGGAGGAAGGAAGGAAGGAAAGGAGTAATGTCTAATAGCATTTCAACTCCTGCAATACAAGAGGAGAAAAACTTTTCAAAGTCCTTGGATGTGGATCTTGCCAGAAGGGATCATATCAGAGCAAGGTAACATTTTTTTCCCTTTGGTGATGTGCTAGCAGGGCTTTGGAAAGCACTGGTGTTGTAAGTAATGCAGCATTATCATGATAGTGTTATGGATGGAATTTCTTTCCCCTTTTAAAATGGTACTTTTTTTCAGATGCCTATGCTGATGTTGAGCCATCTCTCTGGAAGACTTGAGGTCAAGGCTGAGACTGTGTTGAAAGGGGAGCTGTAGTCAGGTACAGGAGAGCTTGGCTGAACTGCAGAAGGGTAAATATGTCAACCATATTATTCCTTGGCCCATATTAGACGGGAAGTTAGATTAGGTTATTTGATAATCAAGCTTAAACCAGCTACTGCTGAACTAATAGGAGGTAGCAAACTTCTATGTTAATGTCGAAATGTCAACAATGATGTGTTCCTCAGACAACTTTAGGAAATACTGGAATGAGGTTTTAGTCCAGCAAACTAGATTTCACATACTATGTGCACATTTGGCAATCCCACTAAAGGCATAGCATTCATTCTTTTCTCCTGCCTGAGTCATGTTTAGCTACCTTTGTGAGCTATCAGCTTAACATTATCCTGCAAGGAAAAAAATAGGGCCAAGCCCCTTGCAGCCTCAGGGATGGGAAAGGGAATGGTTTGGCAAAATGATTAGGCTCTTCCCCATATGAGGACTACTTTATAATGGTGTTAGAAATGGATCTCACCACCTTCTGTTGGCAGTCCTGATACTCCATAGATAGTCCCACCTAACTTTCATTTAACTGACCTGAGCAAAAAGATCCTGCAATAATTACTGGGAAATAGCACCCTTGATTTATCCATTGAACCCACTGAATGCTGCCTGCTTCACCTTGCCCAGCATAGCTGTGGTACCCTGCAGAGCTGTATGGGAAGCTTGTATTTTATATGATAGCTCAGAGGAGCTCATATAAAGTCCATTGAGTTGCCTCCTGAGATGTTCAAAAGGCCACTGCTGGATGGTGTCTAATGGTTATCTGCCAGCTCTGGTAACTGGAACTAACTGGGGTCACTCTCTCTTGCACCAAAACTGACTTTACCACCTAATCCCCTCCATCACTGAACAGCCAACAAATGAAAACAAATTTAAGTCTTTTCAGTCTCTGCATCACCCAAAATGAAGGTACAGAGGTCAAAGCTCTCCTGCTCTCCATTGTGTGTAGCAGCCTGTTTACTCCTTATTTGTGAAAGAGTGTTTCTTTGGAGTTTTTTAGGAAAAGTGAAATATGACAGAATGGTGTGGGGAAAAAAGGGATGGAATCAAGCTGCTTGCAATGAAAGGGGAAATAATTCTGAGAAACACAGCAATTTAGACATTAAAGTCTTCTTTCTCCATGAGAGAAAAACCCATCCATTAAAACAGTCATAAAACCCTTTAAATCAGGCTCAGGTACCTTTTAGGAAGATGATTGCCAGTTCAGGATCTGTTCAGTGTGGAGAAGTACAAATGTACCAGTTTTAATCATGATAAATAACTTCTCTTTTATCAAATCATCTCTGCTGGAAATAGTTTCGCTCTGTGCAGTAATGATAATTTGCGCACTTATCATTCGGTACCTTCCCAAGACAAGCAGCCAGCCATGGGATGTAATTTAACGACTTATCAACCACAGTTTCATCCAGCCCTTTCCAGCCAAAAGGGCATTTCACACTATTTAAGAGACTTCACCATATATTGCCATCAATTTAAGATTTTACCAGCCCCTAGTCATTAAAATTTTCCACTCAGCACTTCACTTTATAACCTGGGGATGTAGCTGCTGAATGGCACCAGCAGGCCCACGGAATTATCTGCTTTGTGCAGGTGATGGGATAATTACTGAAAGAATGCAAATCACTAACTGGCTATCAAAGGACAAAATCATGATTAGCTGTATGTGCCATGTACAGAGGCTGGAAAGGCATGGCGGGGAAAGGAAAAAGGAGTATCTGTGGCATGCTTATCCCCCTCCTTGTGTGTTTTCCAATGGAAGTGTCTCTCTGGGGTTGTGTTTGTTGAGCTTGCAGAGGGTGGGATCTTGCATCAAACTCAGTGTGTTGCACATCATCTCCAGTGCAGCAGAGAGGCAAGGAATGTTGGAGAGGTCCCACAATTCACTCGCCTGCAATCCTCTGTGGTAAGTCCAGGTTTGGAAAAGCCCTGGCTTCAAGGTCAGAGTGTATCTTGATGACTGGTGCAAAGGTGTTATTGAAGTGCTGTTAAAGGCAGGCATTCAGGAGTCGTGTTCAGGAGTGGTCACTCATTTTGGTCCTAGTGAGGAACTGGCTGGTGGTGGACACAGGAGAGCACTTCTCTGTATTTAAGGTGCAGTGCTTTGAGTGAGTTTGGGATCTCTGCTGAAAATACCTGCTTGGTGGTGCATAATTTCTTTTTGGATGACAGGTTCGAATGAAAAGAGGTTAGAGGGACTTACCTACCTGAAGAAGGTTTTCCCCATCCCAAATTTCTACAACAGTGACCCTAGGCTTCCATTGTAATCAGGATACATAAAACTACCATTGTCTTGGGTCTTCTTCTTCTTGTCCTCAGCCAGGTCCTCAATCCTAAATTCTGTTGTTTTTCCCTTTTTTTATAAACAGAGATGGGATGAGCAGATTAGCAAGACTTTTGCATTGCCACATGAATAGTGAGAGAGTCCTACTTGCTCCCATTGGGATAGGTTTCATGAGACTGAGGGCCATCCCTGGCCTTTGTAGCAGCCGCCTTCTGACAGTCCTATCAGCACTTACTGGTCCTGCTATTACTATCTGAAAAAGAAGCACAAATACAGGGCTTTTCCAACAGACAGAATCAGGCCCAGTGCTCTCCAGCTGGCTATTGGAGCTGTAGCAAATTTCCCCAAAAATTCTAAAACCTCACTGCAGCATCTTCAAATTCCTAGCTGCACCCTTTACTCCTCCTTGGAACCACACTGCTCATGGCTGCGTCCTTGCTCTTCCTTCCCACTCACGTCTCTACTTGGTTGGGGAGACTGGGGAAGTAGTGACAGCATTCATTGTTATCAACACAGTGGATGATGGGGCTTTTCTCCTCTGATGGCTTCCTCAGAGCTCACAAGAATCTGAGGTGTCTGCCCGTTTGGCAAACCTGGCTGAACCTGACCAACCAGCCCAGAAGTTGTTTGGAGAATTCATCTGCAGATCTTGTTTCCTTGGGAAACCATCCTTTATTTAAAGCTTTGCTTCATTTAAATAGAAGTCTTTCCTTTAGCTACTTCTTGCTTTTAAAAGGTCTTTTGAAAAAGCATATAATCCCATCTGTAAATGGTTCAACATCTGTTTTAAAACCCCAAAAAATTTGAAGAAGTCATCTGCTTCTTTTCCTTTTGCTGCTCTTACTTGGGGATGTCAACATAAGACATACAGCACGGGAACCAGAAGTCAAAGACCCAGACTAGCCTTTTACAGGCTGTGTTGGCATAAAAGGAGAGAGAAGGGATAGAAGAAGGTGGAGGAGATAGAAGAGGAGGGAGAGAAAAAATATTTGCATTAAGATGAATTCTAGATGTACTTTTTCCAGTAATTTTTCATGCTGAGGTGGCTTCTGAGCAGATTGTTGTGCATGATAACTCAGCCACACCTGTTATAGCAAAAGCTCACAGTGCATCTCGATTTAATTACAAAAGAAAAGTTGTAGGATTCCCGAGCCTCCTACCACCTCTGTGGTGTGGGAAGGTGTGCAAAACTGGGGGCTGAACTGTCTGCTGTCACGCAGCAGCCGCATCTCTGGAGTCCCTGGTGCCTCTTTTAGTTGTCACATCATTTTTCTCCACTGTGCATCTCACCTCCCTTAAGGCTTTGTTGCCTCATGTGTAGGCAGTGCCTGGTGTTTTTATGGCTGGGTACAAGCTCTAGGAATCAGGGAGGGGGGTGAGTGAGAGGGCTGGGCATGTTCCAGCAGTTTGGCATTAATGTGGCACCACATTAATGTGCTGATTTGGGGACCATCTGGCTGTGTGCTGCTGTTTCCTTCTGCAGTGGCATTTAGTGCTGGAAGATGTGTGGGCCAAAGCACAATCTCACATTGTTTTGAGAGTACCTTTTATTTTCTTGCCAGCTAACAAAGTGACCCTGCCGTCGAGTTGGTAAAATGCCACTCCACTGTTTGAGACAGGAGGAAAATTCTCATTACCAACTGTAATGAATATATTCCTGAGTTTACACCTGTGTAAACATGAGGAAAAGAGGCTGAGCTTGGCATGACAGGGCTGGGAGAAGATTTATATCTGAGAGAAGATTTAAAAAAGATGGTGTTGAGAATAGTACTCTGCCTCTGCCTTTGCAGCCAGGATGATTATCTCTCATTGCCATAATTTTGGGGTAGGAAGCTTGTATCTGTGTAGCTGTTTATCTTCCAGATGGCCTACAGGTGCTATACAGAATCAGCATTAAAGTCTGCTTGCATAACGTATTAGGGAGGGAATATTTGCTTTAAAAAAACCCCCAGCTTCTCAAAATGCATAATGGCTCTGTTATGCCATGTTATTAAAATGCAGAGATTGGGAAGTGGATTTTTTGGAGCCAGAATCCAGATTTTCAAATGCTTTTTTTTTGTTTAAGAAGGGGGATAGGCTTTAAGGAGATGTCCCTTCTTGCCTGGTTGGTAACACCAGGGCATGGTCTACACCAACACCAGGTACTTGGCATCATGCAGGGAGCTGCTCAGGGTTAGAGCTTCTGTTTTACAGAAGCCAGTGGGTACTTTTGAAATCTGATGTCTTCTGAAAACACATCTGGGTTGCTCTTCAGTGAGGTATAGAGACCTGAGGATGTCATTGGAACGCCTGGGGGAAGGCTCTTTCCACAGCACAGCTTCCCCTCTCTGGGCTGCAGCCTCGGAGGCTTTCCCCATGCTTTTTCTCCAGCCAAGTAAGTGAGGATATTTTTGCACAGGCTCTCAGTCCTGGGCTGTATTTAGATTTCTGAAGGGGATTTCTGCTGACTACACTGCAGTGTTTGTCTTCAGTGTTTAAGACTTTGCTGGGAGTGTGTATCTTTTTCCAGAATTCCTGAAGGAAACCGAAGGATTCAATTTTCTTGTAGCTGTCAGCCTCTTGAGAGTGTAGTTAAGATGCATGTACCTGCTCTGCTTCCGAGTGAGCGCAGTGCAGGATGCACCTTCCCATCTGCTCTGCCTTTAGTGTCCATTTGAACATCCAGTGGATGAGAAACCCCACCCTGGCAGCCAGCAGCACTCATCTACACATGCTGGGATAACTCAGCAGAGCATTTCCCACCCTGAAAAAGCCTCTTGGCTTCACCTACTTTCTTCAAAGAGGACTCTGATACAGCATCGTAAATCATCATGGCCAGGAAATACCCTTCTGAATCCCACAGTATCATTTCAAAGCTCTGTGTCTTTTATATGTGGTCTTTTAGCAAATACTAAATATATGTTCAAAAATTGAAGGGCATTTCTTCCCCCTGAAAGTGGTCTGGAAAGGAGCAGGTTGTCCTTGGATTGTTTCTATCATTTGTTTGGCTTCTTCCCACCTCCAGGACTGATGATACCCTGGAAGGCAGGAGGGGGATGTGGTTTGGAGGGGTTGGAGCAAGAGGAAAAAGGTTTTGAAATTGCTAGCAGTTTAATACTTTCATATCCAAAAGATCTCTCTTCTCTCATCTCTTGAATGTATTGTCCTCATTGATTATTTTCTTTGACCAGAGGCAAACAAACAGCAAGCAACACATATATATTTTGCAGAACAAAATTAAGAAGTAATAAGTCTTGAAGAATTATTAAGGAGTCTATGTTCACCCTGCATGATAGAAGGGGAGGAATCAATGCTGCAATTGCTACTCATAAACAACCCAAAAAAGTGCAAAACTTCCACCCTTGAAAGGAAGGTGAAAAGGATTCTGAGCAAGTCTAAATTTGGTAAACATCTTTGAAGATCTGAAACTAATTACTACAGGGAGCTCAGAATGGAGCAAACGGTGGTTCACTATCCAGAGGTTTTTGTAAAAGACTGAAATTCAATAAACTTTGTGCTTCTGAATGTGTTAAAAGATTAAGAACCTTTATCATTTGCTACTTGAAGACAGTGGAACTTTTGACTTGGTCAAACAAGGTCAGACCTAAATAAAGGACTTCAATTTTCAACAAAGTAGGTCTAATGTCCTACAAGTTATGGGCAAAACGCCTCTGTCTAATCAAGCAGATCCTGTTGTCCTGGCAAGAAGCCAAAGCTCATTTCTTCAGGAAATGCCCTTTTCTTGCCTTAGGAGAGCAGTATCCCAGTAACTGCAGCTGCCCAGAAGAACATCCAGTTGCAGAAGGCTTGAAAGTCAGTATCAACAGCAACCATCCCACCACAGTGAACCCACATTTTATTTCTACCTAATTCATCTGATGCACACCCTTTTAAACCAATGAAGGGGGCCATGAAATTTGCCCTTGCACAGACAGAACACAGCTCCGCGAGAAGCTCAGAGAAGCTGGGCAGGGAAGGCTGTAGCTGCCTGCCTTTCCCAAAAAGAAGAAAATTCCTTTTCTCTGGTATTCCCTGCTGGACCTTGATAGTAGTGGGCTATAAGTAGCAGCAGGTCAATCTAGGAGAACGCATTAGGAAGGTGATCAATAGCATGTGTGTTTGCATGTTGAGGATGCAGCACTTCATCTGGGTCTCTCTTTCTGCTCTCACAAGTGTTGTCCTCATGAATATATACACTTGGAACAGGCTGTACCAGCAGTTTCAGTCACTTTGGGGCTTCAGCCTCGAGTTGTGCAAAGCTGTAGATGTGAACGGTGCAAAACGCTCTTTAGCTATTTGTTAAACTAGGAAAGGAAAAGGAAAGATATATCACCATCCTGACATCCAGCCCGAACAGGAGTTTGTCCTGAAGGCAGCCATATAAATGTTTGTCTCTATATCAGAGAATCTAAGTTAATTTAGGTTTTGGGCTATTTCTTATGCCAAGGATAGCAAACCAAAGGGCTCCACACCCAGCAGTATTTTTGTAGAGTGGTGTCATGAATGTGGATCAAGTTTACAGAAAGAGATT
Organism: Pardalotus punctatus; assembly: GCA_013400915.1. Classification (NCBI taxonomy): domain Eukaryota; kingdom Metazoa; phylum Chordata; class Aves; order Passeriformes; family Pardalotidae; genus Pardalotus; species Pardalotus punctatus. Next base: position 533,044 of record VZTX01010060.1, read on the forward strand.
TTTATAGTGCTTATACCTTTTCTGGTAATATCTAGATTAACATTTGAGGTGGCAGGCTATACAATCCAGAAAAGGCAAATTATGCATCACCATAGTATCACCAAAGTGAAACTCCCCTGTATAATGGTAGAGTAGCATAGACACGTGTTAAAAGTGAATATGTCTCCCTGACAGTTAAAAAACAAAGCCCTCCCTCACCTCTCTTTTAATAGCAGTGGCTCTGAAAAGGGCATTAGTTTTACTGCTGTCCTTAAGGCTAAAAGGAGAGCACATGTGACTCTTTGGTCTTTCAAATAAAATGAACTTTATTGCAAAATGTTTGTTCTTTTGTTGTCTTGCCAGTTGGGTGGCTTCAGAAGCTTGCATAATACATGTACAGCATTGTACAGTAATTGTTCCCCATCCTCAGAAATTCACAGGTTATGAATTCATAGATGGTTTGTGCAGCTGACTGTGGCTTTGAGCTTCTCCATAGCTAGGAAAGACTGAAACCGGTGCAGGCTGCATGTATACAGCTTCAGTGAATCCAGATTTTATATTTATCCTTAGCCTGAGTTTGCAAAAAATACATCAGCCTCAAGTCTACTACAAAGGGTACATCAGGGTGGCAGGGTGTGAAGCCCAGATTTATTCTATGTACCCTTAAATAAAGGGAAATCTAGTTGAGGTGCCTGGTTCAGGAATGTCACCAGAGCTACAAGACCTATAGCCAGTGTAAGACCACTCCAGAGGGCAATGAGATTGGGATGCATCACCCTACAGGACTGCTTTATCTATCTAGGGAGGAGAAAAATAGAGCTCTTAGGTGACCACCAAAAAAACAGAGTACAGGTAATGTGGTACAAGTACCAAGGCCTGTGTGTCTGAAAGCGTTCAGGTCCCGCCAGAGAGGACTACAGAGCAAGTGAAGCATCAGAGTAGCTGCTGTTATATTCCTAGAACTGCTCAGACCTGGGCAAAAGAATGATCTTGCAGCTGGAGGTGGGAAGGAAAAAGGGAAAACAGTGAGATAAAGACAGAGGAGCAATTAGGAATAATGAATTAATAAAAGATGGAGGAAATGCAAGTAAAGCTAGAACAAAGAAGCTGAAAAGGGCTCAACATTGTGGTAAGAGCACTTTATAGTGGTGTACATATCTGGAAACCTCCTCTGAGCAGTGTGTTTGTTCCTCTCTCAGCAGAATGCATGGGTTCTTCAGTTCCTCACCGCTGAGCGTCTCTAATAAATGTTCTTTTGTAGCCTCCTGAGCACCTCCCATGGCTAATGCAGGCTAAGCTAACATATTTGTAAAGGTTTGCTTAGCAATGAATAGATCTGCCCTAACTTCAAAATACATCAGCGGCATGTAGCCTCAGGACCCCCTGTATCTTAAACACATCCCTGGTGGCAAGCCAGATTTTGCTGCACGCAAAGCGATGCTGCTTTCCTTCTTTAGGGCACTGCCTCCACATTCAGCCAGAGGAGCTGCAGCCATCCATAGCACATCGCCCTGACGTGAGCCCACAGGGAACAGAGGCGTTCTCTTCACAGGTAAATTCGTCCCTGAGCATCGCATCATGAGCCCAGGTGTCAGGATCAGCGCTGAAAAGATTTATATCTGATTACTCCTCTTTTAAAAGAATGTCACTCTCAGAGAGAATTTCAGTACCTGGGGGCAAAAGGAAAAGATTGTTTTGGTTGTTTTGAATTGAGTGTTGGCTCTTTGCATGTTGGGGTACTCTGCTTAAGTTTCCCAGTTGTGGGCTCTCTGCCTGCAAGCTGGAGTCTTTCAGCAGACCTCCCTGGCAGCAGTGCAATGGTGGAGTGGATTAGTGACAGCTTTCAGAGGGTTTGAAACTTGACAGACTATTTCTCCCTCAGAAACAATGAAGTTATGCCTGGAGGGAGGTCCTGAAGACCTGGCAGGTATTCTTGGTACAAAAATTGGACCAAAGTCTCAATCCTACATCTCATCCCACCACATGAACACAAGTACTCCATGGAGGACTCCTTTAGGGTAGACATTGTGCATGAAGAAGTAGATTTTGCAGGAAGAGATTGATCTCTGCTGCCTCTGAGCACTGTGCATGAGTGAGGTGTGAGAGGGAATGGCACTGGGGGAGCTGCAGCCTCTCTGTTCTTGACTGCTTGGCAGCCATCAAGGGCTATTGCCTCTGGAGAGTAGTTTGGAGCAGCCCTGGCTAACATCTTGAGCAAGGGGATATGGGAGTCTCCTCTTCAGTTCATTCATTTCTATGGTGGTCAGATCTGAATCCCAGAGGTCTGAGGATTTGAAGAAACCATAGCCCACTCCCAGCCTCATAAATCCTCAGAAAACAAGTTACTGAACTTAGGAAAGCTGCTGATGAGTATCTGTAAAAGGAGGTGGTGGCTTCAGAGTGAGGATTTGCTTATACAGAGTGGCTGAGAAAAACTTAATCTGAATTAATAAAATATGTGAATTGAAAGTGGATTATCAATGCCATATAAATGGATGAATTCCTTAAATTCTTCTCTTTAGAATTAAAATCATCCTAATTTGTTTCAGTATAATTATGAAAGAGAATGTTATACAGGTCTTTAATTAGATATAATTTACTGACCATAAAACTTAGCCTGGGTTAATCTTTTTGTATCTCCCAGTAGGACTGAGAATAGAATACAGGCCCGGATTTTTTTTTAGTAGGAAACTTGTATTGTCATTACTGGGGATTTTAGTAACTGATTCTGATAATATAAGAATCAATTTTTATTATGATTTTACTATTTATAACATTAGGATATGAAATCTCTGAAAAAATGATTAATTAATCCTCACCATGTCCCTGTGAGGTTGGTAAAGGCTTTGTATCAGCGTCTGTGTTCATTGCTGTGCTATGTCTGTTTTTATAATGGAATACAGCAAGGCAAAACAGTGCTACAAGATAGGGCAGGGAATATGAGAATCAAATGTTATTGGACGTATAGGAGGAATTAAGCAAGAAAAAGATGTTACTGCCCAGCTTAGAGTTTGGTCAAACCACTGTGAGAAAAAGTCAAGGGAGTTTTAGCAATAAGGGTGTCTGCTTTATGTCTAAACAAATCCACACAGAAGGGTGCCACACACAAAGTGCACTGTGGTGAAGACTGGCTTAATAGCAGGGTGTAAACATTGTAAAAATAATTGTAAAGATGTAAAAATAATTTATCTGCTTTCCTTCTGTTCGTAAAGAGGATTTATCTTCTTAAATTACATCCCTTAAAAAAATTAAAATAGAAAATTAAAAAAAAACCAAAAAACCTCTGAGAAGATGACTGCTCTCTGAAGGTTTATTCTCCATTGTCATAGCTTCGTCCATTGGTGTTGCAGTGCAAAGTGATACTCCTCACAATCCCTTCTCCATACAAGCAGCTTCTTTCTTTTCCTCAGAAGACAGTTTATTTTCTACCCAATGCTAAATCTCATGTTTGTCTTTCTTCTTTGAATGAGCACAACCACTGTGCTTTTGTTCTTCTCATTTTCCGGTGCCTTTTTACTGATCTTCTCTGCATGTATCTGAAAGGTCAGGAAAACAAATCAATATGGAAAAGGACCTCCTGCCCCTTTTAACCTAACCTGTAGGAGGGAGGGAAGGGAAATCACCAATTACGTGAAAGGGAGCTTTAAATATACTTGAAAAAAAAAGCACTGTGGGAGTGAGGGTTTGGAAGGACAGGTGTTGACAAGACCATTCTCTGCACTTCACCAGGTGCCCTTATGAACTTACGGTCTCCTCCACAACAGTATATACAAGCAGACCCATAGACCTGAAGCATGACCCAGGAAAGAGGCTTGTATACTGAATGGCCCTCTTGTTTCACCGTGAAGATTGGGCACTGGGAGCAGGACTGGGACTCACCATGCAGTTTGAGGGCTACCAAATGCTGACCTCTGTCTTCTACTGCCTGGGTTCTCTTCACCACTTTCTGGTTACTGCTCCCTTATTTCCATTGTTCAAGGTGACCGGCTCCTTCTTCTGCAGTAAGCCCCGTGCACATTCCAGAGCATCTGAGAAAGGCTCCACATCTGCATAGCAACTTGATGCCTGCTGCACCATCACTGGTGCAGTGAGGCCTATAATTGAGCTCTTGTCTAATCTCTAGCCTGAATACTACAGACAAGTTTACTAATCATGGCCTCTGTTGCCAACATCCAGCCTCGAACATTCTGCAGAGAGTGCTGCTGGAACCTCCTCTCCAGTCAATGGATTGCTTATATATGGTCTTCATGCAAGCATCTTATGATAGATTCTAACAATTCAGGCCTTAATCTCTGAAATTGTTTTAGTCTTTAAACATATGCCTTTGAATCTAGCCTTGCTTGATCAATCAAGGGCGAGACCCTTGAACACCCTGCCAAGGTGCCTTCTTTTCCCCCCAGCCCCATCCCAGATGCCTTTTTAAAGATCAGCTTTTCACTTGCTGCTTATTTGACTTGCTTATTTTGACAAACACCCATGCGGAAAATAACTAACTGCTCTGCCCTCCTTCCAGCATCAAGGTCAGAAAACAGAGAAACACAGAGAGCAAAGTGAGCCCCCCTTTTAAAGCACAGAACTGGACTTTCGAAGAGCAGCCATCCAACCTGGATAAACAGCAACTTTTTGCACAGGTATCAGCGAGGTTCTGCACCCCACACTACCTGTCTGCTTTTTTTGTGGTCTCTCTGTGTTACATTTGTCTTACCAAGTCAGCAATAGCAAACAAACCCTTCCCTTTTGCATGTATCTACACATATAACCCTCCTTCAGGGAGAACAATGGTGCCTGTGTGTCTCAGAAAGCTCAGCATTTGTGCTGCTGAGTGCAGGATGGTGGTGCTCCTTCTGCACTCTGGTAGTGTCAGTCACCAGAGCAGAGAGAGAGAAGCAGGGGACAAAACAATGAAGAAAATATATTTTACCTCTTCTTGATGTCATCTGTTGTACTACTGAAACTGCTTCATTAAAAGCTTTTTAAGAATACCTTTGCAGCAAAAGCCTTTTGCAAAAAACAGCTGCTAGAAAAAGAATGTTCTTTTGCAGATGGTAAAAGCAGAAGCCCACATGGTGGATGTCTTTCAGTCTTCACTTTTCTTCCTTGTTTTTGTCCTGCACCAAGCCATTACACTTTGGGCCCATTCTGGCTCTTCAACTGACTGCACAATTCCAATGGGAGAGCCAGGTTGAAAACAAATGATGCTGGTGTGTTGCACCTTCCATTTTGAAATATCTCATGTGGGTAAGCTGCTGACATCTGCTGCAAGCTTGCTGTGCCTCTTGGGACATGCTGTCATACAAAGATCAAACTCTAGGACTCCAAAAGAAGAAACCAAATGAGGAAACCATTCAGGGTCTTGATCTTGTTGGGTGAAACTTCTTACACTGAAATGCCCTGTGTTGTCAGAAAAGTGAGCCAAAGATTTATATCTTCAGAAATGAAAACTGAAATTTGTCTATTAGACTGAGCAGAGAGCAACTTACCTGCAGAGGCCTTTACTCTAAATGAGAACACAGACACTTTGCTAGGCAGAAGCAATAGACTTTGAGATTAGATGGGACCATGAGGTTGGCTTCCTGTGCAGATCCAGGCAGCTCTGGTCTTCTTTCAGGTCTCTGGAATGCTTCAAAAGGTTGATAATAAAGAATTATTGACATGAAAGCCCGTTACATTGCTGGGTCTTAGACACCTTAATGAGCCCTCCCTATGGAGGGGGCAGATTTTTATCCCAGTGGTGTAAACCTGGAGTAGTGGATTTTTGTGAATTTCAGTTGGACTCCTCTAGAAAAATCCATGTATAATGAAAACTAAACATTTTAAAGCAATATATTTTTGTACTGGTTAGCTGCCCCATCCTTCAGCCTAAAAAAATTGTTTGGGATTCTCATGTTGGTTTGATATGGCAGGGCAAGAAGATATCTAATTAATCACTGTTCACACTGTTACAGGAATTCCTTCTTGCAGTCCGACATACCTCAGAAAATGACACTGAACAGCTCAGAATCTCTCTGAGGTGACGGTATGGTCACCCATCTGTATCTTGCCTGGAAGCATTTTGCAGACCTTTTGAGGCTTAGTTGCTCAAAACATCATAAAACTGTGTTTTGCCTGAACTTCTGCTCATCTTTATCTCTCAGTGGAGATGGCAGTAGCGAAGCAGTAATCTCCCCTGGGACTCCTTACCTAATGCACGCTCTAAGTGATCAAGACATGCTGCTTACCTTCTCATCCACAAAAAGAGAAGTATGTGGCTTTCTAAGACTTGAGCAATGAAAATCAGAGCAAAAGGCTGTAATGAAGCAGACTGATGACAGGAAAAACAGGTAATTAACATGTAAAAGTTAATTGTTGCAGGCATTACACATGGACTGAGCTGTTTTATGCAGACACAATCTCGGCTGTTTGCTGGGATGTAGCAGGGTACACTGAGCATCATGGGCTTAGGGAGAGTCTTCACACCTCAGCCGTGTGTTTATTCTGATGATCATATAACTCTGCTGGCAGTTACTGCCATCACACCATGACATTTAACGTGTACCATGTGCTGAAGTGCTTGTGCTCTGGCACAGCCCTGAGTGTTCCTCCACTAAGCTGCAATAGCAAGTGTGATGAAAAATCACCTTCTTATGGGAGTGATCATCCCCCTCTACCTGGCACTGGTGAGGCCACACCTTAAATCCTGTGTTCAGCTTTGGGCCCCTTACTACAAGAAGTACATTGAGCTGCTGGAGCATGTCCAGAAATGGCCAACGAAGCTGGGGAAGGGTCTGGAACACACATCTGATGAGGAGTGGCTGAGGGAACTGGAGTTTTTTAGCCTGGAAGAAAAGAGGCTCAGGGGAGACCTTGTCACTCTCTACAACTGCCTGAAAGGAGAGTGTAGCCAGGTGGGAGTTGGCCTCTTCTCCCGAGTACCAAGCAATAGGACAAGAGGAAATAACATCAAGTTGCACCAGAAGATGTTTAAATTGGTTATTTGGAAAAATTTCTTCATGGAAAGGATTGTAAAGCATTGGAACAGGCTGTCCAGGGAAGTGGTTGAGTCATCATCCTTGCAGGTATTTCAAAGATGCATAGATAGGGACATGATGGACCTGACAGTGTTAGGTTAATGGCTGGACTTAGTCTTAGAGGTCTTTTCCAACTAAAATGATTCTATGATTCATCTTTCCTCTCCTGCTATTTTAACCCTGACTCTGCTGAAAATTTGGCACCATGTTCCAGAAGCTGATCAAGCCCTTGTCTACTCTACTTTGCTTATTTCCCTTTTAAAAAATGCTATAAGAGCAACTCACCAGGGAAAATGTTGTAAAATTATGCTGAAATCACATGCAAACCTTTGGTGGTTTTGATTTAAGGCTTTAGCTTCAACCACCAACAGTATATTCTGTGTGCATGTGTGTATGCATAACACAATTGTGTTTTTATTGCACACAGATTCATACATACAATGAGACAGAGCAAACTGTAAATTTGGATTCAGGAAACAGATATGCCTGTATCTTGCAATGTCCTCAGACCTCTAAAAGAGACAAACTGCAAAGATCAGGAAGAGAAATTACTTAAAAAGTGGATCTCCAATGTTCCTGAAGAAGGTATGAATTAATAGTAGACATTTGCTCTGAAATTATACATGGTGGTTTCTAAACTGCAATATAATTGCACTTGCTTATATCATAACAGAGAACCCTGAAAATTTTACAGGTGGCCAATAGACCTAATAAGTGAACCTCAGCCATCTTCTTCTGTGAAATCCTTCAAAGAGTGAGACCCATGCGTCATCACCAGTCTTTGGGGTCAGACTCCTCTTTCATGGAGCAGAGCTGACAAAGCTCTGGGTAACTTTTTGGAGGGTATGGAAAACTTTCATGGGTGACTGGACTTTTAAATTCCTAAGACCACCAAAAGTTTCTGAAACAAATCTAGTCATTGCTGATCCACTTGTCCATATATTTGCTTACATTGGAGAGGTAAACTAGGACCTTTTCGAGAGGTAAACTAAGACCTCTTTTTGGAGTCCTCTTTCCCTGGCAGACTCTTGGGATACAGATATGATCAGATCTGGATTTGAGTCATCCATGGTTTGAGGTTTAGTTTTGCAAAATGTGAATCTCCCACTTGAACTTTCCCAAGAGCATCTTCCAATGTTACCACAAGTCTGATTTCCCCTTGTGCTGGCAGGGCTGAGAGCAGCCACAACAGGCAAAGGGAATGTCTATAACCATGATTCCCATAGTGCTGGGTGATCTTGTGGTTCAGTCCTTCATCCAGCAGTAGGGGTAGATAGCAGGGGAAGGGTGCAGGCTACAGCAACCATACATCCATTGACTCTGATGCTAAATTTTCATTTTGGCTAGGCTAGTGCCCTTGGAAAACACTAAAATCTCGAAAAATAATGCAGAACAGCACTTTCTTTAATATGTGAGCAATGTTGGATACCACCTTCATTCTTACTATGCATTAATGGTAGTAGTAGTAATAAGAATAACAATAACAGTAACAACAGCAACAATAATAATAGTAATAATAATAATGCACTAAAAACCTAGTTGGTGTCCTTCACAATGAGCGACATCCAGTTTTTGTGTTTTTCCTGTTCTGGGTTTCTGAGAGCTGTTTGTAAGTCTTACTGAGGCAGTAGCCTGAATCCTTGAGAGGAGAAATTGTCTTTCCTTGCTCTGAAGCAACCTCTCTGACTAATCCAAGGCCTCACCTAAAGTAGGCCGTGGCATATCTTCTCGATGGTAGAGAATTGGTAAAAGGTAGTGAGGATTGCAGGAGCCTCTGAAAAAGTCAAGTCAGCTTCAGACCCAACGCTTCAGTGGCTTCATGTGGTCTAGGGGTTTATCCCTCTGCAAGGTCCAGAGCCTGACAGTGGAGAGGCTGTGCCACTCCAAATTGCGCTGTTGACCCAGCGCAGCCTGGTCACTAGAGGTGAGTCCACTTCCTTCAGCAACCCAGGAGTGCTCGGTCAGCGGCTGTCTGTCAGGAGTAGTGAAGGATCAGGAGCTGGATACACGTGGAGCAATTTGAAGCATTTGGAACACTGCTCTGGGTTCTTGAGAAGAGAAAACACCACTGCTAAAATCAGTGCTGGGTCCACACATAACCTAGCCTTGGAGGAAATCCCAGAAGTTTTGCTGGTTGATCATTTCTTCAGGGCTGGGAGAAAAGCTTAAATTAGGCTTACAGGTTTTGTTTTCTAACTATAACTTTGATATGCTCTGACTTCATAGGAACAGCAAATGCTGTTAAGTGTCACCCCTTATAACCTACTTGGTGGAGTGTCAGACAAACAGTGCCATGCAAACTTTGAGGATAAAAAAGGTTGATTTGTAAATGAAACTCTTTGATGGCCTGGTTATTATACACTTCACTTGATTTTGGTGTCCGCCCCCCCTCCGCCCCCCCCAAACGTATGCTTTGAAATAATGGTGGAGATTCTGGCTTTTAAAACACCTGCTATCAACTTTATGGCCAACACAAATTCCCCAGTCTCAGCCAAGTTCAGACTTTGGCAGTTGCTTTTCAATCACACTGGCAAATGCAGGAGCAGAATGGGATCCTGATAATTAAAATCTCCGTAAGGCATTCCTTCCCTCTGTGACTTAAGAGAAGAGACTGTAAACACTGCATCCAAAACTCCTTGTTATGCTGGCTCAGAAAGTGCAGACTGTGAAACCATTAATTTTCATCTGTGGTGCTGAGGACTAAATTTTGCTCTGACACTGGAAAAAGAGTGCAACTCTGGATTTACATGGGTGAGGTTATGTTCTGTCTGAGACCTTAGTGGTTGAATGAATTGGGGAAGGTGTGAGAAGAGTTACTTTTGAGGGGAAGGGGATCAGCTCACCTTAATTCTGAAATGGGGGCTGAGACTAAAAGGTAAAGGGATTGATTCCTAATACTGCAGAATAATTTAAGAAGATGAGACGTCCTTCTCATTTCTGTAGTACATAGAAAAGACACAAGTAAGAGCAGCTCCCAGGAACACTACTTTTGGCCTAAACTTTACTGATCCCTTGAAAAAAAAAACGGGGGTATTGTGAATTGATACATACAAAGAAGAATTCTTGGGAAAGAAGAAAGAACAGGAGTTATTGACACAGTTTTCCAGCTTCTGGATGTGCTCAGGCTGAGGTTCCTGGAACACTTGTGTTATGGCATTTCAGCAATCAAGTAATATCATCACAATGACGTGGCATGACAGGCCTCTTATCATACACCAGCTATGTGTGTTGTCTGCATAAACACACTTATCGTGTGTCTCACAATAGATGCTGGTGCAGGGGTGCCAGCTTCTCTGTTCTTACCAGTAAAGCAATATTAATCCCACAAAAAGCCTTATATGAACCCTACGAGTCAGTCAGAACTGGTTTTGCATGGAGTAGCTGCTACTTGTTTTGTTTGGCTTGTTTGGGTTTTGTTTTTAATTTTAATTCGTATTCCTGTTCCAACATAACTTGCAGAAGTTGCCTAGAAACCATCTCGCGTCAGCTCACTCATCCAGGACAAACAGCTCCCCATATGCAGGCAAAGAGATAAGCTTAACTTCCTTAATTTTTTTAAGAAATGCAATTAACTCCCCCGTTCGTCCTTCCATGGATGTGATATCTGAGAACTTGGTTAAAAAAACCCAACATCACTGAGGCAGAAAAGTCTGGCACGTGTGTTACATGGGGAGGGGTGAATGAAGAAGGTTGTCTTGAGGTGGTGGCAGAGTCAGAGCCACAATTGCCCCCCCAGAAGGTCCAGCAGGCTTCTTGTGGGCCCTTCACTGCTTCTGGTGACATAAAACAGCCATAGACTTTGGCACTTTTGCCTCCCAGCATGTAAAAATGCCAGTTATTTCCATTGCTCTGTATTCTGTCCAAAATCTCCTCTTGGCTCTCCCTACATCCTATAGTACTTGTGACCCACTGCTCTTGTGAAGCCAGTACATGTTAGGGAGGCAGCAAATTGATGGAGTTTCTTGTGTTCTTCCAGGATAAAATACTTTACATGTGATAAATCCAGAGGAGCTGATAGCACTAAGCACAAATCTGGTGGTGAAAACTTCCTGGGCAAATAGAGCTTGGAAATTAAAGAGCTTGTCTGGTCACCAGCTGGCCTAAAAGAATTTGTGTCTTGAATCAAATCCCAAAGGTTTTATTAGGCTCTCTGGGAAAAAACAAAACCAGAAAAATAATTTTGGGTTGACCTGAAGAACTTTATTTGGAAAATATTTATTTTGGGGTGCCTAGCCTTTTTGCTTGTAACTTGGGATGCTTTTCAAATGAAAAATGCCATCTCAGAAAGAAGTGTTGAAAGGAATTAAATACTTCTTAAGCTGAAAAGTAATGTTTCAACACTGGGGGAAAAAAAAAGCTCCCTTTGTGGGGCTTGAAACAATTAAATTAGGATTGAATATCCCAATGCTTCTTGTCTTCCCAAAACTGCACTTTCTGGCAAGGTTTGCTATGCCTTGGCTGTGTTTTATGTGTATGCAGATAGTAAGCAGAGGTCTTAAGGACAAGTGTGAACACCTGCACAATAGGAGGACCTATATTGCAACTTCCAATGTAATTCACTGCCAATTTTAACCTGTACCCCCTCACTCCTTCCTCTTTCTCTTACTGCCTCTCTCCGGCTGCTCTTGCTTTTTTGATGGAGTGCTTCAACCTGTTCCCCATGCAATGAGCTTTCCCAGTGCTTCCTGGGTTTCACAGAAGATGTGGCATGTGCTCCCACACCATTCAGCTCTGGAGGCCCCACCAGGATGTGATTTGTATAAAGAAGGGAGTAAAGAAATGACTAAAATTGTGCTGCGCCTTGGGAGCTTGAATGGTCTGCAGCAGAAAGGGTGAGTAGAAAGGGTGAGTACTTAGTTATGGTGTGGATTGTTTATCTGAGTTCTGATCCTATTTTCTGGAGCATTTTATCAGGTGCTAGGGTCAGGAGGAATGGGGACTAAGAGCTTTAATCGTTAGTTCTTAGTGTTTACTGTGACTCAGAAACCATGGGTAGAGTTTGATCACTGCAGGGTAACAATGTTCACTTTGCTCTCCAGGTGCACCCCAAATGCAAAAGACTGGCTCTCACCAGTTCCAGAGTTCATGGGCAGCCCTTCATGAGGATGACAGGGAAGGTCTTTCTCTAAGAACCATGTTGCACTGGACTCTGAAATGTAAGGGGTCGTTTGTTTATACCTTCCTCTCTCTGAGAGTGATAATGAGCTATATGAGTACATGGCTGAGGCCTTTGAGTTTTCATTTGTGGCTACTGATTGTTCCCACCTTTCACAAGGTAACACCTGAGCTCTGGAGAGACACATGTAATTTACAGGCATGGTAGAGGTCAGGCAGCAAGACATTGCTGATTGGAAGAGGGATGGTAAATCTTCTTACAGATTTAAAGGCACACATTTCTCCTGGAAAGACATTCTGTAAGTCCTGAATACTGACCTAAGGAAATACTTAGAATACAAAACAAATAATTTCCTGGAAATTAGGGCACATTGTGGACCTTTATCTGAAACTGTGCAAAATATCATTGTTCTGATGATCTAACAAACTGAAGGCAACTTTTAATTGCAGTGCCAATGGCGCTGCTACTACTGAATAAATGCTTAGCTTTTCTCAGCTCAAGGAATCCAGACTCATTTAAGGTGGAGTGTTTATTTCAGCAATTCAAAGATGAAAAGCGTTCTAGGAAACATTTGAAAGAAAACTTTGTATATTGCTGCAAAAACAACACAGATGAAACTTGTTGAAAAAGTCCTAACTTTGCCCTGCAAAATAAATTTAAATTTTTAAGTAAAGAAATTTATCTGGAGCAATAAATGATCAAGTCCCTTCTTGTATGGTAGTGAGGCTCCAAGATAAACACACGGTGTCATGTTCTCCCTCCACTGCTCCTAGAGAAGACTTTGGAAGCTAATTTAGACTGGGTGCAACTGGAGCTAATAATCCACAAGGGACTCAGAGCGCTCCTGGGTTGCCACAGTGCTCTGACCACAGGCCATGGCACATCCAGTGTTGCCAAGAAAAGATTGCTGCTGGTCGCTGGGCACAAACTGTTGGGCAGCTGTGGAAATGACTGATCAGACGGGTGGACCCTGCCAGTAATCTCTAACCTTATATAAGTTTATGCAAACTTTTATAAATCGTTACCAGCTTAGCTAAGTTACAAGCTGATACCTTCAAATACAGTCTGGAAACACAAGAGTTTCCTTTTTAACTGGACAGGAATGTTGAGCTGCAAAGTTAAGCATCATAGAGACCAAGTCTTTATTTTTAACACAAAGCACTGTTGTAAATCCCCTGAAAATTCACTTGACACTCAGTGTGGTGCAGATTTTCAGAAGTGTGAATGCATTAATCATAGGTGAGGAGATGGAGTTGCAGTTTGCAGCAGAAGGAAGAAACTGGTATGTGAAGATCAAGGCATGGCTGGTGATTCCCTGGTACAAACAGCTGTCCCTTATGGCTGTTTTCTCTGTGGTTTCAGTTCCCTTCCAGTTATGTCCCCCCATCTGTCCCCGGTTATACAGGCTATATGAAGAGTCTCCTGTTGAAATTAATCAAGTTTACAAGGCACACTTGAACCCTGGTTGAACAGGTTTTCATTGAGAAGAACCAATAATTTTTTTTTTTCAAATTTTAATATTTTTGTGGAAGAGTCACAAAACTAAGATGGGAAGCTAATTGCAGTCCCTGGAATTTGCCACTCTGCTTTTTTAGTGGGAAAATGCATTATATTCCAGAAATGTAGTAAAACAAGTGCTGTTTTGGTTTTATGGTGCTGTGGTATATTTATATACCCAAACCAGGCCTCTGCTACCGAATCTCTGAATACCAGGGCTATTAGATCATGCTGTTATAGTTTCTAAATAAGCAGTCAGCTAAATAAGTTCTTTGGTATAAATTCACATGTGCCTTTTGCTGTGTCCTGCAGCTTCCCCTACAGCTGTAGTTAAAAGTAGTAGTTGCTGTATTCTCTTGTTTTGTTTTCATGGAGCACTCTGGTTACTATCAAAGGACCAAAGCTCAGCGAGATCACAGTACGAAACTCAAGAGCTAAAAATAAAGAACAGGTTAAATGCTCAACACAAAATTGGACACAATAACCACTGAAGTCAAATGCAGCTCAGCCTGAGCTCTTGCCCATCTGCAGGAACTCTTGTATCCAGCTTAGTGGCTATAAATTGTACAGTCAAATTTTAATTTATTAAACATTCAGGGATATGTTTCACAAAGCTCTGACTAAACACATCCTCCCATGCTGTTCGGCAGCTGTTTCCTGTGTCTCCCAACCCTGAAAAAGCAACCTGAATAAGGTGTCTGGCTGCTTGGACTCAGCAACCTAGTCATAAATCCCTAGCTGTCATTCCTGTGCTGAAAGCTGTCAAGGGGCTGCTAGAGGAAAAATTATCCCTAGCTTCAGCCTTGCCTTCTGTCTAGACATATTCTCCTTACCTGGCATGCTGTGGAAGTGAGGAGGTATTCTGGAGTGTTCACTGATGCTCCAGCTGGGATTCATGATAAATAGAAAATATTTGAGAACTGAAACTCAGTTTACAGCCCCTAAGTGCACCAGAGCAGCACAGCACCTGCAGCTTCGGAAGCTGGGCTGGAAGATAAGTCAGTTTTTTCATACACTATGTAAGGTTGTTAGCAGCCTCCTCATTATGGGAGATAGTTTAGGTAGGGAAATAAAATGCAGGAATCCAGGCACTAAAGAATGGGAAGGACGGATCCATGGATGGGATGAACTGGGGTGGATAAATTGTAACTACAGCATCTGGGAGCAGAGGAGGAGATAGCAAATGTACAGCCATGGACTGAAGTGAGGTCTGCACTTAGATGAAACATATTCCTTAGCAATATCAGGGCTGCTGTTGTGGACTCTAAATGGGTTCCTGTGATGAGCCCGATCTTTGATGGTATTGGATTAACATCACTGCTCATTCCAGCTTATTATGTGTCCTGCAGTACCTGTCATGTCTCTCTGCCATCTACTGCAAATAATGACTCCAGCAATTATGAAGGCTTTGTACGCCTGCAGATCAGAAATACTGTCTTACAAAAGGCAGACTTCCCTCATCTCAGCACTGCAGATTCTTCCTCCATGTAGTGATTTGGCCCTTTTCGTCTCCCTTTTCCTCTGCACCCGCTAGTTTGTGAAACAGCAGAAGCTTTACAGAAAAGAAAAAAAAAAAAGAGACAGCTTCATCTCCTATACTTCTCATTTTTCTACCCAACCCTTCTCTTTCTCTCTGGAGACAGAAGAGTTTGGTATCAAACATGCAAGTTCTGCTTCACCCAGGGTCTGATCAAAAATGCACTCAATCAATGGAAAAATTCCCGCAGACTTTGCTGTTCTCTAGATTATTTCCAGCCCCCATCTGGCTATGGCCCTTTGACTGTATGGGCATGCAGGGCAGCTGTGGGAGCTCAGAGGGGAGGATTTTTAACAAAGCAGCCCACAAAAGGGAGTCTTGTCTCTCTTTGCAAACCATGAGGCTCTTGAGGTTTCCACTTGGTCCAAATCTGCAATTCATCTGCTTTCCCAAGCTCCGCTCACATTGTACATACCACCAGACAGGCTCAGTGCTGAGCGTGAGGCAGTCGAGAGGAAATTTTTCCTTGCTGACATTTTTTTCTTTCATCTTTGGTTGCTCCCTGGTTCCCCTCAACTCTCCTTGCCTCAAGCCTGCCCATCCCAGAGCAGCAGCAATGCACTGCCCCACCTCCAGCACATCTTCTATCTCTGCTGACTCCTGAGATGGCTGTAGGGTTACTGCTTCCTCATGTGATCATGAAATCCAAATCAGAGCTTGCTTTGCCATCTTGTCCAGCTGCATCTCCCATTGTCCCTGAAGCAGTGCCATTTTGTTGACTGCGTCTTCACAAAATGATCTTGAAACCAGAAAGGGGCACATGGGAACAATCTGCTCAGAAAGAAAGTATTGGAGGTAATGCTTTGCATTTGGCACAGATGACTTCAGCATGGGAGCTTTGGTTTGGCAAAAATATGGAAATAATAATAGCATTTTTGATCTTCAAAGGGCTCTTCATTCACTAACTAAGGAGTGTAATGTTAGGCTTTATGAATTGGTCATACTCTGAAAATACATTTGGTAGCAAAGACAAAGGGTCAAGCTTTCTGCTACTGTAATGCCTTTGAAATGTCGGTGCCAATTTCATGGTGTGAAAATTAAGGACCAAAGTCCGTTGTAAGAGCAAAACATCTTGTTTAGTCAATGGGAATTTCATGCTTGTTAATGAGAGCAGAATCAGATCCTAATTAATTTCAGGCTTGGCACATATATTCTTCCATTTTAATACACAATTACTGGCAACATCTGCCCTCACATGTGAGCAGACTTGAGCTTTGAAATATGTGAATTGGATATTGGTCCTAATATAAGACTTACTATTTCTCATGGTTTCTATGGGATCCTTTGCCATGAGAGAGAGGATGAGCCAGAAATACACAGCCAGTGTCAGCTGTACAATGTACAACAAGTGTGTGTTAATGTGTGCACACCCCAACACACACACAGGCTCTGCTGAAGCTTTGTGGATGTCCTGGGGTACCCAGGAATGAGTCTGGGATATCAAGTCCTTGGTTCATCCATACAGTCAGGGGTCTGAAAAGAGCAAGCTGGACCAGCTTTGCTGCTGACATATGGATGATGTGGCGGTATCTCCACTCATTCCAGCTAGGATTATAAGAGGAAGGGTCCCACCATGAGCACAGCATGGAACAGGCAGGGATTTTCTTCAGAAGCAAGACCTCAGTCCCAGCCTTGCAAGGTAAATATAAGCAATGTAGTTTTACAGTTAAAAAATTATTCAAGATTGAATAATTCAGCTCTGCAAAGTAGAAGGTCCCTGCCTGGAATCAGCATCAAAGCAAGGTAATGTCTGGTTTATGGCAAGCAGGTCCTAGATCAGCTGTATTTAAAAGCTGCAGACACTGATTCCCAATTCTCTTGGGTGAGAGACAGATCAGCATTGTGTTTGTGTTTTCAAGATTAAGTATCTCGAATCATAAATGTCAATAGAATTATGAAGTACATTGAAAGCTTCCAAGTTCTTTAAAATTAAATAACAACGCTGTAATGCAGCCAAGCCAAGTATTGCTCAGATCCATTCAACCCTTACAGGAGGCAAAGGAGGCTTTCAATTTCTTTGTTCAATCACTTCATTAAGTTCCAATTCCTCTTAAAAGCTTGGCAGTCCTAATTCTCTCCCACTTCTGGTACAAGTTCATTTTGTCTGCGCTCAGATTTCTCATGCTTTCTATGCTTACCCACCTTTCTATACGCGTGAGCCATGCTGAGCCTCAAGGCAGTGCTCTAGTTAAGACAGTTAAAGGCATTTTTGCTAGAAATTTACTTGTCCTGTGTAGCCACTGCATTAGGCTGTGATGTGTCTGTGTGCAAGCAAGAGAAATGCTGCTCCAGCTTTTTTTGGGATTTGTGGTGGGAAGTATGCTGCATACTATTAGCCAGCGATGCCTTTAGGGGAGATAAAAGTGTATTGGCCAGCCCTTTGTCATCAGCAATGTGTGCCTCTCAATGTGGAAAGAACCTGAATTGAGAGTCAGGGCAGTCATGCCAGTGGAGTTACATGAAAAAGACGAAAGTTCTGACCTCAGGAACATCATTATTGCACAAGAGGCAAAGCAGGGCTGAGCCAAGAAATGCCTTGTAAAATCCCAACCCTGCTACCTGGTGAATGTCCCTGCCACTCTGGTCAGGCATCTGTAATGTGGTTTTAACCTGTGAGAAACACCACAGGGCTCTCCAGTACCACGATGTAGCTCTAGCCCATGGCAAGTACTTTTTTTCCTGTACGTTTCCCTCTGAGGACAGGATTGGTATTAGCATACTCAGTGGTAATGGGGAAATACAACCAACAGGCTGCAGCTCAACCTGAGCTTGCACTTTCATGCATGGGGTTCATTAGCATTCCTCTCCCAGGTACTTAAGGACAAGCAACAGCAGAAGATGCTGTAGAACAGACCCACAAGAAATAAATCGTAAGTCCTGAAAGATGATGTTCTTCTCTTTCTAAAAGTTCTGTTCACGGCTAAAATTGCCTTATACTTTGACTTGCACTTATAGCAGCCTGTACAGGTAGTGGGCTTTACAGCCTCTGATGTTTTCTCATTTCTGCTGGGCCATTCCACCATCACAACTGTGGTGCTGGGTTTATTTTCTTTTATAATCTCTTTCTAGGCACTTGCTGAGATTTTCTGTCTTGGGGGATCTTGTTTAGGCTGGATGGATTACTCAAATGCTCTTGGTCCAGCTCCAATTCCAGCTTTAATTTATCTCTAGCTTGATTGGAAAAAGCTACCCTATAGATTAATGAATTCTTAATGAATGAGACCCAGGAACTGACAGGCAGCAATGGAGTGGGGATCCCTATGGGCAAGGCTCACCATTAAAGAGCTTGCTCACAGCATCTGCCTGAAGAGCTCTTGCCACCAGCAGGGATGGTCCTCCTAAGGAACAAAGAGAGTGGTTCTCCTGTAGAAACCCTATACTGTTTTCCTATAGAAATCACTACACCAATTGTCATTTGTGATTTTGTAATTTCTGTTGAGCTTACAGATCTCTCTGTTAAGACAGGCATTACTAATGGCTTTGGACAGCAGTTTTGCAATGGCCAGTGGGCTCAGATACCTTGGAAAGGCTGGACATGAAGCTGACTTGGCAAATTGCTCCCAGGACCAGTGCTTGAGGCATGGGCTTTGTCCAGCTCATGTCTTGACACAGTACCTGGCTTTCAGTAGTTCATTGCAAGTTGCAGGTCACTCAAAGTTTGCCTGTGCAAGTCCCAAATGTTTTTCAAAAAGTAAAGGCCCGTGACTTGGATACATACTGAGATGAACCTGTGGTTTCTGCAAAACCTTTCACCTCTCCTCATCTGCCCTCATATCTGTGATAATTAAGTTTAAAGGTTTGCCAGTGCCAGACAAAAGTTAAATATGACATCAAGGGCTCAACATATTCTTGATACTCTTAAAACTCTATCCCACCATGCCATAGGAAAATATATCTTGTTTATTATGTGTGGCCAACAACACACATTTCAGCAGCCTAAATTTACTCAGCAGGGGCCAATAGTGTATGTAAATCTACCCAAGTCACTGTAGGATTTCTGAGAGGTGATGCTTTAGCTCTCTTAGCACGTCTAGAAAAAGACCTGTGATTCCCCTATAGGGAGGTTGTGTACAAGTCATACTAACTACTGAAAGAAGTGGTCCCAGGACTGTTCCAACTGGCTGATCTAGTGACATGAAAGTGTTGCCATTTACACACTCTGGAAAGCTTCAGGATGCAAGGAAGATGGATGGTTATTCTTCTTGTGCCTGCCTAAACAATATATTTGATCCTGTCACCTGCCCTGTGTGAACTGCCTTCTTTAGAAGTCAGTATTAATGACGCAGATCAAATCTAGATGCTGTCACTTATCCCACTTGCTCCAACAGCCTTTGTAAAAAAAAAAACAACAACTAGCTAGTCTTTTTGACCTTAAAAAGTGGAGGCAATATTACTTTTGTAAAACTGTTAGGAGAGGTTCTAAGGACTAGAGAAGCGCTTCTTTTGAAGCATGTATTAGCAGATGCTATTTGATCACAGGGACACTTGTATCCTTGGGAGGAGATGTGGAAAACAGACATCAGCTGTCATCAGCTTATATTCCTCACACATTGCCATCACTTGTTCTCACAGTGAATCTTGCTCCATGGTCTTTAAGGGCCCTTAAAAAAGCACTGCTTGACTATACAATCAGTGTATATTTAGCAGATAGCACTCAAGGTCCATTACCACCTTACCCTTCTTCATCCCACAGTCTAGCCCCTCATCATTACCACCCAAATGAATCATCTCTTCATCAGACTTTCTCAGCTGGAACTGACACGGGAATTTTAATTAAGTGTCCAATTCCTCAGGTGTGTAGGTTGCCTACCACATCTGTCTAGCCAGGTGTCAAGTATATCTCTAGTGCCAGACCAAGCATCTGCTTAGTGCTGTGTCCTTCCAGCAGTGGCCAGATGTGGGTGCCTGAAGAAGCCTTTGAGCATGTCAAGCATGCATTTCCTGAGAGTGCTCCTGGCCTTCAACTATCTTCAGGGATTTCCTCAATCAAATGTACTTTCTGTGTATTAATAACACCCAAGGAATTTCTCTTCCACAAACTTGCCTGCTCTCTTCTTAAATCCCTGTTTCAGCTGTTGACTTTGATGACTTATTTCAGCTGTTTGTCCAAATTTTTTCTCCTCTCCTCTCCTCTCCTCCCTCGTCACACCCGACCCTGCCCTCCCC
>VZTX01010060.1:553451-714641 GCA_013400915.1 Pardalotus punctatus
CTCTCCTCTCCTCTCCTCTCCTCTCCTCTCCTCTCCATCCCCAGCTAATTGTCATAACTTTTTTACCCATGTCCTGGTCATCAGTTGTTACTGCTATGTAATTTTACAATATCTGTGTAACTTTGAATTGCACAGTGATTAAAGATCCTGCAATGCTTAAAAAAATCTTTTTAATAGTAGTATGTTCTTCAGCAGTTTTGGGGTTTTTTTTAATTACTAAGCTGGAGAGTTTACAGGTTTGAGTTTGGAAGTAATCAAACAATCTGTTTAAAGTGGATAAAAAAGGTCAGTGTGATAATTTCCCTTAGGGTGGGGAAAGGCTGGGACAGTGAATTGTGCTTGGGAGTGGTAACCTTTTCATCTCACTCAGCAGCAACTGGAACAGTTTGCTCCCAGTCTGCTTGGCTTGCTAAATGTTCAAATACTCCATGAGGACTGGAGTTGCCTGAATTTACAAATAGCTTTGGCCACCCTAGACGAGCAGGGTTTTGTTGTTGGGTTTTTTTGGGGGTTTTTTTTTGTTTGTTTTGTTTTTTGTTGCTGGTTTGTTTGGGTTTTTTTTTGTTGTTTGTTTTGTGTGTTTCAGGGTTTTTTTGGTTTTTTGTTGTTGGGGTTTTTGGGGTTTTTTTTTGTTGTTTGTTTTGTGTGTTTCAGGGTTTTTTTGGTTTTTTGNTTTTTTTGGGGTGGTTTTTTTTGTTTGTTTTGTTTTTTGTTGCTGGTTTGTTTGGGTTTTTTTTTGTTGTTTGTTTTGTGTGTTTCAGGGTTTTTTTGGTTTTTTGTTGTTGGGGTTTTTGGGGTTTTTTTTTGTTGTTTGTTTTGTTGGTTGGTTGGTTTTTTGGGTTTTTTTGTTTTTTTAAATTTCCATCAAATAAATTATTCACGTGCCAAAAATATCATAAGCATCTATCTGCAACACCACCAGCTGCTCCTGGGTGTCTTGGAGTTTATAGCAGACCTTATAGTCTTACAGTGGAGGAGGTGGTGGGTAAGTACATTTGTCCAGGCATGGTGAGCTTCCTACCAGGGCATTGCTGATCGAGGCTGGGCTGCCTCCTTCTGCCTACACCAGGGGGAATTAACTCTTCCTTCCCATGCAGGAACTTGGAGTCCACCACTCTCCACAGAGCTAATGATAGCAAGTGGACACAGAGTGTGAACAATCGGGAGGCTGAAATTTCTTTGCCTGGAGTAGTTGCCAAATAACTATGAACAGAGAAGAGGTTTGTGTAAAAAAGAGCCTTGCTTGCAAACAAACTGTCAATGTTGAAGGCTGAAATCTCTAAAATGATTTGTAACAAATAACTTGGTCAGTTCTATGAGCCTCTGTCTAACTCTTGCACAGAGGGGAATCACTGCTTTCCAGAGTAAACAGAGCAGCCCAGTGCACTCTGGGGTTACCAGGCTGGAAGAATGCAGTACATTTTCTGTGAGTATTTGCTCTGACTTAAAAGCATGCTTGTCTTATCTGTGTTGACACCTCTCTTGTGTTCATGAGCTGTGAAGACTCAAAACAGTCAAGATCTACTCCTCTGAATATCTATCAAAAGCAAAATTAAACCTTATTATTTGCAAATGAAATAATAGGTTTTAACATGGTATCCTGTTTTCAGGAAGCCCTGCCAGGTCTCTGGAACAATGGATATGAAGTGAGCCAGACATGGGTGTGCCAGTCTTTTGTAAATAAAAACATGCATGTTCATAAATGTGTCTAACAAGTACTCAGACAGCATTAACTGTAACATCCATATCTTGCCAACAAATCTGCTGAACAGATTAGGTTTGGCTTTTTTTTTTTTTTTTTTTTTCAAGTAGCAATGCCTCAGGCAAAGGTCTGTGTGGCCCAGAGAGGAAAATCTGAAAATGGTCTATGCAAAACTTGTAGTCACAGCTTATCTGCCTCCTGTTCCTAGGCAGCAAAAGCCACCAAAGTGCCTTTCGCAAAACCTTCTCCTGATTATTAAATTTGTGCTCATCCAGGCAGGAAACTAACACTGCCATGGGACTTGGGTGGCCTGTTGCTACCGGAGAGGACATTTGCAAAAAAACTCTTGGCAGTCCTTCCCTAAAAGCAGGAAAAATACCTGTAGCTTCAAATAAATCTGGAAGGCTGCAGTCTGCCAGAGGCTGATGCATTATGAGTGCCTAGTCTTGTCAGGTAACATGTTTCTGGCCATTGTTATCCTCTCTTTAAGCACGCAGAGCAGGGGGGGAAGCTAATTTCTTCATTGCCTGCTAACTCAGTGCATTGAGAGAACATATCTGCTGGTTTGTGGAGAGATAACTCACCCAAACCATTTGGAAAGGTTTAGGAAGACGGCAGAAGTAACTGCTGCTGCATTCTTGTGCCCAGTGTAACTGGGCTGCCTCTTCCCAAACGTCCCAGAAACCTCACCAGAGCTAAACTATTGCTATAGTTGCCTGGGTACCCTACCTCTGTGACTCAGATGAGGGGTGTTGTGCTATTCTGCCCAGGGACATGTCTTATCTCTCTGCTCTGTAGTTTGCTGTCTGGCTTGCACAGCCTATGTGTCTTCCCTGCTCCCAGCAGTGCTCTGCACACTGGTGGTGGCTGAAAACCTACCTTGTGTGTGTCCGTGCATGTGTGGAAATCAACATCCTGACACATACAGACTGCAGAAGAGGGATCCTGCAGTTGTGAAATCCATTGTTAAGAAGTTAGGAAATGCTGCAAGTAGCTGTTCACATCTAGGTTCTGCTCCCATTTGCCTCCTTCTTGGGCTAAAGATCCAGAGAAAAATACAGCATTTCACTGCACATGTGTATGTGGAAGAAAAAGTGTTCTGGAAAAGCTGATGTTTCTCAAGTCCCAAGTGTTCATAACCTTCTTGACATTCCTGCAGGGGAAGCTTTTTGTGTGCAGTTTCCCAATGGCAAACAACATCCCTCAAGCCAGGCCCAAGAATAGCTGCCGTGACAAAGCCCTTGTTTCTCAGCTCTGTCCTTTGCTTTTGTTTTCCTCCCCCTTGCTTTCCTCCTTCCTCAGTCCCCAGCATCCACAGTGCAGTATGTGGCACTGCTGTTCAAACAGTTTGGGATCCCAGCATCTCTGGAAGAAGCCACTGGTTTGCTGTGGGGTGTTTTGGCTCAGTGCTAGAAGGTTTCTGCAGCAAACTCAAGTGAGCAGGGGGAGAGAAGTAAGGGAAAGAATGAGGGGAGCAAAAGTTATTTATTTTTAATGCTTTATCTACAGACAAAATTGGGGTAGGAGTTCACAAGTCTAGGAAAAGGCATAGCTTTAGCCTGAGGGCTCTTACCTGCTGCACTTGAGATCTGCTGCAAATAATAGTCATCTCCAAGCATTTCAGGAAATTTTCAGCATTTGTTTATAATGCAAAATGTTAGGCAGGCAAAACACAGGAGTAACAGCCTGAATGATCGCTCCTCAGACTGCTTTTTATGCCTGTTTCTGAACCAGAGTTTATGTGCTCTGAGCAAGTGCTCTCAAGTGCTTTCCTTACTTTACCTCGGGTGGTTTATCACCCTCTGGATCCTACTTGCCAGTTGCATGTCATAGAAGATTTCTAATTTGGTGGTCCCAATGATATATGTCCATGTTTCCTGTTCCTTGGAATGGCAAAGTAAGACAGCTATCAGGGCAGGAACTTTTCTTGGAAGTCAGTGCTGGCTTGGCATGACTGAGCATCGGGGTAGTAATGGAAAACTGCTAGCTGAAAAGGGCTGGGATGCCACTGCCTCTCTCCAGCTGGTGTAAGGTGAGCAGGAAAGGTCAGTCCTGGTCACTGTGATCTGTGAACCACCTCAAGGAGATGGGAGGATGCATAAAATAGGGTTGTGCACCTGGTGCAGGAGAATGGGGAAGATGTTCTGGGGGAGCTTGGGAGATAGACAAATTCATTTTCGTTCAGTGGTAGACAGTATCAGGAAAAGGTGTTTGCAGAATCTAAAACAGAGCTGGGGACACACAGAGATGAAGTAAACAAAGCACGTGGGTGGCTGTTGTGCCAAGCCAGACCAGCATCCAGACCTCCTCCTCCTCTCACTCTCTCTCATCTCACAGCTTCCACTACTCCTTGTCTGTGAATTGCGTCTTTTCCCACCCAGGTGGTCTGCAGCAGGCTCTGTTAGCACCCAATCACATCCTTTTGATTGTAGTTCTTCTTTTAAAGGCTGTACCCAGGAAAGCTTGTGAAAATGCCTTATCACAAGGATGCAGATAGCATGTATCTGTGCAGGAAGGGGATATGGGTGAGAAGAAACCACCGTAAGTCATCAGAAGATCAAGGCTGTCAGAAAAAATAGTATCATGGAAATTACTGTACTAGGGAGGTCCAGTGTCCACTCCAGTCCAGTGTTGTATCTGATGTGAAATGCTCATGGAAACAAGTGAAAAGCCCTTGCAAAAGGTAAATAGGGACTCTTCTACACGTCCATTATTTACATCAGTGTAATCATGGGACATGGGGCTTTTATCACTCCTGAAACTCTCTTGGTATTTAGTTGTGCATATGAAGATTTTGTTATATGAGCCAGGGGAGAACTTTCCCACCCTACTGCTTCTTCAGAAATACCCCCCCAAACACATTCAGCATTTCCCAGTATTTCGTAGAATCATAGACTTATAGAATCATTTAGGTAAGAAAGACCTCCAAGATCATAGAGTCCATCCATTTCTGAGGAGTTTTGTATAGATGGAAATGAATGATGCATGGGAAGCTAGATTGCCACTCTGTCCTAATGCTCTGCATCACGCTTTTCATGGTCCCTAGGAGGAATTAGTCCTCACAACTAAGCACTCTCGGGCTCTGTGAGGTGACAAGCACAGGATCCTTTCACCTGAATGCTTTCCATCTACACTGCTGACTCTTAGCTAAGCCGTGGATTGGGCTCAAGGTTTCCAATTTCCAAAAGCTGGCTTTGGGATTACTGCAGGCAAAGGAGTCTGTAGCACAATCACAGCAGTTTCTGCAGATCCTAGGAGCAATGTGGGCCTGGGCAAGGGCAGTGAGTGCTTAAGCATGGCTCAGAGCTTGACCTGTGTACATATGGGACTGCAGATATCAAATGGAAATAGTGAGCCTGGAGCTGAAAAGATGTTCAGTGTGAGTCCAGGTGTACTCTGCACAGATGCAACCAACACACAGGATCTAGGGCAGAGCAACAAACCCTTATTTCCACACTCATTCTGTCTGGTAGGTCCCCCTAGAAGCAGACCTTGACTCTTGTCTCACTGCTCCATAGCCTATGAACCATAGTAAACCCCTCCTTGCTCTTCTCAGGACATGCTTCATGTCCATTTTGAGCCATGTGGTATTCCAGCTTATTTCTAGACATATGATCTTGTCCTATTATATCCTCTTTTCCCCCCATCCTTTCACTGACAGACAGCCCCCACTTTTACATGTGGAATTACAATCTTGAATTCCAAGCTGCCTGGAAAACAATCAGCAAATAAACATTGGAGAAAATATTGGGGAAAATAAACATCCTGTGTCTAGCAATTGGTCTTGCTGCCTCCAGACAGGTGCAGGCTGCATGTGAACAGCAGCAATTCATTCAGCAGTGCTTTTGAAAGCAAGGAGCTGATGGCAGTGGGAAGGCTGAGTGATGTGATGGGTCTGGGGCCAGGGAAGCATTGTGTGTGGATGCCAAGTAGACGGCTGAATTTTAGATGCTGCTAATTTTAGTTCAGTGCGATTTGCTTCACTGAGCTCTCCTGGTGTTTTGAATGCTGTCATTCAGGCTAATCATAATTCTTTACAAGTCTTAGAACTCTTGGATTTCCAAGAATCTGATCTGAGCTTTTCTTTTTCCTTAAGATGCTGTTTTCCTATGTGTTTTGACTTTATCAGGTATGCATGTTAGACCAATACTGGTAATCATGCACCTGCTGTTCCATATTCTCTTGTCCTCGTTATATTCTTTAACCTATTTTACATGTAAAACATTTCATAATATACAGCCAAGTGTTTAAGCATTCAATTCCCTTTCTTCACCAGCCCCTCCTGTTCTTGCAGTTGGTTGCAGATTACTGCCTGGAAGTGAGTAGAGAGAGCAGGCAGCAAGGTGAGTTTTGCTCCTGTGAGAATAACCTCTTTCAAGTAATTCTTTTTCCAAGGTGACCAGTGTGCACTGATACCATATCTCAGTGGAAAGCATGGCAATTTCTGACAGTGCAGTCATCTGACCCTACCCTCAAACAAAGCTGGACTCTGGTCCCCAGGAAGGATTTCTGCAGAGAGAGAGGGACAGGCACAAATCCTCTGTCTTCTTTAAATCCTGTAACTTTTCCCTGTGTTAGTCTGCTGGGCTCAGCTTCCCATGTGTTTGCAGCAGGGAGAGGGTCTGCATGAAAATTGCTCAGGTGTCAAAATGAGAAGATGGTTAAAATGTGATTCAAAAATAGACCCAGGCTAATCGAATTTCATTTAATCACCAGGTTGCCATTCAAGATCAAGTTTGTGTAGGTTGTGATGAAATGTGGTTTCCAACAGACAAGTTTTCAGTGCTTCGCATAATGAAAATTGGCACTTTGCAGCAATTTCTAAACAGGTGCAACTGCAGCTGCCACAGGAAGGCTGAGACCATCTGTTCCTCCCAGAAGATGCTGGCCCCTTCCCATGGCTTTCCTCATCTCCAGTCCCTCTGTGTGCATCTGGAAGCATCCACGGGCATGGGACAGGCAGTGAGGGGGTTCATCACACTCCAGTGGTAGGAGGCAGAACTGGTGCAGGGAGCTTGGGGCTATGGTTGCATGATTCCCTTGTATTCCTGGGATGTCTTTCTCAAAAATTGTATGTTTTAAATAGGAGTTGATGTACAACAGCGGCAGGAAATCTGTATCATTGCCAGTCTTCTCTGCTTGCACTGTGTCCATTCAAAGCTGACTGCTTTGTTTTTCTGGATTCAGTCTATCAGGCTCCACAGGCTATCCTTGATTCATTTACATCAGAGCTGTACCTAGAGAAAGCCATGTCATATTCTTTTTTTGTTTTCTTCTAGCAATACCTCCTCAGCATAGTGTAACCAGGGTGTCAGGAGTGCTGGACTCCTCAGGACAGGAAAGACTTGGACCTGTTGGAGCGAATCTTGAAGAGGGCCACAGAAATTATCAGAGGGCTGGAGCACATATCCTAGGAGGACAGGCTGAGAGAGTTGGAATTGTTCAGTCTGGGCAAGAGAAGGACCTGGGGAGACCTTGTAGCAGCCTTCCAGTACCTGAAGGGAACGTCTTGTGAGAAAGATGGGGATAAACTATTTCAGTTGGGCCAGCAGCAATAGAACAAGGGGTAATGGTTTTAATCTAATGGAAGGTAGACTCAGACTAGATATAAGGAAGAAGTTTATTACAATGAGGGTGGTAAAACAGTGGCAGAGATTGCCCTGGGAAATGGCGGATGCTGTGTCCCTGGAAACATGCAAAGCCAGATTGAACAGGGCTCTGAGCAACCTGGTCTAGTTGAGGATGTCCTTGCACCTTGTGGGGGGGTTGGACTAGATGGCCTTTAAGGGTGCATTCCAACCCAAACCACCGTGTGAGTCTATGATCCCTGGGATCTGACTACAAGAAAGGCTGGGGAAAGAGGACAGTGTTTATGCCATACCTCCCACTGCCCTGATGTGCTCAGCTTATTCCTGGAGTAATCTCTGCTGCAGAATCAAGGCAAGAAAGGATTTGATTCTCCTCATTGATATATTCCTAGCTTGCATTAACATCCAAGTTTTAAGTAAAATTGCCTGGAGATTAGGTGCATGAAGCTGGTACAATTTTCATGCAAATAGGACCCCTAGCCATCAAACTTTAGCAAGTACAAATTTCAAGACTGGCTCATTTATCAAAAAAATAGGCCTTGTGGTAGAGTTCTCCTTTTGGTTATGAGTCTCCACACGATGCAAATTTGTCTTTCAGCCTGGACAGAATCACTGCTTGTGTCAGCTGGGTTCCTGACCGTGTGGGGGTAGAGAGAGAGGAAGGTGAGGAACCACCATGCAGCGCAGCAAGTGGAGGGTTTGTGCAATGTCTTTGTTAATGGTGTTTCTGGGAGCTGGTCTAGGGCCATTTCCTAGCATCAGTATAATTTTACTGTTTTTTCTCAGGTTGGATTTTGATCCATGGGGCTTTATCCTTGGAAACAACCATTTCCCAGAGCAGTGTCCCTGTCCTCATGATGAAGGGCTCTGCAGCACATCCTTTGGTTGTCTAAAACATGGCACTCTTCACACACCTAAAGCATTTCCTAGCTGATTGATGGCCACGCATTTAATGCAGCGTGTAGGTGTAAAACGATGAATATATCAAGCTGTGGAACAATACCTTTTTTCTCCTCAGGTGTGCTTATCATGCATTGTTCTTACCTAAAATGGAGGGTGCAAATACATTTTATCACCTGTTTGCAAAAACTAATTACTAGAGTCTAAAAAATTTACAGGCAGAACACCTGAAATCTGATGTCTTGACACACAGTATTTTTATTGTTTGCATTATAGCCCTGACAGAGGCACAAGGAAAGCAGAGTCCTCTCTGGCCAGGCAAAGGTGTACTGTCAAAGTGTGGACAGAAAATAAATCAGCGTGAACTGCGAATAGGTCGGCAGCTCCAGAGCACCTGCTTCTCTGCATCCCGCCATCAGTGCTGCCCAGGAGGCTGATGATCATTGTAAAATCAAAAGATGGTAGAAGAAGATGGTCAGAGACAGGTTGCATGATCCAAGGATGACTGTGGGAAAGGATACCAGGGAGAAAATGGGAAAACGTATCAGGGGAGATGTGACTGTGCATGCAGGGGGAGGTATGGCTTTAGTGCTGACTGTGACTCTGTCCAAGGCTGGAGCCTCTGTCTTGCAAGCAAAGAAAATAACTGATTATCTGCTTTTCAGCAGTTTATGGGCCAAATGTATATCTGGTGTAGTCAGCTTTGGCTTCTTGGGCTTAAATTTGAAAGAGGTTTCAAGCAGTTTGTCTCTTCTGTCGTACTACATGTAACAACAACCCCACGACTGTGGAGTCTGAAGGAATGAAGTTAGTGCTGTCTGGCTAATCCTGGGCTCCTTTTGAACACCACACATCTCAAAAGTTGAATTCCATTTATGTTTGCAAGGCCTGGTCTTGGCTCAACTTTGCAACCTTCTGGGTTAAATGTCAATATTTTTGATAAAAACTTGACTGAGTAGCTGAGAGCTTTTTAACTTGTCAGGATTTACAACAAAGATATTACTAGTAGAGATTTTTTTTCTCTGCATTAACCCATATATAACAGTGGGTGAATCCTTCAAATGCAATATGCACACATAGCTAACAGCTTAATTTATATTAAACACATATGGCATTGTTAGCAAATAACAATGATCTACATAGTGACTAAAAGGTTCTGCACATCTGAGGATGTTGCACATTCTTACCAGGGTTTAGGAAATGGAAATAAGCAAATAGAACAATGTGTAGTTTTTAAGCAGCCATCCCCAGAATGACTCTCCCAACAGACTAGGCTTCAACACTGTGCTTGGGTTATATTTTGAAAGAGATCCCCGAGCCTATAGCTGCCTGTGTTAAACACACACCACTCTTATGCAGAGAGGCTCAGTTCCAGCTCCTGTGGCCACTTTGCTGAACGTTTGCATTTCCTTTGCTCTCTGTGACCGTAACCATAGAACTACTACAACACTTGGAAAAATATAATCTTTGGCATTTTGTACCATTTCCCCACCCATATGCATGTGCACTTTTGAAGAAGCAAACAGAAAATCCACGTAACTCTGGTGTCCATAGCCAGGAAAAGTTATGACCAGGGAGAATAAAAAAAGAGTAATATTTATCGAGGGGAAAGGCATTAATTTGGGGAGTTACAGCCTGTCCTCCCGTGCTGCACTCTGCCAAGTTGTGTTGTGCTGTTCTGGCAGCACAGAAAGGCTGCTAAGGCAGAAATAGTTTCAGAGGTTGTGCCCAGCATCAAGGTGCTCAAAACAGCACCCAAATAGGGTTTGGACACTGCACAGGGCTTGCACTGGCCATTATGGAAGAGATGAGTTTTAATGGAAAGGAACACAAATAGCTACTATGATGGCCTCAGGCTAAATGGCTTGCCCAGGTTATTTTGGCAAATACTTAGGAATGAAAAATATATTCACCCATCAGGGCTGGCTCAGCAAGTAGGCTGGATTAATGATAATGATTTTAGTGAATAATTCAGCTGGATCTACTGGACTGAGAATGAGTTGTAGGGACAGAGAAAATAAGGAAAGTCTGATGGATTTCTTGGGTGCTGGATGGCAGGAAAAGAAAAAGAAGGAGGCAAGTAATGGGGAAAAAGTATTGAACAGATGGAATGCAAGACACAGATCTACCATGTTCCTGCTTGGAGCTGGGCAGAGCAGTGTTCAAACTGTGAAGCTGCTCTGAATGTTTTTCCTGGCAAAACAATGCAAGGGAGAGCAAGAACAACAAGTCAGTCAAGACCAGGTCCAGGCAAGCACCTAAGGAATCTTTTCTAGACATGGAAGCATTTTCAAGGGAAGTCTCAGTTTCTTTGAGCCAGACTTTTCAAAAGTCAGGCCATTTTGTCCAAAGGCCCTTGCCCAGCAGTTCAACTCCATCACTTTTGCATTTCATTAGGTCCCTATAGCTGGTACCTTTATGCTGTATGAATTGGCACTGCCTCGGCTGCACTTTGCCCAAATGTTTCCACACCTATTTCCCCTTCCTTTCCCTTCCCAGCCTCTCTGTCTCTTCTGACCACGACCTGTCCCCTGACTAGCCCCAAGAGGGCCACTGAGATCAAGTGGGTTTTGCCTGGGAGTGGAGAATTCTCATGCAGAGGATGTTGAAGGATTTAGGGCTGAGCTTGTTAAGACAGTCCTGGGAGCGAGAATAAGGGGTCAAATCTGCCACTGTGTTCCTAAAACTGCTCCTTGAAACAGATTTAGCATTGGCAGCACATCCCTTTTCACTCCATCCCGCTCTCCAGGTTGTAGGGCTAATTCATGCACCAACCTGGAAAAGTCCTCCTTTCAGCTTCGTCTTTTACTGCAGCACAAGGAGCTTTTATATTCATTTTGGTTAATCAGGCCCTCTTGCTGCTGTTTCTGGAGGACTAAAATGTAAAGGGCTCACAAAAAGACATGTAGGTCATCACCCATGGTTTCTGCTCTTTCTTCTGGCATCACATTTTGGGAATCCCCACATTGTGTGGCTGTGTAGGGCCTCTTTTAAATGTTTTCTGCCTGGAGAGGAACGGCTCTCTTTTGCTTACAGACACCTTCCTGGTAGGATCTGCTAGCTAATTGGGACAGATAATGAGGCTGGCAGAATGGATTTATAAATGTCCAGGTGACTGGTAAGGTTACTTTAACCACAGATCCTAGCTTTCTGTGGAGAATGGGAACTTGGCACTTCAGCATGGGCTACTGCAAGCTCTAAAGATGAAGAGAGCAAACCATGGTCATTCCCACCAGAGAAACAGGAATAGGAATGGGATGGGGGAGCAAGCTGCTCCTCTCCATGCATTGCTGCAGGTCCTGTATCTTCTAATACTCTCCACCACAATGCTGTTTCTTGATGGGGGAGGTTGGGGTGCTCTACCTCTTTCCCTGAAACATTGATGCTGCTCAAACCAACTTTTGAAGGATACCCCCCGATCTCCTGTACCAGGATGTTGCCCAGGATGCTTCAAGTTTTCTCCAGTAGCACCCAGGAGAGGCAGTTCAGAGATCCTGGAGAGCGTATGGGTACCAGATTTTCTTTATCCATTCTTTGTGGGGATGCAGCTCGGTGGGGACAGGGACACAGTGAGCTGGGTCCAAGTCTAGGATATGGGGTGTGACTGCTGGAAAAGGCAGGGCAATCTGGGCACAGGGACAGCCTGTGCACAGATCAATGCCTGTGTGAAGCTTAGGAGAACTGTGAATGAACTCTTGCCCTAATACTAATAATACTACTACTAATAATAATAATAATAACAACAGTAAAATAGCTGGGCCTGTATTTCACATTTCTCTCTGCCCTTCCAGCAACCCTTCCTTGAAAAGTTTATGTCTATATTACAAGAAGCAGTTGCGTTTTGAGGCAGCCAAGACCTCTCCCTGATGTTTTCCATAGCTGAGCTGGCCTTTGCACAGCCTCAGCCGTCGGGTGCCTTTCACGGACAGAGCTGTGTTTGTCTGGGAAGCATGTTGAACTTGGCAGGTGCCATATATCTAACTCCAATTTAAACTACCACCTTTCCGAAGAAAAAGGCTCTGCAGTTTGCAATGGCAGCCACCACAAGGAAAATCTGCTGGCCTGGCTGGAAAACCCAAGCAGGCTCATTATCAGCAGTTTCTCTATCTTTTCACACAAATTTACTCCACAATCTCGTAGACACTGAGCTAGCTGCCTTTTGCTTCCAAGTGAAAGAGGCTAAACCAGGGCAGCTTGATTGCCATCAACACAGATAGACTAATATTTGCTAAAACAGGCAGAAATACAACCTTAAAAAACACAGACCAGGCTTGCACCCCTCCCCTCTCCCCCAGAAATATCTGTGGTGCAAGTGGATCTAATATCAAGCCTGCTGTGCTCCTTTGCAGCCCAGTCCATTCCTGTGGGTTCATCACTTCCCATGAACCACAGCAGAGTCAATGGTGTGTTTCTCTGGAGTCTAGCCTGGGTGCTTTTTCCTTCTTTTACTGGGAGGAAGCACAGCCTTGTTGCAGGCTGGAAAAGGATGATGGTGGGTCTCCATAGGTGGCAGGTCCTGTCCTGGAGGGCCCTGTTAGCTTGCTGATGGAAAAGGGGAAATCTGATCATCCTGCACAGGAAAGAAACATCTTTTCTTGGGGGGGCAGCTTTCAGGGGGAGCAGCCCTGCTCAGAAATCTCCTCGGGACACACACCGTGTCCGGGGGCAGCGAGGAAGATCACTGTTTCTGAGCACTGAAGGCTGCGTGTGCCTCACTGAGGAGTAGGATTGTTTTCCATCGCTGTTCCCACCTCCTCATTAAGCTTTCCATCAATAATACAGTGTTACTTATGCAGCTGAGAGGGGAAAGGGCGGTCTCATGGGAGCTGATTCACCCTGACTCACATCTCCTGGGAGCACGGGGTCATTCGGGTTAATCTCAGCCTGCTGCACGCCTAGAGACGCCCTGGGGGAGCGAGGGTACCCCCTCTCTGCTCTCTGCCTGAGTGTCTCAATGTGACCTGCAGAGCCAGCTTCTCCTGGAGAAAGGAAAACTCCCTTCTGAGCACTGGGATGAAGAAATGGATGAGGGAGCCTGGTCCGTGACACCAGTTTTCCCGGTCCTCCTCCATCAGTTCCCTCCGTTTGGAGTGCCAGGAGCAGCATTGAGAGGGGAGTGCTCTGGATGCTCTGGGTCAGGCAGACTGACCTGGGGAGTCAGGTCTCCCTGGGTGCTTTGGGGCAGTGTCTCGACCAGAGAAATGCAGCTGAGCTCATTGTGCTGGCTTTCTCTACATTTTTGAACTTGCCCTTTTGGGAACAGCAGAGAGACAGGGCAGAACAAGCTCCCAGGGAACAAAGTTTAATTTCCTACACTTTATCATTTAATGGTGTGAATCCCGAGGTTGATCTTTGCTCAGGCAGAGCAGAAATTTATTATATTCAATTTCTTAGGAAAGGAGGGTTTGGGGGAAGGGAGGGCACAGGGCAGCCTGTCTGGCTGCTGGAGAGCTGAGTGTGCTGTAGTGCTGCTCTATGCCCAGGCTCTGGACTCCAGGCACAGCCTGGGCTGAGGGCAGCAGTCAGAGGAAGTCAGTGTTGATCTTCCTCTGACTCCTGAGATAACATTTCAGGTTGCAAGGATCTTCATGTTCATTTTTCCCTTTACTTTTGTTTCTCTCCCAGAACCAAAGGGTTGATTGAGCAGAAATGTAAAAGATCAAACCCAACCTGAATTACCACCTTTCTGGCAGATGCCACTATGCAGCGCCCATCAAGTAGGCAGAGCTGGGGTTAGGGAAGGATTAGGGAGGAAAAAGGAGTGCTTTCTGAAATGCTTGTCTCCAGGCAGTCTAGACCAAAATCCAAATTTTCTAGTTAAAAAAACCCTGGAAGTCTGCCTAAATATGGTTGTTGATGTTTTTTTTCTTTCCTTTTTTTTTTTTTTTTACAGGAACTGCTAAGTTTTGGAACAAGACAGCAAATGTGCTGGAGCAATAAAAAAATGTTAAAATAAATGAGAGTGATTGAGATTGTGGTTGTACACTGATGATGCTTTCCAGATCCAGTTACATTTTCCTGTTAGTGGCATGATCCTCCCTCACCCTTTCCCTCTCCTTTTTTTTTGGCCTGCCCACTTCCTATTTTCTATTTGCCCTCTTTCCAATCTATTCCTTCTGCCACTGCTTTGAACCTTCATCCATCCCAATTTTTCATGTAGCCCAAGGGTCGTTGTAGTTCAACCAGCGCAAATACTGTTTTTCTAAGCCTCTGAGAGGTTTTCATGTCCTTCTTTGAGGCTGTGAGGTTTTTTCCTCAGTTCACTCTGCAGACAGGAGACCACCATGATCACAAAGCACAACTAGATCCAGTAGTCTAGGTCCAGTCTAGGTTTAGCAATGCTCAGGTGCTATCATTGGCAGTGTAGTCACTGTAAATCAGAGCTCAAGGAGGGCTGCAACCTGTTAGCAATGTGAGATAACCTTTAACAGGTTAAGGCAATTGCAGCCTACGAGAGCCCTGATGCTCTCAGCATGCTGCCCAAAAGGTTACCAGGGTCGACCTATCTATACGGATAGATTTGCCTGCTGGTCCCTCCTTATCTTGTGGATCTTTGGTTATTACTCTCCATATTATTCATACCCCCCACTGAATTCAAGCAGCAATGCTGTGCCTAGGGCAAGGAGGGGCAACAAACCCATGTGACAGAGCAGGAGCACAGCAGTGGTAACAGCTCTCCAGAGAAAGGAGTGAAGCCTCTGTCTCCTTCAGCTCATCAGGATGCCTTGCATGGCACCCAGGAGAAACATTCCTCACACCAGTCCTTGTGTGTTGTTGCCTTGGATGTGTAGTAAGACCCTGTTCTGCTCTCCTCTTTTGGATGGTAGCAAGGGTGCTGATGCACAAAATTAAAAATACAGTGGCAGTTGATTTCTCATTAGGAGAAAAAACCACAAAACCAATACATCCTTTGAATTAGCCTGTTGTGTTAATAATAATATGTGGGTTGTCCTCTCTCTTATCCCTGTCTCAGTCTCTCTTCTTGCTGTTTCCCTGCACTTTTGATTTCACGTGCCACAGCTGAAAATCACACGCTACTTTTATCCTCACGTGCAGCCCGTGCTGAAGTGCTGTGGCAAAGCTGCTGCAGGGAGGCAGGTGGTCCCAGCAGCTGGGCTCTTCTCACTGCAGGGATGAGGAAGCAGCTTCAGGCTGGGCAGTGTGAGGAGCTCAGTGCTCCTGAAGTGATGAGCACTTCCATATGTAAGAGCGTTGAAAGTCATAGGGTCAAACTCAGCTTCGAGGATTAACACTCAGGCATCTACCTACTATATGCCTTCAAAACCAAGGTGATTAATCGTGTTTTCATTTGCATTCTAGTTCTTGAGATTTTTGTGCCAGCACTTTTAAACCTTTCTCTGAAACTGAGAGGAAAAAAACATAATTTTCTCTGTAGACAGCTGAACTTTTTCTGTAAAGATCTGTGGAGTCAGGACTTTGAGAGGAACACAAGTGTTGTCATACTTGCTGTGTAGTTGGGGCACCTCGCATCATTTGTCTCATGGCTTTCTCAGCAGCCTCTTCCAAACTCAGGGAGACAGATGAGTGTTAGTTCAACTTTTAAAAAGAAACTATATTTCTTTCAGCTATGAAGCGCAAAACTTAAGCGTCCAAGCTACATGGTGAAGTTTTTGCAGCAGAAGCTGGATTCAATATCAACTGAATCCTTCCTTAAAAGTCATACCTCTGCTGTAGCATATAGGTATGTTTCTGCTTTCAGAGAGTAAATATTGCTCTATAGTGCTGCATTCTATGCTACTGGGGAGGTTGGCACTAATGCAAATATGCTGTGAAGCTCTGTGCTTCCTGCTCACTCTGAGCGTCAAATTATTCCCACCTTGGAAAGGCTGGGTTTGACATTATTTACAGAGCTGGTCTCATCAGCAATGTACTTCCCTGGAAACAAAGTTTCTTCCAAGAGTTAAAAATATGCATAACCCCTTAAAAGGTTTTAAATATATCCTAGCACCATTCAGTGGAAGTGCTAATTGGTACTCCCACACAGTGCTTTGCAATTAATCGTGATGCTGCCATTTAGAAAAAATAGGGGAGAGTCTCAAAGTCAGAATACAAAAGACAATAATGTCTTGTCTGAAAACATGGCACACAGCTACAGACACTATCAGTTATCTTTCAACTCTGTGTCTCCTGATCACAAGAAGACCTACCCTTCTCCCAGCCTATTCTGTGTGTGTGGGGTGCCCTGTTCTACTGGGGAGTCTGGGGGCTGTACAGATGATCTGCAGTATGTGCTCCTTTTCCCTGCTCTCTTCCAGGTCTTCCTTGTGGCACCATTTCAATCCTGGATTCACTGGGCTTCTGCCCAAAGGCTTCTGAAACTGAAGATGCTGCTTTGGGCAGAGTGGGGGAGAGGACTGGCTGATGTAGAATCCCTGAGTCATGTCCCAAATTCCCCTCTGCAGCAAGGCTGCAGGGTAACCTTGAGCTGCGCTCCTCTCAGCACTGAAGGTACAGCAGGATGCAGCCCTGAACTTCTGCCTGGGAATGCCTGCATGAGGGGCTCCTCCAATGCTCCCCAGCTCAGGGCTAGTGGAAAGTCAGCTTCACAACATGCTGAGAAACAGCATCCTTCATTAAATCACAGAGGAACACTGCTGTAAGGAAAGACCTATCCTGTATGAAAAGAGGGTTTCCTCCCTCCCTAGTCCTCTACATTTCCCTTGTGTCCAGGCCTGATTCTCCTCACTGACCTTTGTAGTTTGCTTGGGATACAGATGTTGGGGATCAGTGCAAGCAAAGGGCAATAGTGCCTTTATTTTTCTTCTTCACACATAATGGGTTGATGAATGACATGAAAAAACAAAGATCACAGTCATGCAGAGTTATTAAAGATTATGAAGGGAGGGGACATTTGACACCAGTCATGCTATCCAGCAACTGTGTGTTCTTAGGCTCCAGTGCTGCTATTTTGCAGGGCATATGAGAGGAGAAAGCCCAGAGGCACCTGGGCTTCTGTTTGCCCCAAACTCCCCCCTAGATAGATTAGAGAGAGCAGCAAAAGCAAAGAATCCCAAAACCCAAGGACAGGAATTTCCTTGTTGTCTAGATCAGACTGGCTGAGCAATGCCCGGGGGCTTTCAGGAGGCTAACCATGAATTTACTGTGGAGCCTCGTCTTCTGTGAGCAGCATGGGTAGAAACTGCTCCCCTTTGATGCTGGACCTTGAATCCTTTCGTTTTCAGTGTATCTGTCCTCGTTGCCATGGTTGTTGCAGCTTGCAAAGGTGAAGTGGTGAGTTCGTGCCAGGAGAGACTGGAAGCAGCCACGTCTCTTCCTCCTGCCTGCCGCAGCTGCACCCCACCCACCGCCGGTCCACGCCGGGGGTCTGACGGTGGGGAGATGCATTTGGTCTGCACCAAAACATCCCCGCCACATCCAGCTGTGCACAGCACCCCATCGCCGCGGGATGGGGACAGCCTGTGTCCTGCCACCTGCCCCGGCAAGCCTGGTAAAAGTCTCACAAGCCAGCCAAGCCCTTTGTGCAGCCACGGCAGCTCTCGGGAACGCAGTGTGTGCAGGGCTGGTGAGGATCAAAGGCCGGCTGTGAGTCATTTCGGACCCAGTGAGCGATCATTGGTTGGGAAAGGGGTAATTAGGCTGGCTTCACTATCTTGCTGCTGTGCTCCGGAGAGTAACGGGGTGGTGTTGCTGCCATTGAAGAACTTTATTTGTTAGGAGTGATTCATTGCATATGAGTCACAGATTGTACATGGGAAAAACTACCCGTGCTCCCTGCTGCGAGCTGAAAGTCCAGTGCGATGTGCCCATATGATGCTGGGAGGTGACTGAGAATGATAGCATCACCTGGTGAGCGTTCCCTTCCTTTCATCTCACCCAGAGAGGATCTATCAAAGTCGGGTCTGCTCTTGCTACCGGTAACTGTATGGGGTATGGACCTGCCCCACTGCAGAAGCTGAAGGGGAAATGACTTTTGACCAAACTGGCAGAGAATCAAAAGAACCAGATGCAGACCCCTGGTATCCCAGCCTGCCAAGATCTCTCAAGGACTTTGTAGCCCTTGAAAAGGAATTTAACCAGCTGATCCAGGTCAAAACTTCGTGACCACTCTGTTTTGGTAATAAGCTACAGTGAACTTTCACTGCAAAGCCAGCACATTTACAATATCCAAAATCTGTCCCCAGATCTGAATTTTGTAGCAGAATTGGGCTATCTTTTGTTTTAAAAAAAGATTGGGACAATTTTTTCTGATTTGACTGATTTTTGTTGCAGGGACTTGCAATTTTCAGTTGAACTAGGCCTTCTTAATAAACTCAATAAGCTTTTAAAACATATATTTCCTAATGTTTCTGCTTCCAGAATAACCTGAAGCTTGGAAAGACAAAGGCAATCAAAAATAAATGAGGCAAAATAATTGCTTGGCTCTTTACATTCTTTTTTCACTTTA
Organism: Pardalotus punctatus; assembly: GCA_013400915.1. NCBI lineage: Eukaryota > Metazoa > Chordata > Aves > Passeriformes > Pardalotidae > Pardalotus > Pardalotus punctatus. The sequence goes on from VZTX01010060.1 coordinate 572,068, forward strand.
AAACATAATTTTAGATCTCAGCTGAAGCTTAATGTTTGTTCTTAATCTGCCCAAACTGTTTTTCTTTCTTCCAGCAGAACAAACCCAGTCAAATTGTGTTTGCCCTTCAAAACTTAGGTCTGAGAAATGCCCAGTGCAGTTACTCAGTGTAATGAATGTAAACACCGAGAAGATTACTTATTTCCTTTGTATATGTTCTTTTGAGCTGGAATTTGATTGCACCACTTGAAGAATATCCTCTTACTGTATAAAAACACAATTATGGAGATCTGATCCTCACCCTCACTTCAGTGGATGAGTGCTGCAAAGGTGCATAGCTGTAAAGCAAGCATATCATGTCTTCTGCTGGGGTGCTGTGCTCTTTTGGAATCACTCTGTGGTGTCTGATTTGAGATGGCAGATCCTGGTTCAGATATTTGTGCTTTTTCATGAAAACAGCCTTTGCATAATCTCAGACACCCTGACTGGCTATTGAAGGGTTTGGCCCTGAAAAGATGCAGCTGCAGCACTGCCAGAAGTTGGATGAACCCCTCTGCTGCCCACCCCAGTGACCCCAAAGCAGAATCACTTTTTCTGTGAAGGTGCTCATCACCTCCAGCTCTGTCTTTGCCCCCTGCCTAACATGCAGCCATTGCTCTCCTGTACAGGGACACCCGGAGGGGACCTGCAGGTGTCTCTGCACTGGCACTGAGGCAGTATCCGTATCCAGCTGGTCCCCTGCAGATGTGTTGCTGCAAGCCATTCACATCCACTGCAGCTGTCAGGAGTGCCTGGCAATTGCAGCCTCTGCCATGACTGATATGGAAATAGGTGAATTAAACCTATCTGTTTGCTGAACGCAGGCAAATACATCTCTCTCTCAGACACACTCACACTTGCAAAGCTAGACAAAAAAGGGGCCATAACTGCAGAGTATAATGTTCTGAAAATCCACTGCGGAAAACTCAATGCCTGATCTGCCAAAATTCTCCCATTCTCAGCTCAATGTCCAAGAAAGAGACTGGTCAAACCAGGTGGTCATTTTTCCAGGAGGTTTGGGAAGAAGAGAGACAATGGTTTGGTTGCAGTCTGGTAAGACACTCGGGAAAAACCTGGCATGCCCTGCAAGAAATGTGCTGTGTTTTGGTAAACCCTGTTTTATTTTCCAGCCTCGAATATTCCCTGGGTTTCAGTATCTTACTGAAGCACAGACCCCACTCCCAGCTACTACAGAAGCTGCAGCCCATACAGAGTGCCTGGCAGACCCTGCCTTATCCAGGCTGGAATAGCTGGTGGTGAGCTCTCCGAGGCACTGACTGCAGACACACCATGACTCTGATCTCTTCTGGTCAGAGCCTCTGGGCATTTTTGTCACTCAGTAGGGAATTCTGCTCTGTTTTCTATCTATCTCCAAAGTAAAAGCTCATTTTGCTTACCCTTCCCCCAGCAGCATGGGTGGCTTTGTTTAGAAGAAATTATACAGCTGAGTAAGAGCCAGTGTGAAAGGCCAGACCTCGAATGCATCCATGGGCACAACTGCAACTGTGAGTGACGTGAGGACAGGCATATCTCTGCGAGGCTGATCTCCTGAGCATGGAAAATAATAGGGGGGCAGATGTGGCCATGGGGCTGCAGAGTGAGCTGTCAGAGGGACACCCAGAATCAGGGATACACACTGTGTTTTCCAGCTGGTGGGAAGCTCATGCTGTGCTGCTGGTATCTCTGCTGATGAAACCACGTCTCGACCACATGTCCTTTGTTTTGCTGTGAAGATCTCTCTCTCATGGAAGAAACTCTATTCTCCCCTCCTTTTCCTTTCACTGCTTTCATTCCCAGTTCACTAAACCACACCTGTATCGTCTGTTGGTCACATCACTCCTTTCTGAATTCCCACCAACAGCAAATCAGGATGGATGGAAGCTAATTCTAAGTAAGGAGGAGCATTCACATCCACAGCACCAACGCAGAGGTGTGTAGGCACATATCCAGAGCTTGCAATGATCACTGCTCCTATGGGGCCATTGCTGCCAAAAGCAGGATGAATTGCCCATGTCACTGTCCAGCACGGGATGCAGAGCAAAGGCAGCCCCTTGGGTGGGAGGGGAGGAGAGATCAGATGCCACCGTGAGTTTTTTGTTAACATCTTGCTCAAAGCTGCAGCAGATGTTGGAGTTTAGATTGCTTCTTCACACCCTTTCATTTTTGTGGTCAGTTTTGCCAGAATTTTTGTGAAACCACAAAAGGCAATTAAGAACAGCAAAGCCAGATCCTGAGCTGGCTGTGGCTCTTACACCAGATTGCCCTCACAGATCTTCTGGCCCGCAGTTTTTATCATGCTAAAAGTACAGCAGACACAGTCTGAGTATGCAGAGGGGGACATTGGAGATCCCCATGAAATCAGTGGAAATCTTCCTGTCAGAACCAGGGACAGAATTTCACTGAACTTACTCAATAGACAAAGATGATGGGGACAAGGGAAATAGTGTGAACCTAAATCTTCTTGCATTTTTAAGACTGAAAATTTAGTCTTCCTCTAATCCTTTCTGAAGATTTTTTTTGACTGTTTCTTTTCCCCTGCCACTAAGCTGCTGCTGCTGTCCGCCAAGGGACTGTCAGTCTGTCCCACACATTTGCCAGACCTACAGTTTGTCTGTCAGGGGGAAAGGAATGGTGATGGGGAGAAGCCTGATAACGAGTCATCATGATCCCTTCCTATGGGCTGTCCACAGCATACTCACTGGCAGAGAGACACTTCATCTTCGGGATGTCATGAATCCTCAGTGAACCAGGGTTAAACCTCTCCTCTCCCTGCTTGTTTATTCTCCCGAGAATGGAGAAGCAAGTGGAGTCCAGTCTGCCTTGAAATCTTAAAAATTTTCAGGTGGGTTTTGGGGAGAGAGGAGGTCCACAGCAGGGTTGGGTCTCACAGAGGTACAGGATATTTATTGTGGTCCAATTTTCTCTTATTGCCAACTGCAGTCTTTTGCGTTGATACAAAAGGAAAATTATAAAAAGCCTAATAAGTTTTACACCACTTACTATACCATTATCATTATGCTAAGTGATTCTAAAGTACATAAAGGATCTAGAAAATCAGGTTTTATTGTTTATCAACTTACTTTTTTAAATAGAGTTTATTTTATGTTAGCCAGGCACTGCCTGACATACCATACTATTTTTAATAAGCCAAAAATCTGCTCCAGGATTGTTGTGGTTGAAGGATTAATAAGATAATGTTTCCATTTTAGGAAATCCCCTGAAAACAAAATATAAAAAAGCATAAAAACCACTAGTCTGATTTTCAGGGATCCTTATTGCCCAGGGCTCCCATCAGTCACTGAGACTGGAGGCAGCACAGCTTCTCCCAGATGTCAGCTCTAAAATGCTGAGGGGTTTTACTGGTGGGGATTGAACGAGAGACTGGCTCATAAAATGAGGCAGAGTTTACCCCAGATATTCCCATTTCTGTATTACTTCTGCCCCAGTGAGATTTTTCCCAGGCTGCTTGGCTCCCTGGTGGTGGAGTGCCCATGGGACACCTAAATGTGCCTCTCCAGTTGTTTAGTCCTGATGCTAGAAAAGCCATTTATTTGCTTCTCTGAAGAGGCAGCAGTAGAGACCTGAACCTTCAGGGAATGGGAGGGGAATTTATTAAAAACAAAGAAAGACTGCAGGTGTAAAATATTTGTCATACCAACACCTGAACAAACACATTGCTCCACCCTTGCTTATCTCCTTCTCACTCACCACCTTTATTGAGTCCTGGTCCTGCTAACTGCAGACATATCAATCAGGTGGTTAGATTAGAGCAAAGTCACTGCCTCTGGACTGTCTTATCTAGACCATATAAATGTGTCATTATATAGATCAGGGCCAGGCCAGAGTGTTTTTTATACCTTTGTGATGACCAAGCTGCTCACTGTTTCCTGTTTACATGACTTCCCTGTGCCTCAGAGGGAAAGGCAGCCTCCTCAGGGACTGCAGCAAAGTCCTCTGTTGTCCCATCTCTACAAAAAAGTTATATACAATTGCATGGTGTTTTTCTCCTATTTCACCTTCATTCATCATTTGCATTCCTTTCCCCACAAATGTCCATTTTCTTCTTCAAAAACCAGTTTGCTGAAGCAAGGTCTTTTTTTGACCCCCTACTTTTTGCAGCCTGTATTTGCACCAGTGTTTTGCAAAGATCTCTCAGTGATTTCTGCTGTCATGCACTTCTTAGACCTTGATTAGTTACTGGCTTTCCCTTTCTTTCCCCACTTCCCAGCTGTGCTATGAAGAGGTCCATGTACTGGAATGAAGCTGCCCCACCTACACAGGAAAATTTTTGCCCAGGGTGGCATCAAGACAGGATGGAGGAGGAAAGAAGGGAAGGCAGATGGTGCAGGCAGCACCACATTGCCCTCACCGTGGGACTACATGGTGTGAATGCCTCCTTTCTTCTTCTCTTCCCTCCTCTGCCACTGCAGGCAGAAGCCTGCTGGCTGTGACCTCAGTTTTCTTCCTTCTTTCAGATCCTGGGCTTACCCTCTAGGGCAAGACTGGACTAGATGATCTCGGAGATCTCTTCCAACCTTAATGATTCTATGATTCTATCCACCGGGTTTTGTCTACCAAGCCCACAGCCCTGGAAGTTGTGCCACTTTCTCCCTGTATGAACAGAGCATAAACCTGATTTTGCACAAACTGAAATCCCAAAATCTCTTCTTTTTCCCCTCCCCTTTTTACATTTTTGATGACGGTAGATAAAAACGGTATTCATACAAGTGCTTTGAGAGTGTCACTGACTGCCTTGTGTGCTAAAGGCACATCCGAAGTGGGTATTTGAAACACAAGATGTCTCTGTGATAAAATGAGTTTCCTGTGATAAAATGAGTTGCAGCTGCATACTGCTATGCTCTAGCTGGTTTTCCTAGTCCCCAGCCATCAGAGAACCTCTGGAGAAGCTGACCAGGTTTTCAATCACCTTTTTATTTTCCTTGTTCCGTTTCTGGTTCATTAAAATTAGAGGTGGATTAAAGGTATGTCCTGGGAACTGAAACTCCTCATGCTTTGGAAATTTCTGAGTCACAGCTGAATGCAGGAGCTGAGTAAAGGGGTCATGGTTGAGTAAAGGGGATGAGGTCACCAATCAATGAAGTAATTGTCTTATTTTTTATAAACAGCCAAGAAAAACACAGCAAAATCCTCACAGCTTAATGCATGGATTAGTACTCATATACAGCATACATAGTTATGATATTCATAATCAAAATAAATATGTTTACCAGAGCTGTAAATCTCCATAAATTCTTCTTCCTCTTCTGCATGTAATATAATTCTCCACAGACTTGAAAATGTGCATGGTGAGTCTCTAATGCACATTTTATTTGCTGATTTCCCGTGGCTCCATACAGACATTTTAACTTCAACAGAACATCTCAGCAGGAACTTTCTTACCAGGATTTCTGAGACTCACAACTGTATTCAGAACATCCAGTAAAAAGATTCCTATGTCTCTGGAGACATCCCCGCTTAAAACCATATTTGCTTTCCTGGCAGTTTCCTCTGAGAGCCTTTGAATACGGGGAACAGTGCCATGAGTGTTAAGCTTTTCTCTCCCCATTGCTACAACTCCAGCAGGCGTCGAGTCTCATGTGCTTGTACTCACCACGCTGCCGAGGAATCTGGTGTGTTGCGAAAATGACTGAGATTATCATGACAAAAGGTTCCCACCACCTTTTGTACCAGGAACCTCTCTTGCCCTAGGAAATGTCTGTGTTTCTGAAAAAGGCTTAGCAGTAATCTTGCTGCAAATTGTTCCCTTAAAGGAGCCTCTCCTGTTCGCAGCACTCTGAGCTGTCAGAGGGAGCCACGGAAACAGATGCCTCGTTTCTGGTGAATTTTGTGGTGCTAATTTCTACCACAACAACGTTTTTCTATTAAGGGCTTTGCTGGGTTAAAATAGAATAAGAATATCCCACATAGTCTATTAAACATAAAGAGAAGGTCTGTCCTTTCTGCAGATATGGTGTGGTCTCCTTGCTTTTTTTGTCACTTTGTCCTCCATATGTGGAAGTCTGATGGCCCCTCAGTGTTGTGTCATTACAGGCAATCCATGAAGGCTACAGGTGTACACAGGACCTTGCACTGTGAGTATTTCCTGTAGCTCCCAAATGAGTGGAGAGCCAAAACGTGCTTGGAAACCGCTAATGGCTCCATAAACTTTGAGGACATAACTTTGAGTGGCTGTTAAGTGACAGGCAGGTCACCGGAGTGATTTTGGTCATGTATTCATTCCAATATGATGTGTACATTAGCTATTTTTTGCTTGTTTGCATAATAAATATCTCTCACAGGTTTTTGCTTTTTAAGTTCCCCCTTGAGTGGCATTTATGAGGAGTGAGATGGTCACTGTCCCTGAGAAGCCTGAGAAAGGATGATGCTGGCACTACTTCAATAATGGTTATGCACTGAAAGCAGGTTTTAATGCTTTCAGAGCAAAGTTCTTTTTATAAGCAAGCCACCACGTAGCCTCCAAGACACCAAGGCAGGCAAGTCTTTTCTCTGCAGTGGAGGCAGGGTAGGTGGAGGGAAATCCTTCATCAGTTTCAGGAGAGAGTCAAGAACCAGCACTCAGCCCTTGCAGGTATCTGTGAAGCAGAACTTGGGTATCTGAGCCCAAAGCCTCTACCACTCAAGTAGAAAATCATTCCCTTCAGGTAGGTGTCATCTTGAGCTTTCAATTCTACTATTTGCATGAAAGATCTCATTCTGCTGCCAAAATAGCCAGGCCCTCAGAATTTGTACTCCACCACAAACTAGTAAATATGAAATGTATTCAAATGCAGAAGGCATTCTGTTACCTCCTTGCAGAAGCTGATCAATATCTTCTCTCTCAGCTGGTGCTGCTTCACTTAGCAGCAGACAAGCTGTTGGATTTAAGCTTCCTGGGCTGACTTTATTTTTAGCTGGGAGCAGCATTTTTCCTCTGGAATACTTCCCTGCCTCGCATCACACAGTGAAAGCTGCTCGCTGGCATGACACTTTCCCCTCCTTGCTACTACATTCCCTTTACTGACGCTGTAGCCTTCAAAACATCAGTTTGCTTATTAGATTACTGTGCTGCTTCCAGTGAGGGAGAAAAAAGCCCTAGTGCAGAGCTTGGGCTGGGCATCGTGTTGGGCACCTGACTGGTGTTGGGCTGGCCAGCACTGGGCACACAGCAGGATGAGGCAGGCACTGGGGACAGGCAGGACAGCAGCTGCAAGGGGCTGGCACCAAGTTTGGCAATGCTCTTGACCCCACCAGCACCTGGGACCCTGCTCTGTGCTGTCTTAGAAATCTTCCAGTTCAGGTCTGCTGGAGGGAGGTGATGATGTGCTATGTATGGGTGCAGACAAATTATTTTTTGTTGTAATTCACAAGGGAAAAAATTTTGCCACTCATCTGAGGATTTTGAGGGGGAATGTAGTCAGCTCTGATGGGAGCTCAGGTTGGTCCTGACAAAAGCAGCATGAAGATGTGCTGTGAGAGGCCCCCCACAGCAGCTACTACGTGTCTGGGATTTCGGCCAAAGTCTTCTGAGGGAGGAGCAGACCCCACAGCCTGAGCTGATGGAGACAGGAGAGAATAATGGCATTGTCTCATGTGGTTTGCTCTCCATGTTGAGACCACGTGCATTCCCCAGCGGGGCTTGTACCGGTTTCTGTTACTCCTTCACTAGAGTTTCCAGGAGCTCCACCTCTTGCAATGAGTCATGGTTCAAAAAGCACACTTTTATCAAAGAAAAAATAAAAAAAACAATGGGGGAAAACAAGGAGTCATCACACCTATAAAGAAATATTTAACACCATTTCAACATCAATTAAATCTTTAGAGAGAGCTGAAAATCTGTAAGATGTAGATGAACTCACCTCCATCTCTTAAATCTAATGACAGTTTATGATGAAATGATTTGTGCACTGACCCATCCATTCCAAAATGTCTGTCCTTCAGTCTCAAAACTCCTCCCTGCCCTTAAGAGCTATATCTCTAAATATTCCCTGCACAGCTGCTGGCATGTCCACTGTCCACTGCTGTGATACAATTATGCACAGTAAATATTAGCACTAAGGAGTGTTGAATACCCAGGTGTTGGGCAGAATTAATGCAGTTCACGCCTCTTCTGTAGTCCAGGCATGCTTCCTAAGAGACCAATAACATCCTGAGCAGGCAGGTAATAGCAGGCTTTGTACTGAAAAGATGCACAGATAATCCTTAGTCCCCACCTCTAAAACCTTCCAAATCCGATGCACAAAACTGGCTGCTGCTGCCTTATGGAGGAGCATGCTGCGAGAGTGAGAGTCTTGGCAAGCAAAGTATAAATCATCTGTGATATCTGAGCTTTTTTGAACTTTGCATTTTCTTTTCCTCACTAGATAACATTATCAAAATCCTAGTGTTAAAGACCCACAAGGTTGTAATGCAAAACTGAAAGGAAATAATTCTGCACATCCCTGACAGTGTCTTCTGCCAGGAGGATCTCCATCTTGGGTCTGTGAACACATGAGCCTGTGTGCCTGTGTGTCTTAAAATTTCTGCATTGTTGTGGCCAGATATGCCTCTAGGTCCATATTGTTTCCTGCTCCTACCCTAGTGCATGAGCACAAATTGGGGATTTTCTTTATTATTTGCTTATGTGAAATAAAGTCTCTTGAGCCTGAGCTTTCTTTTCAGCTCAGCTCTTCCAAGAGGTGTCTTTACTCCTGTTATTTCTCCCTAAGATTCATACTCCTTTAATATTTAGAGCAGTAAGAAGTACCTTCTCTGTCACGTGGGATGAATTGATGTAATGGTTCTTCATCTCTGTGCAGGGGGGTAAGTACCCACCCGCGGTGGTCAAATGGCAGCCACCACACATGTGAGACACGATGTGTTTGGCTATGGTTGTATTTTAGCATCTGTGAAAACAAATGCTGCAGGTCAACAAACTCTGTGGCTTGGACATTTGACTCAGGAAGGACCATTAGAGTGGAAAATGTATTTCCTTTTGTGGTTTTCACCAGCTCACAGTTAATTTCTCTTTGTCCTGGTGTCACCAATACTCTTGTCACTTCCCGTGTCACTGATATTCCCAGAGTATTTTGAGAAACACATGATATTGTGCAAGCACATGCTCCTGCTTGCTTCGAACCAGCTGTGCTGATTAGCCAGACTGTGGGCAGCACAAAATATCCAGCCTGCTGCTGTTTGCTGTATTGCTCCAGAGGGAAAAAAAAAGCCCTGCTAGACATCATCCTCCCCAAAACAGAAACAAAGCAAAAATTACAATTATATTAATTAAATTAGCAGTACACTCCATTAAGAGTAAATTTATGTTCTTAGAGGGCTCCATGATGGGGTATAAATGCCTCATTAACATTGGATATATCAGCCTGGGAGCAGAAGCAAAGTCAGAGAGAACAGTGACTGGCAGTACAATGAGTCCGCCAGACCCCATGCAGGGACATTTCCTTTCGATGTTCAGCTTGCACTCAGATACAATGTGCTCTCCAAAGACACCATCTGTGCAGCTTTCCAGCGCCTGGGTTGTACCTCTGCAGCACTGCCCTGGCTGGATTCCTCAGCATTTTCAGGGCTTTTCAACCAGAGAAAGAAGCTGTGGGCAGGCTAAGTACAAGCCAGGCCCCAACTGACCTTGAAGCTGTGTCCCACGAGCTATAAATACTGTTTTCTTCTCGGTATGCTGTGGGAAGTGTTGTCCTGTAAGAAACAGCAATTCCTTGGTCTTCTCAGCTCTCCAGCCCTTCTGATCTCCAGAAGTAACTGCTGGGAAATCTGTAATACCATGCTCTGAGCCAAGCCTGGCAAGTGGACTGTGATGCTTCAGGCTCTTTCGTCCCAGCACAGAGCTGTGGTAATTCAGACATCTTGGTATTGCTCTTTAATCACACTTTTTCCAGGGAAAAGTAGGAGTTGCTGGAGAGACAGAGGTGGATCAAGGTCACAAAGAGGGGGTGGCTCCAGTGAGCACTAAGTGGGGGGACAAACTCATGGAGGGAGCAGAAAGGATAGATGTTACAAGAACAACCCTTTCTCCCTTTCGGCTCCTCCTGGGTAGTAGGGAGCAGAGCACTTCTCTGTCTTCTCCAGGGGTTGTCTACTGGAGGTGACTTCGTCTGGCATTTCTTCCGGAAGGACTCAGATGGCAGCAATGGAGGAGATACCCAGATATTAGCAGCTGTTTTCAAAAGCTCTTTCCTTCCAACACCTGGAGAAAGACTTCACACAAGTAATATTTTTTTCTTGGGCTCCACCCAAACTTGTGCACTTCAACTTCCTCTGCTCAGGGATCTCCAAGTTCCTTAGTGTGCTCTGTGCTGAGTGAAGCATCTGGGACCACTTAATTCTGTGTCTCTCTACATACCCGGATCATTCAGGAGGAAGAGCTAGTGGGAATCTCCTTCTGGATGGATAAATGATGATGCATCTTCACTGAGTTGTTCCTGCTTTCAGACAGGGCACAGAAACATGGCTTGCTCAAGGATAACCATGTACATTTGGGACATCTGGCCCACACCTGTCATCAACTCCTGTACAAGTGGTGATAGTTCCCGTGGGTGCTCACAGAACCTGGATGTCACTAATGTCAGCAGGGCTTTCCCACTGGTGTGAGGGGTCTGTCCTGCCCAAGCTGTGAGCAGTCCTGTTTGCTGCCACAAGCTGAGCTCTTCCTGGGCATTGCCACTGCACTTGGCTGTGGTCCTCCCCTGTGTAAAGCCCTTGTAGCAAGGCCTCTGTGGAGGAATCTCTATTCCTTGCAAGAAGATTAGCCCCTTATGAATATGTAACAAGTTACATTACCTTCTTGAATCTGATATGCCTAGCATAACTAAACTTCTGTTGTATATAAATGGGAAAGTTTCAGTGGAAAATAGCATTGCTGATGTCTAACATCCTTCTCTAATTAACAAAGATCATTTTCTGCTACGTATGTGCACCTAATTACCATTCTGCGTGATCATTAAGATGTACATGCAGTTAGCAGGAGCCTTGCTACTCACTTATCTGGAGAAACCTTATACCCCAGAGAGGGAAAGCAGGGGAGAGGAAAGTGCCTGGAAGTCCAGTATTGTGCTCTGAATGTGCTCCCATCCACAAATGAGACACAGGATGCTGCTTTGCCCTACCAAAGGGGGTACAGCCAGGCGTGATCTCGGGGCTCACCTATTAAACCAAGACACACATCTAGTCAGTGATGACTGTCAGCACTGTCAGTGCTTTTTGCTGACATGTTTATGTACCTCTTGCTCTGTTTTCTCTGGGGCTTAGAATGATGTCCATCCTCTCCTACATTCCTCATGAAGCTGGAAATTTCTATTCTCAGGCACACAACAAGTCAGGCACAGTCTGTTCCTTCCTCTCTGAACTGACTGCTATCTGACTTTCTCACAATCCTCCCTCTTATTAATTCAGCTCTGGCAGGCAACTGAGTGCTCCTTGCTCTGGCTGAGCTGCTAAGTCTGGGAAAGGGAATGCATCATGTTAATCGTTGCCGTATCTGACCTGTGTCTGGTTTCAATAAGGTGACGGGGGTGCATGAGAAGGTGACTGCTGTGCTCAGAAATGTGGGAAGCATTTGCAGCGAGGAGTGAAACCATGCCAAGATAATTACTGGGAATGGCTTTGTTTCCAGAAACTTGTAGTGGGTCACAGCTTCAATCCGTAAAGTTAGGTTTTTCCAGGTACACTGTGTTGGAGTGTCAGAGCACCTTGTAAACGCTGACTGACGTAACACCACAGCCTCAGGGGGAGGAGAGATTTTAAGGTCAGCAGCACCATGTCTGAGTGCAACTCTGACACCACACATGGCCCCTCAATCCCTGGGCTGAAGAGCAGCTGGCAGCTTGTTCCTGCCTTGTTCACCACTTTTTAACTGGACCTTTGCCATGCATTGGGAATGGTGACCCGTGTGGGTTAAAGAGGAAGAACACATTTATTCAGATTCACATGAAGCAAAACTATTCACTTTTATGGAAGACTTATTATGGTAAGCACCTTGTTTGCTGGAGGGAGTGAGAGAGCTAAGGAAGAAGATGCTTGTGCCATACTCATTAGGTCAGAAACTGTGGAGGACTGATGAGTATTTAACTCCAAGAGCGCATGTGAAAAGCATATTTTCCGACAGTAAAGATCAGGTCCCATTAGTTATTTTCCAAAGCAAAAGAGACAAAGGAACACCTGAGGCTTGCTCCAAATAATGGTGAAGTCTGAAAGAGTATTTCCTCTAGTTTCAGTGGGTACTGGAGAAGGTGCCCTGTAGAATCCAAGAATAAGCTGATCCCAGTTACCTCTTTGTTAGCTTATTTATTTGTTTATTTTTGCTCAGGAGGTGCAGAGGACTTTCTGCTGATAACAACTGCACATTTTAGACATCTCACACAGCGCTTAAGAGCAGCAGTGAGTGACTTGTGAGGGTTTGCAGCCACCTCCACCCTCACAAACGCCGCTGCAAACCCCTCAGGGAGCTGCTGGGAAGAGGCTCTTGTTTTACCGCTGTCTCTCCCTCCTCCTCTTCAGCAACACACAGACTGAAAATCCCACCCTCGGTGATTCAGATCAACAGACGGCCCTGTTATTTCTCAGACTGAGAACTCCTAACATTTCCTGCTGACAGCTATTTTGGGAATATTAAGCCTGAATGTTTTGGTGGGAAGAGAATTCAAAGGGCCACAAGAGCAGGGGAATGAGTGAATGAACCCAAGCAACTCAACAACACTAAAAATTTTGTAACACTCTTTTTTTTAAGCACAGAGGGAGCTTTGATAGCTCACATGGCAACAAAGACTTTTGTCATGCAGGCTGCTTGGAGTTAATATGAAAGCATCTCCATTGTGCCAGCATTCCGTTGCAGGAAGCAAAGCTTGTAGCGGAGCGTGAGATAAAAATATTTATAAGGCTCATCACTTTTTGACATCTCCATTCCAATGCTTTCTCCCCAAAGCAGTGTGTGCAGACAGCTCTGCCGTGACTGCTACTTCTGATCTTCAGCCTCACCCAGCAAACACGCTTGGAGCACATGTGCTGATGCAAACCCTACAAGGAACTTCCAGTGATAGCCTGAAACCCGTGGGGATAGTTCATCTGTTCAAGGTGTGCGAGATCTGGCCTCCAGCGAGCAGTCATTACTCTTCACACAGAAGCGCAAAGGAGCTGAGGCTGTCTATGAAATTACATTATTCTACACCAGTGGAAAAAAATCCGTGTCCTGTGGTCACAATTACCCAGGTGCTGGGCTCTGCTGGAGACCACTATGTGGCTGTGTTTTGATTTAAAAAAAGCAGCTGGGCATTCAAGTCATTCAATAAAACAAAACTTCTGACGTTCAGGAGAGGTAGTACAGGCACTGGATTAGGATCTCTGTGACTAATTTCAAAAGTGTAGTTCTTCGGGAAAAAAAAGTCTTCATTTTTTTCCTTTTGCTGCCTTCTGTCTCAAGATCTCAAGGCAGAAGAAGATTTGTACAAATTATAGCTAACCGAGAGCATACAATATTTGTCCACAAGAAGTGCTCTAACTTCAAGAGTTCTTTGGAGCGCATTTGCAAAATGGTGCATGTAAATTTGCATTTTAGAAGAAGAGTCAGACTTTCTAGGTCTGTGCAGAGAAGACCCTGCCTGCTAAATATTTCCTTGTATCTAAAAAAGCCTTAGTATTGTCCTGGCGCCCGATCATCATGAGCTTGGGTAGATGACACCGTTCAGATGGGAACGTTTGAAATGCAGTGTGCAGTAGATTTACAGGGAATATAAAGGAAAGTGTCAGGACACATGGGGTTTGCTGCTGTCTAAGAGTGTAGTGTATACGTTGTATCCATTTGGAAAGTCACAGGTTTCCCAAGCTCACTTCCAGCCTCCAGGCATGGATTTGCGCATCCCACAGAGTAGGTCACACCCATCCCCACAGCAGAAAATGTGGCTTGTGTAGGTAAGCCAGGCACTGACTTTCAGGTGGACACACCAAGGTTCGGTTATGTGCCTGGAGAGTCTGGAATTTGGAAAAAAGAGAGAAAGATTCATGAGACTATTCTGGACCTGAAGTTGCTGTTTGTAGCACTTTTTTGATACTCAGCAGAGGGGAGTGAGTAGGAAAATAGAAAAAAAGGTATGTAACAATTTGAATTTGAAAGTGAATTTTGATTTGATTGAGTTCAGCAGTCCTTCTGTGTTTGACTTCTGCATTTATTTGTACATTCAAGCTCTACAAGAATGAAGGCTTGCCGAGTGAATTTTAAACAGAGGTGTTAATGTACTGACCATCAGTGAATTCTGAGTAGTTTATATTCTTCTAAAATTTACACAGTGCTGTTTTGTTACCTAACTCCCCTTTACCAGGGAATAGAAAAGAAAATAGGTGGATATAGCATATGTTGCATATTATAATTTATAATGGACTGCTCTACAGGGAAGACGTTATTTGCTGATTTGCTATTGAACCTAAATAATGAATAAATTAGAGAATGTTGCAATCTGTTTATAGACAGTTGTCAGGCAAAGGTGAAATTAATAAAAAAAAATATTAGTTGCAAATGACTTGCTGAGCTCTAGTTCTTACTCCTGTGTCTCTGAGGAACCTTAGCTTCTCAAAGGTTGATAACTGTCAGTTCCAGCATGGCAGGCTATAAACTCCTCTACCTGACTCACAGAATCAGAAGAATTTTAATTAAAATATTTGCAAATATTCATGCCCTCCTTCATCTCTGGAGTGACCTCAAAGCAGAAGGGGCCTTTTGTTGTCAAGGTATTTCAGTCATTCTCCTTTCACCTTTCTTGTCACTCAATCTCATGTGAAACTTAATTTTGCATAGTGTCAGAGGAACAGCACGGGGCTTAGTCCGTAAAAGGTCCTGCATTTTGGATGGTGAAGCTCATTTGTGCCTCTTGACTCTCAGTACAGTACAGGTGGGGTGAAAACAACACTGAAATGTTGTGTGTAATGTAGACTAGTGGTTGTTGCCACCTGGAAAAAGGAGACTTAAATCAGTGATCACTCTGCCAGGGTAGAAGGCTGCAATCTCATTTAACTGCTGATGGGCTTGCTTGTGTTACCAGGCTGCTGTTAGCATAACCTCTTTTGGGAAAAGTCTTTTGGATACAGGACATCCCTGCTGTGTCAAAGACTTACAGAAAAAAAAAAAAAAAAGCCATTTTTGTCCAGATATTTTAAGTTCTAAAGCACTGGTGTAGGTGCTTAACTTCCTGTGATTTTTCCTCATTATGTTTGTGACATCTAATTATCACATGGATATGAATTCTGAAGTGGCTCATGCCCTCTCCCTGCCTATTCCTATTTCAATAAAATAAAGATTATAATACCTGCTGATCTCACAGGGGTGCTGGGAGGGACCATTTTATGGCCTTTTGTCTTAGAAGAGAAGCTGTAAAAGTTCATAATGCCTTATTAGCGATGCAGATCAGTTTGGAGTGTCCATAAAGGCTTTTCAAGACATTTTGAACCAGTGAGGGCCTCCCATGCTGCAGGTTGATGGGGTTCATCCTACCTCAAGTACCCTGGGATGGGAGACATGGGTTACTTTGTCTTCACAGTCACCCATGGAGAAGTGGGGGGAAAGAGTCTGTCAGAGGAAACAAATCAGGTCACTCAGTCTTCCCACTCAGTTACCCTAAACCTGCTTGTCTCTCTGTTCTTTTCAGGGCCTGGATTTTATTTTATTTTATTTTATTTTATTTTATTTTATTTTATTTTATTTTATTTTATTTTATTTTATTTTATTTTATTTTATTTTTAAAATCCACCTCTCTGTGAACAGACTCTAAGGGAGGCACAGGGTTATTGTCCTTTTGGCTTTCCCATTTGAGATTGAGCTGAGATTAGCCAGGGCATAACTCCTACCCTGGTTACAGAGCCTTTGCTTTGATGCAAACATTTCAGCTTTAAAGTCATCATCTCTCCCCAGCAGCTGCTAACCACACCTCCACCCTCACAGAGTGTTGTGTCCTGAGATTCACATGGGCAGAATAAATAGACATTTGCTCAAGTTTCTCACATAGAGGTTTGGCAAGACCCACCCCACCCTTCCATACCCTCTTTGGTCTGGTTTGCTTTCCCTCTCTGCCTGGCTGTTCTCCTGTAGGAGCCTGTAATGATTTCCCCAAGTGAATCCTGTTGGGAGAGTCATTGGAGGACAGTGCCATAACTGAAACAGCACACCAGAGCTGAGTGAATATTATAACAAGCTCTTCTGCAACCTGTGGCCTAAATGAAGCACAAAAACAAAATCTGAGGGAGAGTTGCTGTTATTATGTTATAGCGACTATGATTTCCCTTGCTATGTTTTGACACTATCTTGTTTTTAGCTTCCCACTTCTGCACTGTATGAGATTACAAGACTTCAAAAGCATTTAGCTATTATCCAGAATATAAAATCTCAGCATGAACTGCTGTTAAATCATAATCCACTATGATACAACATGTGTCATCTCTTCTCTAGATTAAATCTAACCAGGAAAGAGGAGCCCATAGCATTTCCTCATCCATCCTGACAACACCATCCTGGTGGGAACAACCGGGACCACTGTGGTGAACATCCTACTGCCCATCTCTGGAAATGATGTGTGGGAGAGGTGGGATCCAGTACAAACAGCTGAAGTTCTGGTGTGAAGAAGAAAGCAGCCCTGTCTCCTACTGTTTGCTGCCTTTTACTTGCTTTACTGCTTTCAATAACACCATGGAATGCTGCTGAGTAGTGGCCCATTGCAACCACTGGAAATAGAGTTGTGTATTGTTTGTGAGAGTCATCAGGGAGGTGGGGAGGAAGCGTTTGTTCTCACCACAGTATAACGCTGTGTTGCCTGGATCTAGCTCCTCGCTCTGCTCAACCAAGATAATGCCCTCCTTCTTTGAGGAGGTTTTTTTTTCCTTTCCCCAAAAGCTAGTTCCAAAAAGGAAAATTGTTCCATCTTTAGTTCTAGCAGGTGTGAAAGCTTGTTTATAAATCAGCAACCCACACAGCGTTATGAGGGATCAAACCTCATTCTTTCAAGGTCACTGAAATCGGCAAATCACAGTGCTGGATCTTGTGGTGTGCAGTCACAACCCATTTTTAAACACTTGGTTGCTGTCCCTCAGAGCAAGTTTATGGTTGCCTGTGTGGATGAAATGCTCTGTATGAGCTTTTGGGGAACATCCCATTGGCAGCTCCTGTTCCCACATATAGGCTGACAATATGAACCACCCATCCCATCACAAATGGAAGGCTGAAATGAGGCCATGGTGAGGTCTGCACAAAAGCTTCTGCCCCTCTCCTGGGGTTTGCCAGAGCCCAGTGACAGCAAGGGGCTCACCCTTTGCAGGAGCAGCTTTACAGGCAGAGATGGAGTCAACCCTGAGGATGGAAGTGCAGGTGAGGGAGAATTTATCTTCTGCAACCAGCAAAGGGGCTTTTGCCTTAGAAGGGTTTACTGCTTTGGTGGGTACAGCTATAGAGAGCTGGCAAGGAGCATGGAGGTGGACTCAGTCAACCATGAGTAAAATACAGGCTCTTGGGTCCATAGTGTACGTGGTTCAGCACCACTAGTCATATAGCAGGTTTGTTTTCTTCCCTGTCACACTTCCACAGTATATTGCAGCCAAATATCACTAAAGAAATTACATGACAGTATCAGAACATTTTTCCCTCCTCATAGCAAGAATATATAATAATCTCTCTGGAAAGCACATCTCAGACTATTTCCAAGAACAATAGATGCTTGTAAGGCATCCAGTGAAGTCAGAATAGCTGGAGGCTGCAAGTCACATAATAACTTTTTGTGCTTGCGTAGTGTTTCATTTTCAGACTGATCTGAGTAGGAGACAGGAAATAAACAGATTTTTTAATTTTTTTTTTTAATGGCTGCTTCTCAAGTCGGTGGCTTGTTTTTTTTTTTTTTGAAAACCAGGACTTGCCATCTTAATTATCACACTGGTAAAAGCAGGATCATGCCACAGCAACAGGGCTTCTCTGCGGATGCTCCTGCTCTTCAGAGCAGACTGTGGGAGCAGAAGGAGAGTACTGGTAGCTTGGAAGAGGATTTACTTGGCATCACACGTGGTGTTAGATGGAAACAGGCTTCTGGAGCAGCCTAAGTGGTGCCCGACTCATGCTGGGAGTGGTGCCTCCAGCAGGTGTGGGCTGTAAAGGCGCTCTAGTCTCTCTGCCTAAATGTTGCATGATCACTACTGGTGCTAGGGAAAAAGCAAAAAAAGATCATCACAGAAACTCATGGGACCTGATTATTTTTTATCATGACTTGATTCATTGAAATGGAGGCCCTAATATTTAAAATGCATTTTGCTGCCTATATATGACAGAAAATCCAGGTTTCACTTAGCCTGGCTTGGGAAATGAGATGGTGTTACTAGATATCCTTCAGTCTGGGATTAGGTCCCTAGTGTACTATGTTCTTTTCAGTGGTGTGGACAAAATCACAACAGGCTCTGAATCAGTGCTATTATATATTGCTGCTAATTAAGGTTGCATAGACTTGGATTTGAGGAGGATTTTGAAGAGGCTGAGAGCTTATTTGTGTTTGCTTTTCTGCTGAAAACCATTTAAAAAATTTCATTAAGCTATATAAAACCAGATCATAATGTACAAAATCATATTTGCTGGAGAGGGTTTTCAGCATTCCCTAGGAAGAAGTAATTTATGATAATCTGAATTACCAGGATTTGGTTGGAGGAGAAGGAAATGGAGGAATTAGTATAATTTCAGCCCCATTTTCTGACTGTGCCACTGTCACCTATACTCTGGGAAGCTGCCTTGCACTACCAGGCAGGGAGAGGTGAGTGCAGTAAGACACAGCTTTGAACAGAGGCCAGGTAGCTAGAGTTATGGCACTTAAATCAAGATTGGGGTTGCGCTTTTTTCCTTTGCATGGTTTTCAACAGAAGCTGGGTATCTATGTAGGTGCTTTGTCACAGGGGCATGGTGCTGTATTCTACATGGCTGATGTAATTAGTTGAAATATACAGTGATTCTAGTCTCAAGAAATAATTCTATCAGCAAATCATTCATATCAGTGTCAGGACAGGAAAAACAATTCAGCAAATATTTTCAGAAAATATAAAAAGGTGAAAAGCAGATGCATTTAATAGACTTTGTAGTAGCATTTTCAGCCCAAAGATTTTCCTTTTGCAGTTCCTGTGAATTGACAGATTCTTTGAAAATTGGAGTATTTATTGATAAAAAACCCCACTTCTACCTCCTTCTTCCCTCTCCCTTCCAATACATCTTATGTATACCTTTACATGCATACTTGCCATCCAAGTGTGAGGACACAGAATAGGAATAGGAGAGTGCTGAGCTCCAGGGCTTTCTCTGCCTGATTTGTAGTTTTGAAAGGAAACTCAGCCATTGAGCTTTAGGATATTTTTGAATACTTACTGTCTTTTCTGTTGAAATTCTTTCACTGAAGTTAAAAACACTTGAATATGCAGAGCAAAAGATGCTTGAATATTTGGACCAAAACCTGAAACTCAGCTACCCTTGCTGTAAAAGCAAACAATTCCTCTCACCTTGTCTGAGCCAATGAGTATTTACCCATTTCAGTCTCACTCCGCTTTTGATGTTTGATGTTCTCTGTCCCTCCCCCACAATTAATTTATAGCCCACTGCTAAACAGAAGGCACCCCTGCCCACTCTGTCTGGAGTATTTCAGATTGTCTGGCATCCACTCCATCCCACAGAATAACCCCATATTTCCCATCTACCTCTCTGGAGTCTGACCTTGTGCCGAGAGTCTTCCTCAAGCGCTTAACCCACACCTGAAGCCCTTCCCCAGGTTTTTCTGTATGTGACTTTTAACTGTGTCCTGGGTCAAAAATCAGGCACCCAGGGATGTCTGTTCTCTGGATCACTTCTCCACGGTGGTACTGACCTTGTTCCTCTGTTCATCTCTTCATAGGACTTACAGCACTTTGCAAAAATGGTGGATGGGGCTTTTAATGCATCTCCAGCTCATTTTCCTTGTTGTCAGGGTGGTTCAGTATGCTCCACACCTATTCCAGGGGATGGTCTGGAAGGCCTTTAGAGGAGAAAAGGAGCAGCCTTCTGACCACCTGCATCCTCCTCAGTGTGGAGAGTAACCCGGGAGCACAGATAGGAAGCTGGCCCTACACTGATCTTTTCCTTTTCCTTGCTGAAAAGGAGGGGAAAAGAGGTTTTGGACAGCTCAAACTGACTTTTTTGTTTTGTTTTGTTCTGGCCATCTAACTGAAAATATCAATTATTTCCGCAGTCACAGGCACTCTGCCAAACTCCCGCTCCTCATGGCTAGAGCTCCAGTACAACTTTATGGATTTGTTATCACACAAGATTCAGCCTCAGCTGTTTGGTTTCTATAGACAATGTTTTGCTCTTCTTTATGGCTACTCTCACCTCTTCAGAGTACAGTGCTAACAGCACTGCTCCATGCACATCTGCACATCTGCTACCTGAGGTTAAAAGCACTTGACTCAGCCATGACCCAGCCACTCCTTTTCTCTTGGAGCTGTGCCATTCTCGGCCTTTGTGCTTGTTCTTTGTGTAGTCCAAGGTGTAATTCAGCTACTGCCACCATTCCCCAAACGCCTAAATTGCTTTTTTTTCTTACAGCTGTCAGAGGCCAAAGCACTTCATGCTATAACCAACTCCGTGTTTAGCCTAGTAGGTCATAGGACTACCTCAAAGTTAAGGCTGCCTTTCCATGCAAGGGCACAGCTGGAGAGTACTTGGCCCCAGCTCCGTGTGTGCAAAATGGGAGTGGAGTAGCTGCGATTAAGTGTGGGCACACCTTATGGCAAATTCAGATGTGCTGGCAAACCCTCCTGTCCAGTGTGCTGCCAGTAGGGAAGGCATGACCAGCTCCCGAGGGAGCAGAACACAATATGGATGTGGGACACCATCCTCAAAATCTCAAACAACAGATGGATCTTTCAAGGCTTAAAATATGACCTCTTTCCTTGGGAGATGAAGGTATGTATTTTTAACAAAGTTCCTCTGAAGTGCTATAAAGGGAAGACCAAAGCCATCATGGAGGTCCCAGAATTTGGAGGCTCCCCAGGGCGTATACTATGTGAATTTCATGCTTACAGCTGGATTAATGCACAATTCTTTCCTTCCAGAGCAGGGGCAGCCTGACATCTTTAAACCTGGACTTGGTGTTTTGGACTGTTTATGCCATTTTTGATCTCTATAGCTTCAATTTGCCATAGGTTTTTGGACTTTATATGAACCATCCAGGATTTGGGAATGGCGCTCCTCAAACACAACCAAGGATCTGGAGCATGATATCCTGATGAAAAAAATTATGTGTTCCTTGACCAGCACATGATTATTCATGGAATTTGTTGCTTCTGTGGCTTAGAAGTTTAGTTGAAGTTTGACTGCAAACTCCATAGTATGGCTGGTGACACACCATCCATGCCACAGAAGTCACTAAAAGTACCATTTCTGCCATGAAAATTCACCGTGAAGTAATGTAAGTTTTCCAGCGCTTTTGTTCATACTACACTTTAATGCATAATGCAGGTTTTTTTATTCATTAGATAATAGATACTTCAGGTAATGAAAATTCATTCTGTGTAGCAGAAATACCAAGAAGAAGTGGATTCTTATAGCTGTTCAAGGGCTCAAAAGTGGATACTTGTATGCTTTCATGTTTGATTCTTGTTCCACATCACTTCAGAAGCGTAATTTTTGTTGACAGAAAATTGGCCAGGCTTAATAAAACAAGGTATTTCTATATCAGCTTCTGGGTTCTTTCTAATGTGTTTTCATTTTAGGAGCTAATTGACTTCGTAGTCAAGATACATTGGGACCAAATTTTCAAAGGCTTATGGCTCTGTGAAAAGATAATCCATAGGAAAAAATTTTTAAAATAATACTAGCAAAGATTAATGTGTCTTACTTCCCAGGTCTGCAAGATGCAGAGCACCACTAAATGTTATTTTAGGGCAAGAAAGAACATAGTAAAACTCCCAGCTCATGACATTCTCCTGGCTGTCACACATGGGTGATGCGGGGGCCGTTTTGTCACTGCCCGGAGAAGCAGAGCATCTCAGAGCACCTTCTGGCTGGTGTAACAGGAAGCTGGAGAGCTGACCCACTAGACGTAATTCCAGATCCCTTTAGAGGTTTGTTGCCTTCATCTCCCATTGACAGCTGCAAAATTTCTGAACCTGCTACCTCCAGAGGAGCCTGAGCTCTGAGAGCTGAAGTCACTCTGTCCAAGGGAAATAGACTCACTCATTCCCTTGGATGTTACTGGTTCCCATTTTGTTTTGCAAAGAGAAGCAAATCACCCAAGAAGACTTCAGAGTCAGCTTGTCAGAAGATATTATGCAAATTACCAAATCACATGGGCTCGTATTTAGAGCAGGCAAGTGAAAAGAGAAGTGTTTAGCTGTAACATAGCCTGAATTAACTGCCTGACTTTGAGGCACAAGATTGTCAAGTTACTTGCTCACTCAGATGACATGTAAGGTTGGAGGAAACCAGTCATGTATCAGAACTGAACTTTCCAATATAAGCAATTATATGCTATACACACATACGTATGTACAAAGAAATTAGGACACACACACACATACATATACAGCTCAATTGTACCCTCTTGTGAAGTCATCCTGATTGAAATTACTGTGTATTTCACAAAGTCAGGGATTGTTTCTATTTAAAACTCTCATGCAATCCTTCCCTTCTCATGACATTCAAACCCGTAGCCCTCAAGAGCAATCCAGCAAAGCTTTAGAAAGGGAATTAGCCATATGTACTATTGCTTCTACTTTCAGCAGGAGACCCCCAGGCCCCCTGCTTTTCAGATTTGTACAACTCATGTCTTGCATTACATTTCTTGTTATATTTCAGAGGCAACATGAGGATGATTATTGAAAAGGCAGTCACTGCTCCCAGGCCAGCCTTTCCTCCTTCAGATAAGAAGACTACTGCAAACTCTCAAGGTTTGCAGGTAAAACCAAAAGTGCATAGGGCATAGGCTCCAATTTGAGATCCTCCATGGCTCTTCCCTAACTTGCTCAGTAGCTCTGGGAACATGCTTAGACAGAGTGGGAAATCATTTCTGCTCAACCCATGCTCAGCACTGGATACCCAGAGGCATATTTCTCTGTTTATCAAGAACAGAAGTCCCATCTCCCGAGAACTGCAGTGCCTGTGTCAGATGTGAGTGAACAGGACTGAAGAGAAGGAGCCTGAAGTCCAAATAGATCAGGCTGAGGCAAGGAAGAAAAGTCACAGTGGCAATTGCCACTGTGGTGCAGCAGTTTGGGTTCCTGCTGAACTACTGATCATCAACACCTCATAAGCAGAGGCAACGTCTTCTTCTTGCAGCATAACGCTGCTCTGATGGGTATGAGAATGCTGTCTGTGTGGAGTCACCTGAGCAGGAGCTGGGTGGGGGATCCTGAGCATGGTGGCCCCTCATACACAGGGCTCTCCTCTCCCAGACAGTCACGAAATTACTGGCTGTTGGGGCCACAGAGCTGGAACCCCGCTTGTGGTCCATGTCTTGAAGGTGTTGCCTTCTAATGGTTGATAGAGAAACAGGATGAAGTAATTGAATAGTGGCAGACTCCAAGAAGTAAGGTAGGTGGGCATATTTCTTTGAATCTGAAGCTTCACAGGTTCACAGAATAGCGCTACTAATAATAATAATAGTGGGCTGGAAATACTGACTTTTGCATATCAGCTTTTCCAAAAGATTTCCATGCTTATCTTTCAGGGCATTACAGCTAATTTATATATTCTATAAGTACTCGAGTTCGTGGGCAGGCCTTGACTTCCTGTGAATGATATAAAGCTGCCCACACCCTCAATGCAATCTCTGAAACAGTTTGTCAGTGACTTCAAATAAAAATGTGGCAAATAGTCCCCAGACTGCCATCAGGTGCTGTATTCTTCCTCTTGTGCTGCAGTCAAATAGATAGCAAGGACTACTCAAATGGGTGGAGGAAAATCTCCTTACACAAGCATTGCACATACTGGTTTTGGTCTATCGCTTCCTCACACCATCACATCCCCACCTCCCAGCCCCCACAGCTCTCTGTAACCTGGAGTTAAGAAAGCAGTTCATCTGATAACTCCAGGAAAGGTCAGAGCATTTGGTTTAGCATTTTACTGAAAGAATAAGCAGCCTGGTTCTCTGGAGTGCCAGGGATGATGATCTAGTGGACTGTGCACAGGACCAGAAGTTATAAATTCCTAAGTCTTAATCCCAGCACTGACAATTACTTCTCCTGCAACCTTGAGCAAATTGCTTAACCTTTCTGCTTCTGCCTTTCTCTGCTGCAAAACTGTGAGCTCTACCTCACCAGGTTATTTTGAGAGTTAATTTTTTAATGTGTGTGTTTAATTGTACTTCCGTTGGTGTTGGTTGTATTCTTTGTGTTTGTCTGTGGCTTGGGACAGGAAGAAGGAATGAATGCAGGAGGCTACAGGGGACCATTGACCTGTCAGACTGCCTTTCCTGTAGGAAACTTTCCTGGTTATTCCGGAGTTGGGGGGAGAGGAGCATGGACAACACTGTCTATTGATGCTTCAGACCATAAGGATCTCTGCCTAATTGCCTTCTGCAGAAAGTGGGGCTGGAGCTTGGAAGACAAATGATGCTGTAGATGAGCAATGTGATGTGTCTGGTGCAGATCTGCTGCCAAAAGGTAACTCAAAATATTTAACTTTTAAGAAGTAAGGAATCAGGCCCTTCATGACAGTTGCACTCTGAAAAGAGGATGAGTGAGGCAGCATTGTGTGCTCCGACTGTTCCACTTCTCTCCACGCTCACCTATCAATGTTACTTCATGTGCCATTAATTAGACTTAATAGTCTATACTTTATCTCCCTTGTCATAACAAATTAAGTGTGAAAGATTCCAACAAAAAAAAAAAAAAAAAGCACTCAAGTGATCTCAACATTAACAAGCTCGGTTTTCCTGACAACCTGAATTCAGCAAAGTGCTTCAGCATCGCTTAAAGTTCAGCATGTGCTTAGGTGCACTGTAGCCTGAGACAGTATCAAGTGAAGGGCAAACCTCCAAGGCTGGGTTGCTCAACCCTCCAAATTGATGTTAGTAGTTTTGCCCTGGGCAAGTTATTGTCTCCATCCCAATGGCATTGTTTGCCTAAACAAATAGGTGGTGTGTGCCTTTCATTTGTCACTGATCTTCAGCTTAAGGGCAAGTTGCTCATTTGGAACCCAAATTTTCCAGCTCAGTGGCTACATTTTTGCTTCCAATCTGGCTGCTTATATATGAATTTTTAGTTAGGCAGGAGATCAGCTCTGAAAACTTTGGCTCCAGGCAGGAACTGCATTTCAAATAAGCTAGCCTGAGCATACATCACAGAAATGTGCTACACTCAGAGCTGGGGATGGGGAGAGCTCTCAGAGATGCTACCCAACTATTTTTGGTTCCAGCTTGGGTCATTATATACTCACTCTCACTTTCTCAAACTTGAAGGACATGAGCTGTGAAAGTTGAAAACCTAAAAGACGGAAGTGTCACCTCCACTAAAGCCAACAGTTCCCCAGACCTCACTGGGAGCTCTTACCAGTTTGAGGGGTCAAAACCGTATGGTATAAAAATATTATCTGGAGCTTTTAGATATTTTGGCTTCTAATCCTGGCCCAAATTTGGAAGAACAAATGAGTTCAAAACAGAAAGGAAGAAAAAGACCCCAAACCAAAGTGTTCACATTTTCACTGGATCTCGAGGGATTTGACTTGAATTTTGTTTGATGGGGTTTGTTCAGCTGTGCTTCTGTTTTTTGCACAGTGTGACTTTGTGCACTCCAAGATGAGCGCTAATGCAAGAAGTAGCATGGCACAAGATAATCTAAGTTTATGCCTTCAGAACAAAGCCCAGAAATGTGTGCTGCCATGAAGATTCCTGCTGTGCTGAGGTCTGAGGTCTGCCTATTTCTTTATTGGTGAACGACTGCAGGAACAAAGAGCAGGCAAAGGCATGACTTGAACCAAGTTGCTTCTTAGTGCTGCAAGGAGAAATCAGTCCCTGCTGCTGCCAATTAGAGGGCTAATTGAGAAGTGGATCCTGAACCCTTGGAGAATTGCTATCTCAAGGAAATTTTGTGCCACAGTCAATGGTGCTGTGATACAGAGCCAGGTAAAGGCTGAGCTAACAGTGGCTGGGATAAGCATTGTGAAGGAAACTGCTCTTTGGGAAGAAAAGTATGATGCTCCAGTGTTTATGCAAGGTTTAAAGAGCATATGAGATCTGGAAGAAAACAGGAATGCAGGCTAGCTTTCTTGAGATTCAGGGGCTCATATCCCAAAGACCAGCAGGAAGTTATGTCTAAAACTGCTGGGTTTGTGTCCTTAAAAATCTCCTGAAACATGGCTTGCTGGCCAGAGCACTTCAGGCTCTTTACTGATGAGGCCTAAAATAATGTTATTTATTTATAAATTCTTCCAGAGCATCTGTTTTGTATTTTGTAACCACAGACCTTTGTCACCTCCCCTCTCTATCTCTGGTCTCACCCCAAAAGACAGCTGAGCTGATTAATTGTTAAGACCTAACACAAATCCAGGACTCTCACGTGAAATCAAAAGATTAAATCTAGATTAAATCTGATTGCCCACTGGTGCAACCTCACTGAAATTGTTTAAGCTTAAGCCAGGGATGAACTTGGCTAGGAGTCATTAATTGCTTTGGGTACTTGCATTTCTTTGCCTGAAAGACATTTAATAGTCATTTATTTGTTGCAAAAATTTGTTGCAAAATACAGATTTATTTTTTGCAAAGCAGTTTTACGTCACAGCCAGTATCCAGCATGGAAGGAAAGACAAGCAAACTACCCCCAAATTGCCAGGAAGCTATAATCCTCAGGGAATTTTCTCCTATCTAAATTGGAACTACCTCAGTAGCAGAAGGTTACTGAGGGATATTTTAATAGGAAGGACTGAAAAAGATCTTCCATTATGATTGGCCATGCAGGTTCTCTCTGTTTTTGGTAGAAGTAAGGCTGAATCTCAACATAGGAATATATTTGGATCACCACCCAACCCTGTACCATCATTTTGCCTTTCAGAAGTGCTCATTTTTTCCCCAGATGCTTTTCCAAGTTTCTTTGCCAGACTCTGCACTTTTAAGCTATGACTGGCAACGAATTCACAGCAAACCAGAATGAAGAAAGAGGATTTTCTCCTAGGATTCCTGACCTGAGAAGAAATAGGCAGTACTGGAAATAGTGCAAAACCCATCTTCCTTGAAAACTTTCCAGCCCATTTTTGCAGACTGTAGACATTTGGGCAGTACAGATGAACTCTGGATAACCACCCAAATTTTTGAGTTTGCCCATTGCTAAAAATATCACAGACTGGAGGGCTCTGTCCTGAACTGAGTCTCCAAGCATTTTGAAATTCACCCAGCCCTGGCTGAAGTGATCATTACAATCTGGCAAGGAATGCAATCTGGATTCCAAACTGTAGCTATTTTTAAAATTGTCTTGCCAAAGCCCTGTTGGAGGCTGAAAAGAAAACCATTTTAGCCTGAGCATGATGATCGATAAATTCTTATTCTTGATGTAGCATTTGTTTGGAAGAAGCATGTATCTGTAGATAAATTGCATACACCTTAGCAGCTGGTAAAATTTGTAATCTTGCTGTAGAGTCCAAAATAATAGTAATAATGTTATAAAAAGCCTCCAAACTCTGTTCCAAATTTTAGCTGCCACCTACTCATGGCCTCCCACGCACTCCAGGAAACCAGCTTTCCCAGCTGCTCAGCAGCAAGCTCTTTACAAGCACAAGTACAATTATACTCTAAACAAGGCTGGAGGTCTCCCTTACAGATGACTTTACTATCTTTGCTCACAATACATTAGGCCAGAGATGTCAAGCCATATGGTGGGCACTTGCACCGGGGTGGTCAGGTGGAACAATGGGAAGGAAATCTGGTTGCATTTAATGTATTTGGGAATTCCCTTCCCAAAGAAGCTTGTTATTCCTGAAAAGAGACAAAAACCAGTGTTCAAGGCCAGACCAGATGGGGCCTTGAGAAACCAGGTCTAGTGGAAGGTGTTCCGGTGCATGGTGGGGGAGTTGGAACAAAATTATCTCTAAGGTCCCTCCCAACCCGAATAAATCTATGATTCCATGAAAAGCAAACATTAAAGAGCAGCTTGCAAAGGTGGTAGTGGGTGGGCAGTTGTCAGTGACACCCATCCTGGGAAAGCAATCTGTTGAGACCTGTGTAAAGAGTGGGAGAGAGCAAGGGTGACAGGAGAGCATGATCAATGCAAATAGGAGCCCAAACAGAAATAAGTGAGTGGGGTGTGAAATCCAGAGGAAGAACAATGTGAGCCATAGCACAGTGATTGAGAGTAGAAGATGACAGCAGGATCACCTGTTTTTAAGTGTGAAAGGAGGGATTCAGGGTCAGGGCTGGATTGCTGGCAAATCTTTTACTGTTTTTACCTTCTATCTGCCTGAGACAATGATGGATTATCTACATTTAATATGAATTTATGACCCAATGAGTGATATTTAAAAGATTCAATGATGCATTTAATAACCAAACATTCTTCCTGATTAGTGTTCATTTGATCTCTTGAGGATAGTACTCCCTCTGACTGAGATTTAAAAAAAAAGCCTCTGTCTCCCTATAGCTCATGGCCAGCGTCCAGGGATGCTACAGACCTCACAAATATCCAGGCAATTCATTTTCCTGAGAATGTACGAACTATATACCTTATACTTCTTTGGTTGCTCTCTCACTCTCATAGCATGCTTTTAGAAGGATGCAGAAGTTGGAAAGCAGAAGTCCTGCTGATTCTTCATTAAGGTGATTTTTTCCTTTCTTTGTCAGATTTATGAAGACTCTTTGAGCATTAATGCAAATCTTAGCCATTTGCAAAGGTGAACAGAATTGATATCAAGTAATCTGCATGATTTTAGTAATTCAAATAAAAATTAAAAAGAATGAACTTGTGCTACTCATCAGAGGCTGTGTTTCTCCTTTTTTTTGAGTTGCATTTTCAAAAACACACTAGCTTGGATTTTCAGCTCTCCATCTGACAGGCAGAAAAGAATCAGAGAGATACAGAATGGGAAAAGAAGCATGATTTTTGACATTGATAATTCACTTCTAGAGAGATTACTCCTTCTCTGCTATTTCTAGTCCTGAAGATAATCAGGAATGTGCACTATCCTAGGAGAACTGAATTGCTGTGTGTCTCTGGTCACATCCCTTCTTTGGTATCCCTTATGCCTTTTGGGATTCCCACTAAGGAGAGGATATCAGCCTTCCCCTTAATCTTGCCTAGGTTTCTCTTTTCCACTCTAAACCCCTCAAACTCATTTAAATCAGTTTGAGGGAAAGGGTCTGGAGTATACCCTACTTGTCTATCCCACTGCTGTCCTGAACTCAGGGGCAAACACAAAATGTCTGCTGCAGTCCAGGCAGTGCATCATTTTTAACCTTCTGCTGTAGGAACTCTGAAAGCAGGATTTGTATCCAGAGGCCCCCAGCTGATGAATGGTGGCTGTTTCCTTCTTGTTTACTCTGTGACTCCCTTCCTAAGTTAATCACCCTTCAACAGACATGGGCAAACAAATCTTTGCCCAACTCAACAGCCTTATGTTCTCCTGTAGCATAGGCTACTGTGACTCAGCAGATGAGGGAAAACACTGAGGTATTTCTTTAGGGTTTCCTAAAAATCACCCCATCTCAGAGAGGGATTTTACCACCCACAGTGGAGTAGCAGCCAGTTCCTTTCGCAGAAGCCTCTTGTCTGCATGCTGGCTTTGCTGCCTTTAGCTGAACCCCTCAAAGAGGAGTTTTATAGGCAGATGCATCAATATCGACCCAATCAGCCTTAATTTAATAACCATTCCTCCACAATAAGGAGAAAATTCTACCTCCCTGAATCCCCCTTGCCTGCTCCTGCCATCTCAGGAACACCCTGACCTGCAGTGAGAACCTGCTGGCTGCAGCAGTGCAGGAGCTTTCACCCCTTTTATGTACCACAGGCCAGCCTCCACCACCTGCCTTTGCTGTATTTCCCCATAAGAGTCACAAAACTTTTGATGACCTTCCCTTTTGCTTCTGAAGAAAGGTTAACAGCCCTTGGGGCTTTTTGTTTTTCCTTCCCTTCAAAAGTCAGCTTAGTTTTAATGATAAAAACAAACAAGACCATTGAAATGTCCCCATGGATCCAAGCCTGGTTTAACTCGGCAGAAGGGCACTTTCCCTCCTTTCTTTTGTCCATTAGGCTTGCCACTGAAACTGTACTTGAATTTCAATGCTTTTTTTATGTGGGCATGATTTATCTCAAACTTTATCCTGCTAAGTTTGCTTCTCAAGCTCATTCTTTATTGCATCACAATAAAAGCATTGTACGTTTCATGGCTCCCTGCAAAAAAAAGTTTCTCAGAGCAGTTAACATGAGAAGTCATTGATGAATGTTGCAGAAAATATTTGTATTTCTCGTATATACACAGTTTGTATACTGTGTTATTCTAATGACCTGTAAATAAAAAGCTGTATATTCTCCACAGCTCGATCTAGAGCTATATATAGTAATGCCCATTCACAGAACCAGCCCTGTCTAATGTGTGACAGATTCACACACACACAAAGTCATTCTTATCTGAAATACCAAAATAAAAGTGCCTTCTGTACTTTCTGCAGAATATTCCACCTTGAAATGGGTCCAGGTTGTTTCACTGTAGATGCAGATGGATTTTCTGCTGTACTGCTTAAATGTATTATTCATTCAGAATGATTGATTTGGTGTTCTGTCCACGTTGCTTAAATGGTATTGTCTGTTTGTCTGTCTGCTAATCTCTTTTGGTGTCTTACAGAGATAGACCTATAAAAAAGACTTTTTGTTTCTGTTGAAGTAGTGACAAAAAAAAATAACAAACCTAAAAAAGGAGCTGTTTGATCTTTGAATTCATATGCATAAAAAAATCTATACCACTGAGATGACTGAATAGCCAAAAGGACAGGTTTTTATATTCTGCCAGTGGTGTGCTGGAAGCACGGTGCATTTGTTTCTGCCTGATTAGTCGGATGCTGGGGCAGGGGAGCCAGGAGGAGACACCACAGCAGAGGAAGGAGATGCTCTCCGTAAGATCATGACCTCCATTCCAGTGTCATTTCACACCTCAGGCAGTGATCTTGTTACATCTCATAAGTTAAGCAAGGTCAGCCCTGGTCAGGCTAAACACTTGAATAGGAAACTTCTAAGGAAAAACTCAGGCACTGTGGAAAGCAGGGCTGGTGGCTGGGTAGGTGACATTATTCTCTTGGAGTTGGTACAAAAGATGTGCTCTTTAAAGAAGCCTCTGTGCATCTGCTGTGGCTCTGCTCCAGCAGCTAAAGGCACTGCCTCTCAGGTGAGCCAGACCCAGAGGCTGCAGGGCTGAAGTTATTAACAGCATTTCTTCCCGTTTCCCCCCAGAGCAGAGGTGCTAACCCCACTGTCTGCCCAAGCTCCACACTGGGTGATTACATGTGTCCCCAGAGCTCCCCCCTGCAGTTCCCATACCAGAGGTCACACTTCTCTCTGCTTCTCTGGCAAGCTGGCCCAGGCAACATTGCTGGCAGACTCTACCCCCACGCAACCTGCAGCTCAGGAGGAGGCGAAATGAACATATGTGCTATTTTGGAAGGGTGCTTATTCATGAAAGGGAAGTAAGAAAAAGCCAAGAAATGCTCACGTGAAAATCAGCTTGGTGCCACCAGTTCTCCAGATCTGTTCCCATGTGCTCCCAGTCATAGTCTGTCTTCTCTTTTGAGGAGTCTTGACTCATCTGGGGCACAAGCCCCTATGATCCCCTGCTGCAAGGAGGAGTGTTACACCCCTCATGCCCTGGCAGAAAGCTCCTTCTGCTCTTGTGGGGTGGATGCATCCTTTTGCTGCAGTTCTCGACAGCAACATGAGGATTCTGGAAAGAGAAGGAGACAACTGTCATGTGCTTTACTCATTGGATGAGGTGCAGGACACACTGTTATGGAAAGCAGATGAGAAAAAAGCTCTCCCCAAAGCCACAACTACAGCTATATGGTATCATGTTTACAAAGATGACTAATTTAAGCATTTAATAAAAATATTAAATACCTCTTAGCCTTATTAGAGTGGTCTATATTTTAATGCTGCATCTCATGCCTGAAAGTGCTCTGCACAGTGTTTCACCTGTGAATTTTCTGGTGTGGAAGGTGTTTCTTAACCCCACTTTCCATCTCTTGGTTAAAAAACAAGTGGTGAGAACAACACTCAGTCAAATTCCTAAGGATAAAGGACTTTATTCAGGATAAGGATTCAGGCCAGCAAAACTAGAACCATCCAAAATGTTTTGCCTGGTCTTCAGTGTAGAGAGTGGTTACTTTCATTTGATGCAAAGAAATCCTTCAGAAGACAGTGGCTCATTACTGTCTCTCCCTTGTAGGCGTGGAGCCTCCTCTGCCGGTTTGCCCCATAATTGAATGTGCTCATGTCCCAGCAGTCGTGCATGGCCTCTGGCTGCAGGCATGGCACAGATGGCAATGTTGCTGTTATGCACCTAAAGTCTGAAACCTTTGGTTTCATGAGTGTTTCAGACCAGGTGCTGGCTCACTGGCTAGTGTCCGGAGTGGTTCTACACAGCCCCACCCCTGGGACAACAAACAAACAGTCAAAAACAACCCCAAATTCCACTTGAGGGCCTTTAAAAATACTCTTGGTATTTGATGTCTGCTTTCCAGGTCGTCTACAACATGCCGTGCCCCAAAATGGCATTAGGTGAACAATAGCCGTTTTCTGTGATAGACACTCTCTCAAATCCCCTACATTTGTGTTTGTTGCTGTTGTGATTCTTCACCTGCTGCCCTTTATCTAGCAAAGAAAGGTGAGTTCAAAGACGGCTCTGGAAGTCTGTTATGGTTTTAATGATGAGGTGAAGTTGGAAGGTCTTGTGTATGATGAACTTAATAGGGCATTCTTCTCATTTACGCTGACATCCTTTACATGGAGTTGTGAAAAGGAAAAAGTATGGACAACTGATCACAAGCAATAGATTTATTAAGAAATAACTACCCCTTAGCTGTAAGTGAAGGCGCAATGAGGGAAACAAATATTTAATAAGACCATATAATCCCACCGGAGTCACAGTGGCCTTATGTCCCCATTGTCTTCTCCCACTTGCTTTACTTTGCTATATGAAGCCATCAGATAAAGAACGATGATGAGAATAAATAACAGAGCTGTGTGAATAACTGAGATTTTTATTTTTTCTGGCTATGCTGAGAAATCATGAGAGAAATTAATTTGCAGCTGTCCTGCAATGAATTCTTTCCAACATTTTTTTGGCAATCACTTTAAGTTAACTGTAGCATTTTCTTCAGCCTCAGATTAATTTTTTTTTCTCTGACTTAAGCATCTACAAGATTTTTAATTACAAAATAAATTGAAAGAAGTATCAGAAGTGGCAGGAGTTAGTGGAAGAGAAGTGGCACTAATTTTTTTTCAATAGCAGAATGAAAGCTTTAGATTGTTTTTACTGGACTTTGTTTTGCAGCAGCACAAATAATCCATGGGAATTTTCAAACTGTTTTATTTTCACCAAATCACTTGTTTTCTCTGAGGAAAAGGTATTGCTATGAAGGGATTTGCCACTCAGTAGTTGCATTCCCAGTGCAAATGCTGAAGCTGTTTATCCCAGGCACTCCATGCTCCTGTAGAAAACCCAGAGTGATATGTGTGAGACTGATATGGACACACAGCAGGGAATTTTATTATGGGCAATTTTGGAGAGATATGGCTCTTTCTTTTGGGGTTTTGGGGTAATTCTGTAGAGATAAAACCGATGCCCGAAGGATCAAAACCACCCAATTTTTCTTTTGATTAATTTTTTATAGTTTTGAGATTAAAGTGCCACACAATTTTCAACACAGATGTTTTCTGGAACAACTCCAAGGAGCCAAACATTTTTGAGACAAGGGTATAAATCCATCTGTGCCTGCTTTCACAGAGACCAGGATAGACTATTTTAAGATTCCGCTAGAAGACAGACAATGAGTTTGGGTTGGTCAGGAAACAGAGTCAAACCTAGAGCTCCAGTTAGCATTGCCAGACACAAAAATAAGCAGCTGAGTAGCTACAAGTTATAGAGGAAATAGTTTAATACATTCATTTTGTTCCAGGAAGTGATGTCAAGCTATTGTCAATGGGAAGTGGTGAAACCCAACAGGGAGTGCCAGAGAGGGAAGTCTGTAAGGGTTTGTATGACCCCCCCCCACCCAGTGCCTTCTGGATGAACTTGGCTGCTCAACTCCCCTCTGCTTCCATCCTCCCCTATTTATTCCCAAAACACCCTGTCATGTGGGCACCTGAGACACTGAGAAGCAAAACAACTTCGTGAAAGTCATGCAGAAAAGCAGGAATACAGCTGTCCCCTGGGCTTTCTCATCATATGCTGGCATACAACCAGAAGACCTGCTCTTTTCAGCAAGATTTTGGGTCTGCCACACTGAATAAATAAGATTATTTTGGACTACCTGCTTATTTGTCCTTTTTACAAACCAGTAGGGTGAAAAAAACTAACACCAGTTTGCCTTTTCCTTTTCAGGGGTGCTTCCTGCACTGAGAGCCACCAGGTCTTTGTCTTCACTTACATATTCCTACTTGTAGTAGGAAGGCTTCCCCACTATTTTGGTAAAGTAAATGTCAAGTTCAGGAAAGGAAGACAAACAGTCAAATAAATTGAAGGGTTGATGCCTGAACAGCTGTTTGATAACATTAATGCATGATAACTGCAATAAAATAACCTTTGAAGAGGGTCATCAGGAGCTCAAACACATAGGAAAATATACTGCTGGACTTGGTATACAGTACCAATTAAGCTGGAATTGTCTGAAACAGCTGCTATGAGAGGAGAAGAGGGAGGCAATGGGAGAATGGGGCTACTGCTGTAGGGAAAATTCCAGCAGCTCTCCTGGAATAAGAGCTGAGCCAATCCAGGGCCAAGCAGACACCCATGCAGGAGAACTGTCATGACAAAATTGTTTGTTTGTGTCACAAAATAGGCAAATTTGCAGAAAGTGTGTCTGTATCCTCATGGTCACCAGACTCCAACAGACAGAGACGTTTCTGAGCCTGAGGAAGAAGCAGAGCCCTGTGACAAAGTGATGCAGAGCCATGAGGAGAGTATTCTCTTTCCCTATGGACATATTTTTAGATGCATTACTGGGCGAGGAAACCTGGCAGCCAGGCAGGCGCTGAAATTCACCGTAACTTTGTTCCCAGTGGGACACACACTCACGCTGACCAGCAGCTGACAGATCCACCTCTAGGTGTGCCTGAAACAGAGCTTTTCATGTTCAAAGGGGACAGAAGGTTTGAAGGTTTGGAGGCTGGCACAGGGTATGAAGGTGTCTGCCTCTGATCTTCATATGCCTCAGTCTTGGAGGAAAACCCAAGCCAATTGCTGTTTTAAAAGACTATTTAATTTTAAAACCTCCCCGATCCCCATTACTAAGCTGGCGTGATTTTCATCACAGAAGAGGTATATGCCATGTGAAGAGAAAGTAAGGAAATGTGAGGAGGACCCTTGCATGTACTAAG
Source organism: Pardalotus punctatus (assembly GCA_013400915.1). NCBI lineage: Eukaryota > Metazoa > Chordata > Aves > Passeriformes > Pardalotidae > Pardalotus > Pardalotus punctatus. The sequence continues at coordinate 607,621 of VZTX01010060.1, forward strand.
AATAGCATGTGGGGGGACATAGCCAAGGAAGTCGCTTCACAGGAGATAGGGATTGAGTGGCTTCCACTCTGTGGGGCTCTGCCTAGCCCAACTAATTAATGTTTGTAAAGCACTTTGAAGATTAAAAGCACCGATTTATTGCTAAGTTTAATTATTTGGATCAAGTTACTTTAGACTTTCACTAGCTACCTTCAAACACCCTGAACTCTTCCCTCTAAATGGTGAGCTCAAGGCAGAGCTTCGCAAGTCAAAGCCACAGCAGCACATTGCGATGATGGCTCTTGTGGATGGAGGGTGGGCGCAATATATATACCTTGACTTTGACTTTACTGGACCTGGGCTTTTCAGAGACACCTAAAGAAGGGCTCTTGATGAGTTCCTAATGAATTTCAGCCACTCTTAAATTTACAGTGTGTAATTAGGGCTTTTCAATGCTGGCAATTAGAAGGAAACCAGTTTTGACAGAATCACATTTACACTGCACAGTCATGTTTCTAACACATGTGATTAGCACCAGTGATAAAACATGAACTCTTGGTGTTAACAGTGTGTGTTCTAGTTGGCAATCTTTTTAGATAACAGATATTAAAAACACGAATACAAACCCAGATGCAGATGTACCAACTGCAGGAAATGCAAGGAAAAGAATCACTTAAACAGCATATTCCACTCTTAGGAAGAGAAAGGCTTTAAACAGACAGGAATAAAATCTTTGGATAGCTCATCAGGTGAGATAAATCAACATGATGCCTTATAGTGCAAACTTTATTTTTAAATGGACCAAGATTGTTCACACTCATACAGCTAATATTCTCTCCTTTTTTTCAGATGAGCTAGTTAAAAGATTCCTCATCACATTACTACACCTGTCTTAGCAAGTGAGGCATTTTACCTCTTCAAATAGCATCCCCAGGGGACATTTAATTCTGAATGATTTTCTCATTAGAAATATGGTTCTACTCATGGGAAACAGAATGTCTTAGTAAAATAGGGCATGTCAGGGCCAGAGATTTATGGGTTCAATACCAGGATTGAAACCTTGATTAGTGAATAGAAGTGTGTACAGAATTAATGATAACTTTGGGATCTCCACTCATCTCAGTAGGATGCTGCTCATCACTTTCTAATGATTAAATAGGAAATTGCTCCTTATCACTTGTAAACTCTAATCACAAACACAACATTAGCTCTAAGGGTGAAAAAACTTCATCACACATAGATAAATCAGGGTTTTGCCCAAGCTGAATTTGGAATTAGTTCAGGAAACTCAGTTTGCAGCACCCTCTCTGCACCTCCTGATTCAGCTGTAGGCTAGAAAGCTGAAACATGGAGGGCTTCTCTAAATATACTGTTTTCTCAGGAATCTCTCAGGAATCTGGGAGACTTGGCAAGATTTCCAAGCTAGCATTTAGCTCAGCAAGGTTTGCACACTCAAAGTCCAGAAGCACTGGAAATTTTGGGCCCCTTCTCCTTCTATTTGCAAGAGACAGCACCCAGGGATGTTTGTCACAGAAGGAGCTGCTAGGGTAAGAGCTGTTTGCACCCACAGCACTCACCTGGGAGCAGCTGCTCACTGGCAATTGGCAGTCACACCTGACCCTCTGCTTTCAGGAAGACATTCAAAGGGTCTGATGGGGAAGCCTCCCTAAAATGAAGAAAATTTGGGCACAGGAGACAACATTTGTTCTTTTCCTTCTTTAAGGAAGACCCTCTTCTGCAACACCAGGGAGAGGGCTCCAATTACAGAACTGAGACTGGATTTTTTTCTTTAATGCATACAGATTGCTGCTGGGGTCCACTCCAGCAGTGATGCACTTCTGTGATGGGCAATGGATCCATACATGTACAATTTTTTACCTCCTTTTTATCTGCAGTGCAGATTTCCATTACACATTCTGCACTTGTTTTACACACACACACAATTCCTGTGGAAATCAATGGAAGTCCTATGTGCAGGAAAAGCCACAGAAAGTGCAACAGAGATTTGCACCATGGATTAAGAGATTTTCAGTGCTGATCAAAGAAGAATTTTGTCCGAGGTTTGTAAAGCACTTTTGAATCCTTCTTGATGAAAGGCGCTATAAAAATGTAAAGCTGCTGTTTTTGTTAATGTTCCCTCGGCACACAACAGGAGGAAAGATGCTGAAATTAAAGTCACATATATTAATATTGATTAAGAAATAAGCAAATTCTTTTAGAATTTGATCTGCCTTTCATTATGTCCACTTGATCTTCCGTTTTCAAACAGGGCATAGTTATGCCCTGGAAAATCACAGCCTTGAACTCCACCAAACCACAACTACAGATTATATATTATTATATATAATTTTGGAAAACTGTCTGGAATACACCATAAAGCAGGAATAAAAGAAAAACTGTAAGGACATTTGTATTTGTCAGCGTCTCCCCAGACAGAGCCCCGAGGATATGATATTCTTAGAATAAAGCTTTCATTTCACAGTGCATCAGTGGGAAAATTAACAAGCTCTCCTCGTGCTGTTCCATAATTCATTTTCTTTGTTTTAGATATTGAGCTGAGCTGGCACAGTAACTTAAATAGATAGGGGAGATTTTAAGCACAGATTTGGATTCTGGCTGGTTTGGGTTGTTTAGTTTTGTTTTGTTTTTTTCCTCCTTTATGCTGCAACTTCCTGGTATCTAAATAAGAAATTGCCTCAATTTATTTTAGCACTTTCCTTTTAAATGGAAAGTGCCAAATGCTGCTATAATAATTTAAAATACATCAGAGCAGGCTCCCTTCAGTTAGTATAGGGGATGTAAGCTGCATCTCCTGCAGCACCAGGAGCTGTGCTTGATCCTCAGAGTCTGCTCATCTCCACCAGTGGCAATAGGAGACCAAGACACCATGAAGCTCAGAGAGAAGTTCCTTGGGGTGAGGTCAGCTGCCACTTGTGCTCCACCTGAACCTCAATTAACAATAAGCAATTACCTTGAAAGACAGTGATTTTTGCTGTTGTTTTCTGGAAATGCATAGTTCTATTTTTGCAGAAAATCACACAAATGCTTCTGAAGCAAAAGTGGTATTTTTGGCTCTGTTTTCTACCAAGAAACTCCTTCTGTCCTTAGAAGTCCTGTGACTCCAGAAACCAAAAAGGAAGGCCATACAAAGCTAAATTTTCTCACTGAGAAAACTGCTTGAACAGCAAAAACCTCAAAAATTTGAGAAATAAGTTATTCCCTCCTTCAGCTCTACTCATTAGGTGTTGAGGAAAAAGAAACACTCCAGCAGAAAACTTCATACTTTTAAATGGTCTGGCAGCTGAAGGGAGTCATTGACCTCAATGTCTTATCAACCTTATGCAAAATTTTGTTAATAATAGTGAAAACTGCGGCCAAATGCAGAGAAAATATCCATTTTTATGAAAAGAATGTTGAGTTGCAGAATAGTCAGTTGAGACAGCTGACAAAATTAAGTACATTCTTAGGGTGTCTGTAGTAGGAAAGCCATCCCTGTTCCCCGTAGATAACCTCAAAGACTTCCTTGCTGCATCCACTTTTCCATCTGCTTGCCGTTGGTAGTACATTCCAGTGTCAGGCTGCTGAGTTTATAAGATGGCAATCTGTAACTGGATGAAGCCCGTGTCACTCTGATGTGAGGAAATGCATTCAGTTGGTAGTTTTCAATAAGAAGTGATGCTATCAGGTCCAGAGAGCCCTCTTTGCTTATGCCCATCTGTAGACTGGTTGGCACACTGTGGCTTTATTGCAGCACAAGTAACAGTGGGGGTAGTGCATGGTGAAAATGTATCTTCCCTAGAATAAGCTTCCTCCTTATCACAGCTAGTAATACAACCCTATTATTCTGGCTTTTGGAAGTGATAAGCCTGTTTTTGTGAAAGAGAAATCGCCCTCAGGTCCCAATGGCTTCTGGCGTCAGCTGGCATTGTTCAATGCTCCGTAAGAATGGAGCTCTGTGGGTGCTCTGCCAAGGGAGGATGAGGATGCTCTGATGATGGTAACCCCCCTGGGTGTCCAGCTACAATACTGCTTGTCCAAAGGGTCACCATCACAACTGTGACCCCAGTCTGTGACGGGGTTGCCTGTTTGCTGGGAGATCTGGTTCTTCCCCATCCTACCTACAACCTAAAGGGATCCCTGCATCAGTCTACAGTACACAGTTATTACTCTGTAGCCATGTACTGATTGATACCTGTGCTTAAATAACTGTGCATACTTTGAGTATTTGCATAAACGTCTCGGAACCCCACAAAATTACTAAAAACATCAGGCTCCAAAAGGTAGAGAAAGATGAAGAAAAAATACTGTACTGCAGTTTTCAAGTTCAATGAATCTTCTTTGTGCCACAATCACAACTAGCCAATCACAACCCCAGTATTCCCTTTGATGTGTATAAAATGTATTTTTAACTTCACTAGTCTGCTGCTCACTCTTACTCGAGAGGATATTTGAAAGAGTATCTGGGAATTACTAAGTTCACTGGTTTTACTACCTCTGTCATGTCACCTCTTAATTTTTTCTTGTGTAAAATACAGTCTGAGCCTCCTGAATCCTTCCTTATAGAGGCCTTTCCTTGTCGCTGAACAGTATCATCACCTTTTACACACCTCTCTGACTGCTCTTGCTTTTTTTACAGTGCACAAGTGAGTGTAGCTGGATCTGAACAACAGTATTGAAGCCAGGCATGTGCCTGCATTTACAAATGACATTATAGTGTTTCTGATTACAAAATATTTATTGCAACTTCTACTACAAAGCCACTTTTCTGCCATACTGGCAAAGTTTTGTGCTCTACAAGCAACCTTGTTTAAACAGGGGCTGTTGGGACTGCCAGCTATTTTCGAGCAGAAGAGATGACAGCACCACAAGGCATCTGTGAGTTGATTGCTGGAATCTCCTGTTACTGAGTGGATCTTGTTTGGTGCTGGCTTCTCACTCAGAGCTTTGTGTTCCCCTCACCAGATGGATGTTGGCAGATGGCAGCACTGTTTTTCTGTTTAATTATTTAAAATGCTGCATACAAACCTACCTTTGGCATTCAACAATTGAACAGGGTGTTTGTTGTCCATATCCCATCTTTGATAGGTTGTTTAATATTTCCCTCTTTATAAGACTGTGGAGAGTATTCTGGTTTGGGTACTTACACATGTACCCTGTTCTTCAATGGGTTTCCCATGCAGGGGGTTGCACACTTGCTGTTGTGTACTGGGGCTACCTGACAGACAGTACCTGGCTATGAACCAAAAGGTCAGTCCATCATCTTCACTCACACAGTCACAGGCTCATCCAGGTTGGAAAAGACCTCTGAGATCATCGAGTCCAGCCTTTGACCGAACACCACCTTGTCAGCTAGACCATGGCACTCAGTGCCACATCCAGTCATTTCTTGAACACACTTGAACAGTGATTATGCCACCTCCCTGGGCAGCCCATTCCAATGTCTTGTTACCCCTTCTGTGAAGAAATTCTTCCTCATGCCAACCTGACTCTTCCCTGGCACAGTTTGAAGCTACATCCTCTTGTCCTGTCACTGTTTTCCTGAGAAAAGAGGCCGACCGTCACCTGCACACAACTTCCTTTCAATGAGTTGTAGAAAGTGCTAAGGTCACCCCTGAGCCTCCTTTTCTCCAGGCTAAACAATCCCAGTTCCCTCAGCTGCTCCTCATATAACTCGCTCTCCAGACCCCTCACCCAAACCCTTCACCCAGACCCTTCCCAGCTCCGTTGTCCTTCTCTGAACTTGCTCCAGCACCTCAATGTTTTTTTGAAGTGGGTGGCCCAGAACTGGGTGAAGTACTAGATGTGTGGCCTCACCAGTGCTGAGTACGGAGGGAAAATGTGTTTGTGTGCTCATCTGAAAGGTTCTTTTGACTTCCATCACCAAGGGATAGAAATCTGTCTTTTCAAGAAAAGCAGGAAACAATTTTTAGTAGTAGAGGTCATTAAAAATTGTTGATGTTTGAAGCTGTTGGAAGAGTTGGAAATTGTGCCAACTTGTCACCGACCTTGGATTGGGGATTGTCCATCCTGGTTCTCAGGACCAGCTTCAGTAGAACTGCAGGAACAAGTCTGGGCTGTAACCTCTGACAGAAGGGAAGGAGTTTGTCATCCAAACTGGAAGTTACATGCTTTGATTTTCTCAAGGCTCTGAATGAAGTTACTGTTTTTACAAACTTTTTGAGCTTCCCTCATTTCCCACCTAGTCACCAACTGCTAGAATTAAGTTTCTGCCAGCTAAAAAATTGCCATAAGCCTCTTGGCTAGTGGGTTTTTTGAGGCTGCAGAATGTCAACAGAGTCCATAAAACTTCAGGTCCCAAACTGTTCTCCTATTTACAACAGTCCACAGGATTATGACCCATTCTGAATCACAGCTTGATTTCATGTAGCCCCTAAACTGCCAGCTGCAGGACCCAGATCAGGCGCGTCCCATTGTTTGTGCTGTTGGCCATGTGATGAGCCACTCCCAGCATTCAGGTGTTGGCACTCGGGTCTGTGCAGTGGCAGCTCTGCATGACAGGGCTCAGATCCTCAGGGTGAAGGATCAGCTGTGCTCGGGGTCCTTTGGTTCAGGGAAGGAAGAATGATTTGAAAAATGGGAGGGGAGAAGCACTGTGGAGCACCACATCCTGCTAATTGGCCTACTGTCCAGTGAGGAATAAGAAGGGAGGAGATGATTACATGCTACTGTGAGGCATTAGTATTGGGAAAGGAACCCCTTGGAACAGTTTTTATGGCAAAAAAGCCACAGCAGAACTCCAGTTATCCTGCAGATTATTTTAAAAGGAAAAGCAGCAACAACAAACATATTAATACAACTTAGCGAGATAATAGCTACCCCAAGCTGCACTGATTGGAAACAATTGGCAGAGCCTGGAATATAAGGAATCACTTCCTGCAGCAATTTCCTTTTATTAAAAAAGCATTTAGAGCATTTACAAGCTTTTCATTTCTCAAGGATCTATTTTTAAATCTGTACTCTCCTTAAAGACACAGTTCAGTCCAGCTGAATGCATGGCTGGGCCAGGTGGAATTTGCTCACAACACAGCTGTTTGCCGTCCCAGCATCACTGCAGAGGCTTTCACCCAGAGGATGTTACTGAAATCTTCTTAAAGCAAGAAAATTCAGGCAAACCACCCTGGTTTCCAACCTAGGCACAGAATTACAGAATCACAGAATCACAGAATCACAGAATCACAGAATTACAGAATTACAGAATTACAGAATGAGTAGAGTTGGAAGGGACCACAGCTGGTCATCCTAGGGCAATTCAGGTGGAACTTCCTGTGCTGTAATTTCTGTCCATATCTACACTGCAAGGGCAATTCAAACACTTAGGTATGAAAGTGCTCTCCTTCACAAATGCAGTTACTTAAATGTTGCATCTTCATTTCCAAAGCAATTGAAAATAGTTAAATCTCCAAGATCCACAGAACTTCAAAGCATCACTGAAATAAAAATCAAAACCACCTCAACTGAAGGCCTGGTATTCATTGCCTGCTGGGGCTATCATCAGTGAGTTTGCTTATTTTTGTTTGTTTATTTAATAGTACCTTGGTCCAATGTAGGGATTTTGAAAAAGGTTTTTTTCTGAAATACTTGAAATGAATTTTCAGTTCTGTTTTGTTTTCTCATGTGAGAAAAACAGAAATAAATATGATTTGGGTCAGAATTTGGGTCAACTAAAAATAAAACATTTTCATTGTAGAAAGAGCAGGCTACATGTATTTTGATTTAAGTAGCCTTCTAGCTTAAGCATGAGCTTGAAACAGAATGAAATTAAACATCCCATTTTACTAATATGGAGACAAGACTGTTTGTTCTGGTGTCCCCCCTTTTGTTTTGAAAAGGGATGAACTGAAACACTCTTGACATGTGACACAGTTGCACAAATGTTTCTGCCCAAGCTGTGTTTTTTTTGTTATGAAGAGAAATACTTGCCCAGCTCTGACTTCAAGACTTCAAAGAATTGAAGGTACATTCTCTCTCTTTCCTGCATGGATGATCTCCTGTGGGTTATCTCTCCAAAAAAATCAAGCCTTTGGATATCGACAGCAGGATGGGATGACATGTGCATTACTCTGCAAAGGGACTCCTTCCTACACCTCCACCTGCCTCCAGAATGCTAGCTGGGCAGAGAAAGGGCAGAAAGAAAGGGCTGCCAGGACAAGCTGGTACTGCTTAGAGGAGACAGAGGAGTGTCCTATGGAGTGCCTGCGTGACCCAGTGTCCCACAGCCTTGCCATGTCAGCATCACACCCCTGCCTCTCCTGTGGTGGGGCTAAGGGGGGTTCCATCAACACTGCGCTGATGAGGAGCGAGTGCCATCAGCCAGCAGGACCTTCCCCTGCCACAGTGCGGACTCTTCTCCACCTGCATCCACGTCTTCCTCCACGGAGGTCCCAAACCTTCTCTCTTGTTCTCTCCAAAGAGGGAACAGAGGCCAAAACACCACTTAGGTAGGAGAGGCCCAGGAACATGCACCGAGTCCTTTCCCAGCTATGCTATAAACTAGCATAGGAACACAGCCCTGCTGTGAGGATGGAAAGAGGAATCAGACACCACAAGGCACACAAGCACAGCACAAGGATAGTGCTGGAACAGCATTGCTAGGTGACTCTTTTAGGGTGTGTGCTACTCCAAAGAAAAGCTTCTTTTTTTTCCAAGTCAAAGATGACCTTTCCTTTGTGTAAAGTTTTGTTGTATCTTTAGAATAGTTGATTTGGTCTCTTGAGAAAAAGGTTGATCTGATATCTATCAGGACAGAAAATTTTTAGCTAGCCTACTTTAGCTCAAGCTGTCTCTCCTACCTCTCAAATCAGTGTCATTTAGAAAGGGAGATTATCCAAGTGGTGAAAAAAGGAATGAGGAGTCTAGTAACTTGTTCATTTTATTGTCAACAGCACAACACCCTTCCCTTCTTTGCAGTCATAACTGGTCTGCCTTTCCAGTGTGTGTGTGTCCAATTATAACTTGCAAGAAGCCATGTATCTCATAAAGAATTCAGTTAATTTTCAATATTTTCTAAAGTCCTGTAAATGAACAATGCACTTTTTACAGGTCTTTCATCAAGGAGTTAATAACCAGATGAAGGTTCTCTTTTCATCAGTTTCTAAGTGATGCTCCACTTGATTGAAGAAGATCAAAAATGATGATCAGAAAATAAAAAGAAAGTTTTAAAGGCAGCCTTTGTACAACACTTTAACTGTCTCATTTCTACGATTTCAGAAGTATCACTGGGTTTCTTTCAGCCTTAAAAAAAATTACAAAATTCTTGCAAAGTCCCAGTTCTTGCCTTCCTCTTACTTTAATTTTAGAAACACTTGCATTAATGGTGGCCAACATACCTCTGCCAGATTGTAGCCCAGGCCTAAGTGAAAGCAACACCAACAATAGCAAAACTATTAAGATTCTGTTATTGTCTACTACATTACCTGTGGTCCCAATCTTGCATCCTACCCTGTGCCAGGCTTCAGGGTGCTGTCCCACAATGGCCCTGTCCCATTTCCCTGTCACTCCATCAGCTACTCTGTCTCTAGGGAGTGGGGTGCAGGTACCTCCTGGGGCTCTGCAGGCCACAGGAGGTGGAGGGACAGAAGAGCCTTTGTGCAGGAGTTCCTTTATCTTTAGTGTAGGAGAAGAATATTGTCCTTCTGCCTTTAGTTTTTACCTGAAATTTTCCTCTTTAATAGTCTCTTGAAAGCCCTGTGTGAAAATTTCTCTCCCTGGCTCATTTTGCCTTTTTCCATTTGCTAAGCCCTGATTTGACACTTTTAATTAGAAATAGGCAAATTTCCTGTGAAGACATGAGAGGCTTCCTCTCTGAACCCAGCTCAAACATGTAACTGCTTTGCCAAGATCTTCATAGGACAACTTGATCCTTTTGTCCCCTCTGCCCCTGTCCCCTCTCTGTCAGGGGAGCCAGACACCTCATGCATTCATCCCCTCTCCCACCCCTCCATGGTTCACTCCCTTTCTGCATCCCATGCTCACTGCAGCATCCATAGCAAAACCCAGTATAATCCTTCTGTTACCACCAAAAGAAGCTCTCTGAAATTTCCTGCAGTAGTTAAATGTTGGCCCCTTGTCCCTTGGCAGGGATTTGCTTCATAATGGGTCATTAATCTGTGGCCATTAATAATGAGTGTTTGATGCAAGCTGGCATAACTAATTGAGACCCTGGATGCTGTCATCCAAACATCCAAATTTTAATTTCTGTACTGCCAGAGATGTAGCCCTGCCTCTCCCTTGCAGAGAGGGAAAATGAGGCAGAACAGGACCAAAGACATGTTGCCATCTTGGGCTATTCCATCCTGTGGTTTGAGTTGTTCCCCTGAAGCAAGCGCTGGCATTTAAGAGAGGTTTCAATTCAGGAGTAATTTGGGTTTCCAGCACTTATTTCATAGCTTGTAATCATCCTACATAGTGAAGCCTGCAGAGAATCAGAAAATTATACATTTAATTTTAGACCAAGTTTATCAAAGCACTGGTGTTTAAGAGAAGCACTGTACTTTCGGGCAAACTCAAATCACTCGAGAAAGGGACATTTTATTGTAGGTGTTTTGCACACAGCCTTTGTCAGGATCAAATATGATGGAAAAGGGGATAGCTAAACAGGGATTGACACTACCACACTTTTTACAAAATGCTTGATCCCACTGTTCTAAGGAGCAGATCTTTAAGATCTGATTCTTAAAACCAGTTATCTTTTCAGCAGGATGTATAAATAAATCAGCAGAAGAGCCAGCTAATGACTCACTGTTGTAAATTAAATGGAATTTGTTATGAATGTGGTTCATTGGAACATTCCTAACAAATCAATTTGTTTCAATCACACTGTAACTCAATAATAATATTTAGCGTTTATATGGGGCTTTCAACAGCTCATGAACTTTCCAACCAGTAGTTGTTTGTGTTTCACAATGATATTGTGAACTGCTGGGTTGGGCTGTCTCTCCTTTATAGGGGAGAACACTGACACCCAAAGAGCTTAAGGAAATGTTTTAGCCTCTTGAAAGTGTTGAAATTGAAATTTCTGTCTTACTTTTTTTGGTATCTGTCCCCAGATATGGTGCACACTGGTGGCTTGGAGTCATGAACATCCATGGTGGTTTTGGTCTGTCATGGTAGAGCTGGCATTTGAAAATCACACCCTTCTGTTGCACAGCTTGACACCCCCTGTTTGGAAGGTTTGCTCACCACTGTGGTGCTTATCCAGTATGATCTTTCTTTCTGTCTTTCTGCCATTAAAAGGCTGAGCTCTGGAAACCTGGTGTCCATGTGTCTGCACCCAGGGACAGTCCCCCTTGCTGCACCCTATGGACAGATCCCACTCTGGCCCTAACCTGCCCTCTTTGCTCCCTCTTCAGTGATCAGTTCACATATTCCTTTGGCAGCTCACACCTGTCCAACTGCTATGAACTTCAGTCTGAACTGCTCAGAAAATGAGTCCTACAGAAAAAATAAGCATTACCTACTGCATACAAGAAGACCAGAATAAGAGTTTAGCTTTCAGGTAGTCTATTCCTACAAAATGGAGATGGATGTCATATAGGGTTTTTTAAAAGCACAGAAGCTGAAAAGCTACTTGATTGTTACTCATTTCTAGTTCAGAAATCTGAAAGTACATCAAGGGCTTCTCTAGGACCTGTAAAACTTTGTTTTAAGCAAGATGACATAAGGTGAGCTACTTCTGGATGTGAAGGCAGAATTAAGACAATCTTTGTCCCACTTCCCCCTCCTGTGTTCACCAATGAAATGATGTATGAAAGGTGGCTACTGGAGTGCTGGTTGCTTACATCTGTTCAATGCTGCTTGTGGATCCTTATATCTGACAGCACCATGTGAAGAGGAACACATGAAACTGGTTATGTACACAACTGTAGGAATCTGTCATCTGGGTTTCAATCTAGTACTGTGCAGTGCTGTAAGCACCTGCAGTGCTCCAACTACCATATCACAAATGAGAGTAATCTCACTTCTTTGAAATCAGGATGTGGTCTTTCACAGAGCACACTATTAAGTTATGGAACTCACTATGCTGGGGAGGCCAAAAGCTAAACCATCTCCACAATCCATGAAAAAACATCATGGAAGAAACGGTCACCGAGGGCCGCAATGATGCAGATATGTTCTGTAGCTCAGAGGCTCACTAAATGACAGAATTCCAGAAGCTGGACCTTGTTAGTGGGAAAAGGTCCTTTATGTATGCCATTTATTTATTAGATTCTTCAGGTGCTTGCTAGAGGTTGCTGTCACAGACAGAATACTGAGGCAGACACACAGCAGGTCTGGCCCCGAACAGCTATTCTTATGTTACATTTTCCATAAGGATTTGGGTGGAATACTGGCTAAAATGGGGCTATGGCTCTAAGAAGCTGATGGTCATGATGTCTTTGGAGTAGAGAAAGAAAAGCTGTCAGTGTGCAAACAATAATTTATGAATCATCATTCACTGCATCACAGTGGCGAAAAAAAAACGGGGGTTTATTGTCCAGTTTGATTTCTTTTTTAAGAAATCCTTAATCCCACCTCCCTAGTTTTCTGCCAATGCATATGATCATCCTCAGTCAAAAAAGGCTGGTGCTTCCACACACAAGAAAGGCTCTTCCTGGAAGCACCTAAGGACCCAAACTGACATAGAAGTTTTTATTACTGTCTTTTCCCCCTTACTCTATATCTACCATTTTGAATTGCAGATGCATAGCATTGCTGGCTGCCCTTGGGTTCTCGTCTTCTTGCTTGTATCCTCTGCACTGAACGTAGTATCACTTAGAGTAGAAAAACATGTTTGTCTCCCTGCTTATGGCAAAACACTGAACTGATGTCTGGTGCTCCCTGCTGAGACCTTTTCACTATAAACTTCACAGTCAAATAAGTCACCTTGATGCCAATATTTGTCCCTGTTCCCTGATGCAATGCATAAATCATATTGCTGTTCCTTATCAGCTTGTAGCGCTTGCTTAATGGGTAGCTCTGCTGCTTCAGCAGGGAATTAGCTAGAACAACATTACAGTGATAAAGGAAGGAGAGCAAGCATCCATCAGTGGGTCAATTAGTAATGTTAAAAAGGAAGCTCTGAAATAACTCAAACAGTAATACATTGATTTTTGTGCACGTTTAAAACTGCGGGTCGGTGAGTATGAAATGAGGGAAAGAACAAATAATCAGGGGTATGTTCTTTTTTAGATACATGCCAAAACCTCCCTTTAATAACAGTATCTCTCATGGCCTTAGCAACTTTTATCTCTAAACTCTTTAGATGATATCTGCAGTCACTCTCAGTGAAGCTGGATTTGAAGCCAACTCTCAGTTCTTATCAGCCGTGGACAAGGCTTGGTGTGCCGACACCAAATAGGCAGGCCTTTGAGTTCAAACACCCACCCGTAAGTCACTCCTCACACACCCACCAAAGAGAAGTCAGACTCCATTTGCACTCCTTGCAGCGGCAAGAGGCTTCCCTAGCAGTGGGACTCGGCAGGGCCACAGCAGGGCAGCCAGAGACAGCTCTTTGCAGAGCTCCTGAGAGCCCATCAGGCCCTGCAAACTGGCTGGAGTTCAACGTCCACAAAACAACGCCAGCTCCTATTTCACACAAATCCAGCTAGAGAGCTCTAAATCTGCCTAAATGGTGTTTTATAGTCACTGACGAGAATTTCTTTTATATGGAACCTTCGTGATTTTGTTAGAATGATTCAGAGCGACAATTTTATTCCAAGGGTCCAGGCGATAGCATGCTCTGTCAGTTGGTATCGTGATGCTGGAAGGCCAGGGAATGATCAACCAACAGCAGCATCCCCTGGAAATGCCCGTCCCGTCCCCTGCCCCTCTCCAAGAGCCATGGAAGAGCACTGGCATCAGTGAGAAGCTCAGCCTGTGTGTGGCAGCAGCATGGAGAGGAGACAAGGGACAGTTTGGGTCACAATATATATTCTGGGGAAAAAGAGGGGACTTACTTAAATTTAAAACAAAGAAAATCAGCTGTCACATTGTCACCACAGAGGTACAGACAAGCAGGGAGCTCCCTAAACTTCCTCCAACACCAAAACCACTGGAATTGCCCCATTGCCGAACAAGTTGTTTTCCTCAACATTGTTTATTAATGTTTTAATTCAGAACTCTCTACACTCCCAAATCCTTTAAGTATATAAATGACCTCAAATTTAATTGCTAATCCAGTAGACTGTAAGAATAAAATTGGGAGTTTAATTTCCAAGCTACCCCATGATTATAATTCATTGCTCAAAAGCATCATTAACACAGCATTAAGACTGACACAGAAATACCTGTGCCCTCCCAAAACATCAAATGAACTGACATTTAAATGGCTGAAAACCAGGAAATAATGAGTTATGGTAAAATCAATGCATGCTCTGGAAGCAAGCTAGATCCACAACTGCTGTGAATTAGCTCCAGTGGCTGCAACAGAGTTACCCCAGTGTATGCCAGCTGAGCATCTGGAGTCTGTTTTTCCATTTCTGGGCATGTGTATAAGATGAAAAATACCTGAAACACTGAAGTCTCTAAATGTCTAGCAACTTTAAAATCAAATTAATCAAGTTGTTGGTTGTGCCATAGTGGCAGTTACATGGAGAAAGTAAAGTACACTGAGTGGTTTGGGATCAGGTCTTTGCCAGCAATAGTAAAAATGAGTGAAAACAAAACCATTGAGTGCTCCTATAAATAGCTTCAGAAGAAAGCATACAGTATCCATGTTGAAACATCAGCCTTTGAAATACTTACAAGTTGTCAATATTGCTTCTAAAGATGCAAGATGTGCCAGAGATTGAGTCAAGCATCATAAGTCTACTAGAAAAAAATCAAATTGGAAACTAACCTGAGAAAACCTGGGTAGTGTCTCTGCAAATACAGTGTGCAATATATATCCCTACTTGCTGCGGAAGAAAAATTAAATAGGCAATTATTACTAAGGGGTTCAAATAAAAATGTATTTAACCAGACATTCTGGGCACACAGACAACAATATTACAGTCATGGCTGCCCAGTGAGTTACTTCAGTTGGACTGTGAGGATCCAGGTATCTTCATGGACCTCCCCACGGCAGCAGGGCTATTGTGGTCACTAACCTTGCAGATACAGCAGCATGCTACTGCATCAACCACTAGCCCATGATGAGACACAAATTAATCCTCTCAGGAGCTCAAGGAGTTCATCAAAAACCTGCTAATTTCCGCATGCTCAGAAATGCCTTAGCATTATCTGATATTTTAATTCATTTTCTTAATAAAATTGCAGGTGGTTTGTTGCAGCACAGCACTTGAGAAATGTTTCCTAACAAAACAATGAGGAAATGATAGGGAAACCATACTTTCTTCCTTGTTTTGAGTACATACATTCATTTTATTGCAAAACTTCCTGCTATGGTTTCAGAGCTGCTCTTTGACTGGCAGTTTTTGGCCCTATCAGCATTTTTGTCTCCCTGTTTTCCCTCTGCCTCTGCTGAGACAAGCACTTTAAAGTCAAGGGCCAGATCTGGGCAGAGGCTGTGAGGATGGGCAAGAGGCTGGGGAGAGCCCTGGGAACCCTGCGGAGCCAGGTTCATGTGACCTTTGCAAAGGCTCCCTTCACTCCCAGCTTGCTCTGGAACAAGCCGGGGAACTCCTAGTTATCAAAGATATGATGAAGAAATTGTCATTTCTTATACCACATCCCCTTAATTTAAATCACAATTTTCTACTGTTTCTTCTTGGAATGTCTTTAATCTTAACTTTAAATGCCAGCTTTTCTCTTTTTTTTTTTCCCCCTTAACTCCTCACTTTATAGCCTTCCCAAGCCAGTAGCAGTCTAAATTTAATGAATTCCTGAAGGTCAGATGAGCGTTTGGAGACCCATAGTTTGTGATGTAAAGCGAGGGCTGGGGAATAGCTTCCATGCTACCCCTGCCACTGCAGTTGGCAGTAATCAGCAAACATCTAATCAATGGGAACAGTAGCACATTCATGGGCAAAAGATATTATCTTGGCACATAAATAATGAAAGCCTCTAAAGTAGTCCCAGATGTTGGAAACAAGATTCCTTCTGGGCATGTGAAGAATTTGCTTGGAGGAAAACAGAGCAGCCACACAAAAGCAGAGGGATGTTTTAGTCTGATGAAGTTCTGTTTATGAGAAAGCACTGCTAAAAAAAGAAAAGAAATACCTATATGGCTTGCATCAGCCAAAGCTGACCTCTCATCTGCCAGATACCTGTAAAGCAGACAATTGGTTTTATCTGGGGTAATCTGCTAGATTGTCTTTCAAACAAAAGAGGCCCTGCTTTCTTACTACTGCCAAATATTCACTTTACAATCAGGTTTTCAATATGTCCTGGAATCCAGGCTTCCCTAAGAAAAATGAGCTTTTTGATCTCTTATAATGACAACTTATTCCACAAGATAAGGCTACAAGAAAAGGAGAAAGAACAATTAACAATTAATTATTTCTCATGAGAAAATGCTTTAATTCACAGTTGAAGCAAGTAAAATTTTTTAACTCTAATAGCTATTGTTTTCACTTCTTAAAGAAAAGCAAAATTCACAGAAAATTTGCGGAGTTGTGGCATGTTTTCTTAGCTACTTTTGGCTATCAAGATATAGTTAATTTACACGGCTCCCTTTTTCCTTGCTAAGGACACCAGCCTTGCTGAGCCAATACAGCTACTCACTGGAGTATATTACTCATGGCAGTACGGACCAACAGCCTACGAACATCAAGTGATCCTTGCAAACGCTCCTTATGTTACCAGCCAAGTAGTTTTAACAGATCTTATTTAATCTGAAAATGTAGAAATTGTTACCAGTGTAAAGCCAGCTTAAGGTACCAGTGAGAAAAAATAAACTGTTGTTTAACCTTGTTGTACAACATAAAAACCAGCCAGGGATGTGTTTCCAAGCCTAATGGACAGAGCCTGCCTCAAAGACCTTACCAAGTCAATTAATATTCTACCAAGACCTGCTCAATATCATGTGCCAGGAAGGGCTCAATCCTCAAACAATGTGATTTAGCTTTAAAAGCCTCTTCATGTTTATCTCTCAAGAAAAGCATCACAATCTTCACAAATACAGTGGCTGGAGTTTGTTAAGGCACAATCTTTATTCTTATAAACCAAAACATTGCTATACAGATTGAATATCTAAAGTTGTTGATTTTTGTCAGTCTCTTTCCATGCTGGAGGACAATTGAACAATGGGACTTGCCTCTTTTTCCCCCAAAGCCGTAGAGGAAGGGTTCATCTGTCAGAGGAAATAGCAGAACTGCAATACAAAGCAAGCTCACAGAGCATTGAGGGTGGGAAGGGGCAGGATTCAAACTGGCAAAGTGCAGTGCCTAACATGATGGGGACCTCTAATAGATACCAGATCTCTAGGTCCAAGGCCACAATGGACATGATCCTAATGCCACATTTGAGAGAACTGACCGGAGTCTTTGCAGTTTTTGGAGGTCACTGTGGGTCCTTCATTTCCAGCAGCTGAGGTGTTACAAGGCACACCCTCAAACAGAGACTGTGAGTAGACCCTGCAGGCATGTATGTACGTACTTTGTCTCTTCTGGAAACTTCAGTGGCTCCAGCAAGGCAAACTTGGAATTCTGAAAGGCTTTTCTGGATTGGGGTTTGATTCGGAATTGCAAGTCTATTTTTTAACCTCTTTGTGTGAGCCTCTCATACAATTCACAGTAATTAAGGAATCATTAGTGACTACCAAATCTTTGCTTTCTCCCAAGCAGCAGACACCTAAAGTAACAAAAACAATACAAATCTGTGGAATATAAATAAATCCCCAAAATTCAAGCCATTGTGAACTGATGGTTCCAGCACAGGACTAATTTCTATGGTAACCTCTGGTAGTGCCTTCTTGTAGGGCTCTGGACAAGTTACTTAAACCTCTCTGTCCTTGTTTTTTGGCTTCCATAGTCACAATATTTGTCTCATAAAAGAGGCATGTGCTCTAAACAGTATTTAGAAAGTGCCAGGAGGCTCTCTGAAGGAACGTAATTGTGAATTAATGAGTGTATTGTCAGCACCTTCTTCAAAATTCTCTGGAACTAAGTCAGGCTTTATATACCCCATCACAAGAGCCTCAATGCACACTGCCCCATGGAAGAAATTACTGTCATCAGTACACTGCCAATTATCTGACATGCAGAAGAATAAATACTAGGTAATGGTGTAACGCTTGGGAATGTGTCACAAGCACATTTCCTTTGCTGGAATAATCTGTAGGTGGCAAGAGGGCCTCAAAAATAGTTCAGAGACACTCAGGCACAAGACTTGGGGTTGTGGTTTGTATTATTCCCAGCCTGAACTCTCATGACCTGGAGTGCAGAGGACAACCTCTGACAGCAACATGTGGAGTGCCTGGCCCTGAGGTTACTCACAGCAGACATGAAGGAATTAGATACTGCCTCTGTTTGTGCTTCAGCCTCCATCGGCACACCTGGGGGTCCTC
This sequence comes from Pardalotus punctatus, assembly GCA_013400915.1. Classification (NCBI taxonomy): domain Eukaryota; kingdom Metazoa; phylum Chordata; class Aves; order Passeriformes; family Pardalotidae; genus Pardalotus; species Pardalotus punctatus. Next base: position 626,045 of record VZTX01010060.1, read on the forward strand.
TCTGGCATCGGGGCGCACAGCCAAGCCCTTCTCTTGCCACATGCCAGTCATAGTTTGGGGCTTCCCTTAACCATACTGGTTTCAGTGTAAAAGAAATGCGAGTGTGGGCTGGGCAGGAGATGTGCTTCCTTCCAAGGGACTTTCATCCTGGGATCAGGAACCCCTGGCCAGCCTGGCAAGCTGACAAAATATTCCGCAATTCCTTGTCTAATGCTGAAACAACAGCACTTCACTACCACACGGGAAAACACCAATAACAACAACAAAAACAAATAAAACCCCCCAGCAGATTGATTTAGCTATATCAGCCAGTAATTTATTCATTAGAGAAACTGCTATAAGCCATACTGTAAATGAATTTTGGCTTAGGTAGGAGAATTTCATTATACAGCTATACTAGAAGTCCTTTTCCCACACCTATGAGTACACAGACATTTTGTGCAGCTGGGGACATGTTATGGATCTGAACTGAAAGGACATCAGAACTGCGGTTCTGAATGTAGTTTTGACATTAAAATTGGTCATTTGGAAGGAATTTTCTCTGAAGAGCCTGTTCAGTCTATCTCTGCCCCCCACCCAGCACATTGTGCTTGTAAGGAGAAGATACGGGTGAAGCCATTTCAGAAAAAAAGCCCTGACTTCTGTGTACTTCCATTTCTTTTATATTGCTGGATAATTTGATGTGACACATGGAAAAAAATATAGTGTTTCATCAGTTCTGTGTTCAAGCAGGTGGTGCTGTATTTTGTATAAAGGACAGTGCTTAATTTAAGATTTCTACCATAGGAGCAATTCTAAATGACAGCATTTGTATTAAAAGAGCTGCTCTTCCCAGCAGCACTGTTACAAAAATACTGAAACAGTAGTGATATTATTATAGATCTGCTCCAGTAACAAAAGTTCTACTGTAAGAAAATCTCTGATTTAGAAAAATTCTTGCCGCCTTTTGTCAGTGATAAATGTTCCCTTGGTTTCCATACCAGCGCAATTTAATCCTCATGATTTGAAGAGCTTGCAGGAAAGCAGCTGTGTACAGTAAAAGCCCAACGTGTTGTAAAAGCTTCAGCGGGAGCAAAGGTGACAAAATGGGGCCAGAAGCAGCATTCAGGGTGACAGTGCAGGGAAACCAGCTGGGAGCCAGGATGTGCTTTCCAAAAGCCCTTTGTGCACTGGGTGTGAGCACACTTGTGTGTGTGTGCAGCAGCAGGAGGGATATCCTCCCACTTCTCCCTGAGCCCCCAGGCAGAGGATGTAGTGCCCCTCTGCAGGTCCCCTCTGCCTGGGGGAAGAGTTTAATTCACTGCTTGCATGAATCAGAGGAGCACAAACATGCTATTAGTCTGCCCCTGAAGCCAACAGCTTTCCCATCACCAGTGACTCAGCAGTAAGGACTGGTGCGGCTTCATCCCTTCTCCCCCTTCCACCCCACCCTGCCAGTGCCATGGCCAAGGAGAGGGCTGACATCAACCTCCCTCCAGCAAGATAGCTTGAGATGTCCTCTGCCCACAGACTGCATGGGAATGCATTTTGGAAAACCATCCATGATGAGAAATGGCTGACCCCTGTCCCATTCCATCGATGGTAACATATTCAGTGCAATTGGAAGCCACAGCAAAGTCATTCATGCTCTGCTGGGTGTTGTGGTAGGATTTAGAGTGGTTCAAAGCAAAGTGACTGTATGAGTCCAAGCACGTTTCTGGTGGGCTGGACGAGGGGCTAGGAGAGGCATTTTGTGCCAAAGTTCATTCATCCTTTCTCCTTGTAGTGCATCTAAGTGATTTTTTAAATTACACTAATGTTTTTCTCTCATGACATTGCCTCACAGGTCACCTTGCTCTCCAATTACTGCTCATGTAAGGAAGTGCTTCCTGACACTGGCCTCAATTTTTTTTTTACTTTATTTCCATCTGTACTTAGCTGCGATGGAATGGAAGTATGATCCACAGCTGAAATTGACTTAGCATTCTTTTAAGAAAACCCATTTCTCTCTCTTTTTTTAAATTTTTTTTTTTAAACTCAAATGCCTATATAACAATTTTTTTTTACCCTCACAAACTTCATGTCTTAGTTTTCAAGTTACCATTTCCAATTATTTCCTGAATTTTTCTGGCTCTGTAGTATTTTCCTTACAATATGGTGACAAGAAATTGATAAGTAAATTATTTCATCTCCATCTGACGATATTTTGAGCACCAGTCTGTACAGGAAACAGTCTTTCTTTTGAATTAAATGCTGCTGGTGGCCTACCTGAGATCTTCTGTGGCTGAGAGCTAAGTTTAGACACACACTGCAGGGTGGTGAGGAGAAAATTTAAACAAAGGCTGCATGACCAGACACAGAAGCGGGTGCAGGATACCACGGGTCACTCAGCTCTTCTCATCTGTCACCTCGCTCAGTGTTCACCTGGCCCTTGAGAGGGACTTCATGGGGGTAGGAATCAAAATGAATTATGCAAAGTTTGTCCCCGTGGATTTTTCATACCTGCTCTATCCCAGAACTTTTATGTTCTATATTCCCTGGTCACCCTAGAGCTCACATAGGAAGGCAGCTCTGAAGAGTGTGAGGGTCAGAGCAGGCTGCAGAAGTGGTTGCCATACATAGGTATGACTTTGACCCTTCCTTTACACACCTTGGGGACAAGAGGATTGGGAGGAAGGAGCAGCACCCTCCATCTCAGGCCACCTGGGGTTGTTCCCAGAAGGGCAGTCTGTTGGTCAATCCATCAAATGACACCCCAAGGAGTTCTCTTATCCTCTTGCTGACTCTTGTGCTGCAGAGCAGGTCAGACTTGCTTCAGCACGGAGGAAAATTGGCCAACAGTAATTAAAAGTGAGTGTCAGCTCGCACAGAAGCTCCACATTATTAGTTTAAATGAAGATACTTTCCATGGACAGCCTTGCATACCGTAGTGCAAACTACTGCATGCAATTAGCTTGCAGAAAAACCTGTGACATGCCAAAGGAAATATCACGCAGGAAAACACCAGCATCCATGCCCTTCCTCAATAGGAAGAGGTGAGTCCCATGAACCAGGCTGCCTTTCTGCTGACACAGGAATTGCATGCAGAGCCTGAGAAGGCTCTGAGCCCAGGTCAGCCTAGATATATACAACGGTTATATGCAACCCAAGCTCACCACTTGGAATCTCTCTTCTCGCTGAAAAACTGAAATCACAGCCTTTTTGTCATAAATGGCTCAGCTCCTTCCCAGCTGAATAGTCAAATTCACCTAGAGTCAGTCTGGTGTCTTCAACCATGTTATTTCTGATGCATGTTTGTCCCAGTTGCTCATAAGCATCTTCCACACTGCAGACTGCACCCCCTGCCCAGACAATCTACTCCCCAACCTACAGCAGCCCTGCTATTACAAACTGCTTTCTAATACCTAGATTAAACTCTTCTTGCTGCAATTTAAAGCCATTTCTTCTCTTTCTACCTGCCATATCAGTGGAGCACAATGTTTTTTCCAGCTTTTCATCATAAGTCATATTTTCAAGACCAATGATTATTAAGACTGCCCTCTTTCTCCATTTTTTTCACATCTTTCTTGAAGTGCTGTGCTCAAACCTGGACATGGCATTTCTTTTGTACTGAGGAGAAATGAACCTTGCCTTTGTTTCATCTGATCTAATTTATTACCTGTGTTTTGATTTGGGGAAATAACTCATTTGTGATTTTTTAAACCTTGGGCTGGATAACGCTGATATCACTGCTAAAAAAAGTACAAGAGTCTGGCATCTGCAAGGAAGAGGCGAGACCTGGGAAGAACAAAACCATATCCCATCCACCCATTACCATGCATCTACTGCAAAGATCAGCTTCCATCCCCAACCTACTGAGCACAAAGGTTGCTTCTTCCTGCAGGGAGAACCAACCATGCAAAGGGAATAAGAAGCAGCCCATAGTCTGAGTGAATTTACCAAAGCAAATTGATGCTGTGAGGTCTGAATAAGTAGTGTTTGACCTGCACCACTGCCTGTGCTGCACAAGGGATATACCATGTAGCTATAGTGGCTGTAGTGTCCCCATGTGATAAGTAGGTACATAGAAATGGTAGTAAAGGGGGGTGTACGAACCCATGGACCTCCCATTCAGCCAAAGGCTGCCTCCAAGACCATCTCTAGGTAGAGGGTGCTGCTAAAATATGTCCTCAACCAGAGGGGAAATGTCAATTCCAGTTCTGCTCTAAGCTCTTGCATGCACGTTCTCATACCTACCTATTGTAGTCTTCCTAAATATCCTGATGTCAGAAGATATTTCTTCTCCAGTTCAAGGACTGCTGACTGCCAGTTTATGTGTGTCTGCACAGGGATGTATCCAACTCAGCGTGTTTCCAGTGTTAACCTCCCTAGGTGGGCCACATTACAGGTGACACATACCAAATACCTTGCCATTCATATATGATGAAGTAGATACCCAGGATTTTCTCATGAGTGAAACTGCATGCAAATAAATTAATGATACTTTAAAAAACAAAAAACCAAAAAAAACCCCAAACCAAAACATAAAACTAAGACAAAACAAAACAACAACAATAAAAAATCACCCCCACAAAAAAAAACTTCAAACAAACAAACAAACAAAACCACTCAAAAAACCAAAACATCAAAAACCAACAAGACGAAACAGTGAGGACAATAGTATTCCTTATGTCCTTTTTCTCTGTTTTACATGCCAGTGCAATCTGGGGACATAGACTACAGCAATTATTAAGGGCATTAGAACAGCTGCTTTATAGCAGTGGATGGTTTATGAGCACTTGTGCAGAGCACTGCAGATAAAATGAGTATGCTACTAGACTCTCAGATTATCCCCATAACTGGTTAGAGCAAGGTGACCCATGCAGGTTACCATGGTCAGTAGTCTTACAGCATAGTTATGTATGTACAGCAGCTCCCACATAAAACAAATTCTTCCCATGTTGCCCATGTAATTCAGCTGCCTTTAATTCTAAATTGCCACTTTCACGAACAAAATGGAACAGCATTTCTGTGGGTAGTGGATGTTTTTCTGCTTTTCATCACAAATACAACAACAGGCCACCATTTTTGCTGAGTGAGCTGTTTCCTTGCATAGCCGAGTCTCCATATTTTCATTGGCAGGGCTACATTGCAGATTTTAGGAGCCACAAGGAGCAAATAATGCTTTAGGCTCTGTAACATAAGCATCAAATAATTCTGTACTGAAACACACTGTGGATGCAATTAGATGCCTTTGCCATGCCCCAAAAAAGCAAACACAGATCTTGGCTGTTCACCTAAGCCCATGAGCAAGCCTGCACAGAGTGGGGTTATTCATGTGGGGCAGCTCTGGAGCACAAGCCAAGCCAGGAACAATTCAGGGTCTTGCACAGATTTGGCATGGCAATAGGTGGGTCAGCCCTGCTCCACACCCTCTCAACAACAGGATTAGCAATGGCTTGTGGCCTCATTTCCCAGCCTGAAGAAGGGCTCTTCTTGGCTGGACTGGTGAAAACCCTCATGCTGGTGCAGAACACTAGACCACAGCTCCTGGAATTGCACTGAGGACACAGGAATTTTGCAGCAACGTGTAGCAGTGGCACCTGCAAAATTAAACGTATGACACACTGTGGATGTCCTTGCTATCACTTCAGTCAACCTGCCTTGCTTACCTGCAGGCACCCCACAAGGTTTGATGAATTTGTTTCTTAGCCTATTTCAGAGGCAGGTCAGATGGGAATTATAAAAATTTCCTGAAATGTGCTTATTCAGAGACAGTATTTCATGGGCTTTAAATTAGTGCCACTGAAATCAGAGTTGCTTGTAATCTCAAAATGTAAATTCGTGTTTTGAGGATCCTCAGGTTCTTGTGTTCCTGAAAGAAGCCTGTTTTCCAAAAGTTTGAATTTCTTCCCTCCTGAAAGGAGCCCTGCTGCAGCTTGGCGACCCAAAGTCTTCAGACACCTCAAACTATTTTACCTGCAATATTGATTTTTCTGGGGAGGCATCTACAAGGATTTTCCCTAAATCCCCCTCCCCCATTCAGGCACTGCCTTCTTTTATTTTATGCTTCATTTTAGAATGAAGCATTCAACAAATGTTTTAGAAGCATTGTCATAGTTATTCTTATCTCCTTCCTCAGCAGAGGGAAATCACTTATAAACATTTCCAGCTTCACTCCCCTTTGCTTTGATTAACGAAGTGACCAGTACGTCACTGCTCTTGGTGATAAGCTTCCCTGCAGTTCAGGGCAGAGTAAAACACTCCTTCCATGAGAGCATTATCAGACTGAGAGGCTGGTGGTGTATTACACAGTTTCTTTGTGTGACTGTAATGCTATTTCAACATGAGTCAGTTTCTGGCACTGAGTCACCTACAAGTGGTGGAGACTCCTACCAAAAAATATACATATATTTTGCTTAACACTGAAGCTATGCCATTAGCTCTTGGGATTGTCCCCAGCCTCGTATGGTCTGGGTTGTTTCAGAGTTTTCTGAAAGGGACAGTTATCCAAATTTCTTTTCTTTGGAGCTTGTGACATTTCACCAGTCCAAATAGCCTGCCACATCCCATTGCTTCTAAGGAGGTGGAAAAGACCTTCTGCTGGAGGACCTGCCTGCTGTGCTACTGCAAACTGTGTGCAAAACAATACTGCCCATGGCAGAGAAGCTGGGCATCCTCCTCCATCCCATGGACACCATGTCTCTTGTTTCCCTATCATCGTTAGAGAGGTCTGCTTCACTCTTGCCTTCCACTTCTCACTTTCCTTTAATTTCATGCCACAAATTCAGACTTTGGACTGTGAGACCAACTGTGCATTCAAAAGTGTTGGTTATCACTGTCCACAGAAGAATGTCCTGCCCAAGAAAAGCTCAGATTGAAACAGAAGTAGGAACAGAAATTTCTCACCCAAGATTATCATATGGTACCCTTCTTCTGGCCTTGATGTTCAGCTCTTCATCCCCTTGTCCACCATCTCTGGTCTAGAGCAACCTTCAACCTTGGATCTTTTCCCTTTTCAGGTTGTTGCCTTATTTACACAGTTATCTCTCTGCACATTCCATGGACACCACCTCATTGGGCCCGGCAGCAGTTTGGTCCTTGGGAATACCTAGCAGTTTCTGGGCAGCCATAAGGGAAGTGGGACACATGTGAATCTCATCGAAACTGTTGGTTATACTCCTGCTCAGCTTGTAGAGTCATTCATCAACCTTTTCCTCATGTTTCCAAAAAAGACATTTGAATACTGTCAGATATTCCTCTGGACTGCTCAATTTCCTGAGCATGGTTGCCCAGGTGTGTTTCCTCAGGATCCACTTCCTCAAGTGGGGAGATCTCCCCATGCATTCAGTATCCCAGCCTCACTCCTACAAGACCTCTGTGAATAACTCACCCTTTCCCCACCCTCACCTGAGACATTCAGTGGGAACCATGGATGCTGAGCCCAGGCTTGATCAGCCCTATCCCACAGAGCACAGGACAAAGCCCATGGATTCCACCATGTCCAAGCAAGAGCCCCAGCCTGCAGAAGCCCAGGGATTAGCATCAACATGGTGAAGATGGTGAGCAAAGATTATCTCACATCTTACGGGCACTGCCATCTGGCATGCATGCACATGTGGGAGATTAAACATGTAAAAGCTAGCAGCAGCAGCAACAACAACAACCATTTCCATAATAGTTCTTTCTTTTTTTTTTTTTTTGAAGGAAAATGCATTGGCCGTCTAATTTGGATTCATAAAGGAAACCTATTAATGAAAGGCTTCAAAGAACTGTCTCAGAACTTTTAATCAGTAGTTGCGTTTCAGCATGGAAAAAAAAGCAGAGGGGGCTGGGTGGTGGGCTTTTTTGTTGTTGTTGGTTTTGTAGTTTTTGTTTAAAGCATCAGACTATTTGAAAGCAAGCTGGGTGAGGGAGCCCAGCGGGGAGCCTCTTCTCGCCCACCTGGAGAAGAGGCCCCCTGAATGCTTGTTTTCATTAGCATGGGCCTCTCTGGCTCTTCAAAACCCTTTCCACCCGTTGCCAAGGCAACCCGGAGCCGTATTGCGGCACATGGGTGTTGTGCATCAACTGGTGTGTTGCACTTAACTGAAATAAATAACCAAATAAACATGGAAAATGGCCACGGGCCAAATAAGGGCACTGTCTTTTATCATGGACATCTAACATTTATAGGGATTTCAAACACTCTACTAGGCGTATCGGCTGAAAGGTAGTTGATCAAAAAAGGAAAATGCATGTGCACGCACAGCCAGTTCATTTCATTTTAATGGGTCTTCTTGCTTGAATAAGGTGAAAGGAATCATGTCTAGAGTGTGCAATCCCACTAGTGAGCCCTGCGTTATATTTTCATGCCATTTGATGGCTCCCACCTAGGCCTGGCCTTTCCACAGAGCTTGGCTCCTGCCCCAGCATCACCATCACCATCACCATCAGCAGCCGTTTTCCTGTCACGCCTGGACACACCCTGGTTACCGGAGGAGGTGCTGAGCGCTGAAAAGACAACCACGGCAGGGGCTCAAAGTGTGGCTTTCAGGATCTGGCTGCTCCTGGACCCCGACCTGAGTAATTTATACTGCAATATTACCCACCACAACCGTGGGTATGTGAATAAAGACCGTGGGCTTGAGGCTTTGGTTTCCAACCAGCCTTATGGAGAAGGAGGGTGCTGGGGGAGATGCCACAGACTGCATTTGTGATTGAGGATCTGCCCCTGAAGCTGTGCCAGTGAGGGGGATGAGGGGAATGGTTTCCACCATTACCCGCACAAAGTCCCTGGCACTGAGGGGTAACAGCTGCAACAGCCCTTCAGATTATCACAGAACAGCCAAGTAAAAACAGTGTCCCTGGGAATATTTGTAGCTAGTCCTGCTGTGTACGGCTGCAAAAATAGTTTTAATTTAGACTCAGGAAGGGAGGTGCTGCCTGCAGCTGCTCTCAGGCGAACAGGGAGGGGAGTGGGGTGGAAAGCTCTGCAAGGAACAGCATCTATGGCCCAGTACCATGATGTACCTTGCCATACTGTGCTGAACCATGCCATGCCATGCTGTGCTAGCAGTCATCAGAGCAGGGGCTGGCAGCAGGAACTTGGCAGAGGCAAGGCAGAGAGTTATGTGCAGATCCTACATGCTGGTAGGTGCAGGTGTGAGACAGGGCAAGCCAGCAGGGAGGAGATATGAAGACTGCCATTCCTCAGAGTGGACTCCAGTAGTCTCCCATCGGAAGGAGCACCATGGAGCTCGTGCTTCCATCAAGGTGTCTGAGAGGTGAAGAATCGCAACCTTTGTTGGCACTAATTGAATGATTTCTGAACATGATCCCAGCAACTGAATGCGGACCCAGAGCCAGATGCTTTGCATGTCCAGAGTCAGTGCTCAATCAAGCCCTGCTTTCAGCTAGTACCTTCTGCCTCACAGTTTTGAAACAAAACAGAAAAAGTGGTGTGGTGCCACACCAACCATTTTCCTTCTTCTTGCTTCACCTTGTAAGCCCTGCTTGCAGCTTCTCCAGGGTGAGTCCCTCTTTGCCGGCACACAGCCCTTTCAACAGGACCCAGATACCTGTGGGTTGCCCTTTTCCCTGAGCACTCTCTGTTTCTTTGCTCCCTTGGGAGCCTTATGGTGCCAAAAGCAGTGTGCAAGCTGTTTGTCCCACCTGGCATCTGCTTTTAAGCACATGCACAGGCCATACTATCAAACTAAGGTAATTTTGACTCTGTGTGTGTGTGTCTGTTTGTGTGTGTGTGGTGTTTGCCCAGCAGCTATGGTGTCCCAGGGCGTCAGCCCCCATGCACTTCCCATTCCTGTGGTGAATGGCAATGTACACCAAAAGGCTTCCTCCAGCCCCTCACGACCCCAGTACAGCCCATGGTTTCCCTTGCTGCTCTTGCAGCTCCTTTTCTGAGAAGACTTGCAGTGCTAGCAGCTCCCCTGGCATGCAACAGCATGGCAGCTCTGTTATTTTAAGCTCCCAAGTATTATTACAACACAGAGCTTTCAGATGCAATGATTCGAAAGTATAATGGTACTGAATGTGTAGCCATGTATGGACTCTCATGCCTGTGCTTGCACATGTGTGTATGGGCAGGTGTGTCTGTACTTTATATGTTGCGCATTATATTTTTCTGACCAATAGATAGATACATTTATGTTTGTTTTACATATTTAAGTTCAATGCACATAATACCTTTAAAATGTATATGTACCTGTCAGATATACAAAACATGCCAAATATTTGTTAAAGACTAAGTCTTCAGATGATTTGATTCTGGTTTATATTTTCATTTTATTTTACTTAAGTGAGCTGTAACCTGTTTATTTAGGACTTTCAAACATGTAGCTATATATAACTATGATTGCTGGAATAAATGTAAACACCATTAAAAAGTGCATCTTCTTGTGTGAGCTGTGTAACTGTCACAGTCATAAATACACAAATGGAAATGATGATCAATTATCGGCGTATTGCAAAAAAATATTTACTTATACAGCTATGAGAAACTATCTTCCTGTACAGATGCACCTGAAGCTGATCCTGGCAAATGCATCTCATGTAATCCAAAGACTGAAAAATGTTTTTGCAATGAGGACTCTGACATTTTTACAGAGTTTTAATCACATTTAAAACCTAAGCCTGCAGAAACAGAAGAAACAGAAGGAAAGTGCTGTGGCAGGAGCGAAGGCATGCACCCTGTTTGGAGCCATGTTGGGTTTGGTTTTGGTACCTGCATTTTGCCTGCATCACCTGAATTAGTTTGAAAGTGTGTTAGGAAAAATAGGCAAAACCTCCCTCTGACATGTATGATAATACATATTTGGAATTGATACCACAGCCATATATTTGATAACTTCTGGTCTCATGTAGTCCCCATTACTGAGTGGCGAAGTTGTGTCATAACCTCTCATACAGACTGATTTTCAGGATCTGGCCCTGATTTGCTGTGGGTTTCCCAGTTCATGCCTGAAGACAGGGAGCAGCCTGTACTCAGAGCCGTACCCTGAGAGGTAGGGATGCAGACCTGATCCCACAAAGGAAGTGGAGTTTGGGTCACAGGGAGCTTGCAGTCCCACAGGCAGAGCAGAGAATTAAACCCCAGAGGTGTTGTTAAAAACAAAAGACTAAACCTTCTGAGCTGCCACAAGAAGCAGGGTCTTCAAAGAGCGAAAACTGTTGCAAAACCCATTAACTGCACCAGCTGGGACCAGCAGTGGAAGAGAATAGACTTATAACATATGTAATAGGGCACACCTCATCCTCTGCCCCAGCAAGCATCTATTAGGTTCAGTAAGGCTGTGGTGATACATATTAGAGGATGTCCAGCATGATCTATGGAGTAGTTTAAATTACATCAGACTTAAGGTGGCCTCTCACATTACTCTCAATGGGGAAATTCAATAATTCTGAGCTGCTGTGGCTCTGAAAAATTGCGCCCATAAATCTCCTTCTCATATGGCTCATCGTGTATCCAAAGATGATCATGGTGCAGCTGCATTGAATATGCACCCTAAAGTGTGTGTGGTTCAAAGAAGCAGACTTTGTTTATTACACATGGTAGAGAATAGTTTCAGTTCACCTTTAAGGAACAAGCTCCGTCTCACCAATCTGTTTTTCTGGTAGTACATCTGTTGGGAGAGAAAAGGCATATGGGTCTGCTCTGAGGAAAAGCAATCTCCTCTTAGTGATCTCAGGTCCTGGAGCCTGATAGCACCAATTCTTTCCCAGGTGAGATGAAACCCCATCCAGCAGAGAGGAAAAGCAGGAGTCCTACGTACAACTTCAGCCCTATTTCAACTCGACTGGGGGAATGGGCAGGGGGAAGAGGAGGAAACCATATGTCAGCTGTCTGTGAAAGAATCAAATTAAGCTGATAAGTAATCTTTGCTCCATGAGGAGTGTGCTGTTGGTCTAATTAAGCCTCATTTCAAGATAAGGCACAAGAGTGAGGAATTGCAGGGCTTGGCAGTTTATTTTCTGATTGCTCCCTGGTTGTGTTTTCCAGGCATTTTATAGGGGGTAGGATGAGTATTCTCCATTTCACATGGCTGAGGTAGTATTTCCCTGGAATGGGAAAATTAACCTCAAAATCCAATTAATCTCAAGTAGAAGGGAAAAAAATCCATCAAAACCCCAAACCCTCCAAAACAAATCCAAACCACAGCCTTTGTGGCTCTGAGGAGGGTCCAAGTGGTAAAAAATAGTTTCCTGTTATTTCAACAAGCCACAGTGGCAGTCCCACTTTCCTCACCCCCTGGACATCACCCTGTGATGAAATCAGTGGCAAGTTTAAGGATTAGGACACTCTGACCAGTGCACTTAAATACTCAGTCAAACATCCAAACAATCCCTTTGAATTCAGTGACAGCACTCATGGAGTTAAAAATAAGCATGCTGTTAAGTGCCTTCATCAGATCAAGGTCTAATTATTTACTCTATGTGAGTAGTTCCAGAGGAGCTCCTGTCTTTGCTGTTGAGGTTACTAACCTCATGAAAAATAACCTATGATTCTGATTCATGTAGCAGCAAAATGAAGTGCTCTTAACTTAAAATATTTTTGTGCAATAAAACCCGTGTCAAACAGATAAGAATAAAAAGACAAAGATAGATTTCCTTAAAAAAAAAATCATCTATAGATAAAGAAATTTCAACAGAGACCTTATGGATGATTTAAAGTGATATTTTTAGACAAGGCTTGTCTTTTGGGGATTTTAATTTGCAATGTAGTTTTGAAAGCCTGTTGCTACTTCAGGGTGGATTTGATATGGTGTGTCAATAAAGAGGAAGCAAAATTGAATACAAAACGAAATGCAGAGTCTCCACATTAGTTTGTGAATATTGCTTCTGTCATTTCAGGACAATTTGACCCCATGCATAAAGCTTCTCCAAAGCCTTCTACTGCATATTATGTCTCTAATTATTTAAAGCAGGCTTTAAGGAATACAATGCTTTTGTACCTCCCATTGTATCTGGTCACCTCTGGCCCAAGCTGGCAATCCCAGTAGTGAAAAATCTTAGCTGAATAAGTACGTTAAAATGCTCCTTTGAGTGTTTAGATCAAGATTCACGAGTTTGGTCCTGACTGAATATTTTCCAACATCTTTTGTAGCCTACAAAACCTGAGGGGAAAGCTTGTGGAAGAGCCAAGCTCCTCCAAGAATCCCAGTATTACTTGCTTCTGGTTGAATTAGAAATGCTGTAAGGACAGGGTCTTACCCAATGAACAGGGCTTCCAGTAGTGCCCCCAAACATGTGACTGAAAGGGAAGAGTGGAGGCAAGAGCGAAATATCCTTAAAAGTTAATGAAATCTTCCATTTCCATAATTGAGAGGAGCATTTGATTTATGATTGGTTCTTTCTTGGCTGGAGGCTTTCAATCAAAGCTAGTTTGTCCCATCCTTGCATGTCAAGGCCAGGATTCATCTCACAACACATCAGGCACCTGCTTTGCAGCAGTTGGGGTGAAACACAGGGTGACTCCTGAGGGTGATTCACATCACAGGTGGGCTGAGGCACCCTCGGGAGGTGCCTGCCTTGACTATAATGGGAACCAAGAACTGACAGCACTCCAAACTTAGCCATCTCAGCTACGTACCTACAGCACAGAAGGATGAATCTGGGCTGATACACATATTTTCCTCCCTTCAGGTAAAATTTCACTTTGCATTGACCTTCTGTACTGTTCCTCTCTCAAAAGCAGTCTCCAGGGCAGCATCAGGGCTCACAGAGCAAAGAGACACTGTGTTGACCCTGCAGACTTTTGCCATTCATGCCCTTCCCTTGAGGGTTTCAGAGGTGTCTTCCAGGGTTTGCATCCTTTCCATGAGATGCTAGCCCTATTAATATTCCTGATCATAAACCCCAGAGAAACACAAACAAAGCTCTCACACTCCAAGAATAGCTCCAGTGATAAATATAGGGGATTTTTATTAATCTATTTGCCACTTCCATTAGTCAGGGCAGAAACACATTATTGTAAGATGTCTGAGCATTTTGTCATTGCTCACTGGCTGTATCAAAACCTAGTCTAAGCAGTTATCACTGTATTTCTGATTAATATTATAACAACCACCGGCTAATCACAGAGTCAGCAGTGAAAACTGCTCTAATCGTTATCTTTCTGGCTAAGCAACTTCCCTGTTATTTGTTGTATACTGCAGATTTTGGCGTGTGTGGGGGGGGTTCTTTTTTCTTCTAATGTTAAATGTGAGATTTTATCCTCAAAGGAGTGATTATCTCAGAGCAAAATTGGCAAGGTTAAACACTATCTATAAAAAAACATTCAGCAGTGTGCCATGAAATGAATTACATAATATATCACTCATCTACCTGTCTTTTGAAAAAGTGTGAATGTGTGTTTGTTCAGTCTGGGTGAGTATTTTATATTAGGCTTCTTTTTCATGAAGGTAAAAATTACCTTGGTCATTAGAAAGTGAAGATATATTGAACCGGATAGAATCAACACAGTTCCATTTCATTTAGTCCCCTCTAAAATTGAAAGAAGAGAAAATACAGATTGAATTTATTTTACTCTATATTGCCTCATTTGAACTTTAGTAAAGCGCTAGCCACTAAGGAAAACCCTTTTCCCACCTCCCTTCCATAATCTCTTACAGATGGCATGTTAAGGAAATTGCCTTGACTTTATTGATTCCTTGCTATAAGATTCAACTAACAGCTGGTGTGTTACTGGGGAAATATGTGCTGTACTATAGCTGCAGGAAGGTAGGTCTTTGACCTGGCAGCTCTGTGTACCTGTAAGGAAAAAAATATAAATCCTTGACACTTTAAAATCCCAAATTGGTATTTTTTTTCCTCTTAGACATTAGTAGATCTTATCATTAGGACCCTATTTTAAAAAGCAGTATTATACCAATCTGAGTATTTTGCAGAATGAAGGAACACAGTGTCCTCCCAAGATGGAAGGGCACAGGCAGAAAACGAGCTGCTATATTCTGCCAGGTCACCATAATTTTCCATTAGTTTCTTTCCAGAAATATTTTTTTGCGGATATTATGAAAAGGCCAGCGTGTGATGTTGTATGCTACTGGCCTCTCACATCTCAATAATTCATCAGTTGGAGCTTCAGACATCTCCAAATTTAAATTTCCTGTTCAAGTAAAGGGATCAATGTGCACTCTTTCTTCTCTTTATTTTGATTTTAAGATTAATTGGTGTCTTAAAAATTCCGGGGAGCAGTTTCATCTGGCATGAACCGTTCTAGTTCTAGTGGAGCCCAGAGTCCACCCATTTCTACCAGCTTAGCAGCTGCCCCTCTGAATGTGAAAATCTACATTATCACCTGTTTTATAGGTGATAATTGCTGCCTAAGTACTGCAAGAGCAGGATATTAGCACTAGTTCTGAGAAACTTCACAGTGGGTCAAATTCATCCCTCTGCCAGGGAGCTGGTGGCACATCTTCCAACACATTTCATCTCCCTCAGTTTTCCTCAACCCCATGACTCCCCTCCGTTCTTTGTCTCCTCACCATAATGGTCCTTTTCCTGCTTCCTGAGAGGCTGCATGTTGCATTGCAGAAATGAAAAGCTGGCTGGGAAGCTATTTGATGGAGAAGAATTAAAGCATGAAGCACCCAACCTGCAACTCCCACAAGACTTTTGAAAATCAGTATAAATTGTGTGTCTCTTTTGGCTCAAATGTTTCAGACTGGGTGGGTTTTTGTTTGTTTGTTTGCTTTTTTAAGTTGTGAGAAGCGTAGAGCTGCCTATGATGTAAAATAACCTTAAAATATTTCTTGTTCTCGTGATGCTACATTGTCCCCCACAACATTTACTGGTGTTCCACTGAAACACTCCATCATGGGATATCTCCATTCCCATTTAAAAAAATACACTGTTGTATTTCACCACTGGAGAGTTCAAAGGTTGAAATCACTAAACTTTTATGGTGCTTCTCCTTCTACCTAACACATTACTTTTTAAATTAAGTTCATCTTCCTGTGGGTGCTTATTTTTTAGCTCATAGTTTTTTTGAAACTTTGGCTAAATTTTCAGAAGACAGCTTAATAGGGATTGATGCACTCCATGGAGTTTGTAGTGAGATGGGCTGTGAGAGAACAGAGAAGCAACAGACAATGTGAGCCACACTCCTATGTGTTAGTAGTTTGGTATTTGTCATATGCAATTTTGGGGTCTGAACCCACTCCCTGGGAGAATTTCAGTAGGATGTATTACAGTTCAACATTGCATAGGTATACTTCTATTTGACATGTCTCCATGAAATAAATATAATATATTAGTGGTATAAAATCTCCTAAGGGCCTGATACGAAATTCTTCCATTCATCAGTCAAATTGTGTCGCTAGTATGAAGCGTGGCTGACCTAGCCTACTGTCAGGGCCAAATTCAAAGGCGGTATGTACAGCAGTGTAATTTAGATGTCTTGGCCTCATTCCTCACCTCTGCTGCAGAGCTCAGCACTGCAGAGCTCACTAGCACCAGCAGGGAGAGGCTTCCCATTTTGGATATAAAACCATTTTCTCCCCCATTAATTCCCTCTATCATGGGCTGAGTCTAGGCCGAGGAAAAATTTTGCATCCATTTGATCAGGTGCTCCCTTGCTGCTCCAAGGCAAATCTTGGGTAGTTCCCAAGAACAATCTGTACTCTGTGACCTTCAGCCATGCCTGAAGTTTAACTGGAGAACTTTTGTTGGCTCTGCTGATTTCACTAGCAAAATCCAAGATGAGAAGGAAAACCTTCAAGGTCAGCATGTGTCTCTTTTCACTCAACGACTTCCTTTCCTTCTACCTGGCTTCCATCTTTCTCCTCCCCAATTGCTCTAGGGTTTGAGTGCCTCACAGTGGTGCAGGTTTCTCTTCATCCCTTCCCACAGAGCAAAATGTTATTGCTTTAATTCTGCTGGTTGAGTAACCGATCTGCAGTGAGATTAAATGACTCTCTGCAAGCCCTATAATAAGTCAGTAGCAGAGTAGGTCCCAGACTCGGCTCCCACGCTGTCCCTTCCTCCCATCCTTCTCTACAGACCTGCTGCATACAGCCCTACCAGGCTGCTCCACCACAGCTTCATCTCACTGAAATCTCTGCATACGAGGGCATACCCCAATTAGTTTCCCTTTTCTTCTGCCAGGACCAGTGGAAGTCTCTCCGTACCATGAGAAAGGGAAGGATTCTTTTGAAACACTTTTAAAAGCTGCCTCAGACAATACGATGCAGCCTGGAGATAGGAGAAGGATTCGCAATTTTGTCACCCCATGGGCCCAGACACAGAGTCCGCTGTGACATCCTCATGTCACCTTATTGCAAGACCTCTGTGGTCCCTCTCCCAGCAGAGCAAATGCCAAATAGTAGGAGGCTGGCTGGTTAAGGTTATATTACTATTACATTGTAGGCAACTCTACACTTCTCTCAACTTAAAAAAGCTCATTTTGCCTTCCACTTTTACTTTATCACTGCCTATTTGTGATGTTTAAATGACATATGACATTGCACCAAAACTCTGCCAGTGTGGCTTTGTTCCTCTCTTTCCACAGACCCCGGAAGACTTTGAAGAACAAGGAACCTGACTCGGAGAGCTGGGCCTGCTGCAGGCTGTGATATTCATGTGGCATTAGATCATGTTAACGTTAGGTATAATCCAGTACAAATCCTCTTAGTGTCACTGGCACTGTAAGGGCTGTTATAATTGCTCATAGCTTAAAACAATTTTGCAGCTTTTCTTCACCTCCGCGAGTCGGTTCCAATTAGAGGAAGGGAACTTTCCAAACCTGCAGAGTTTCTATTTAGGACACAGCCCTGTCCTGACAACATGCTGTCAGCCCTGCCAAGCAGACAGGAAAATGTCCACTGTATTACAGAGACGTGACAAAAACAGAGGGAGAAGAGGAACATGTGTGCTCCAGTTTCTTTCAAAGTCTCTCGGAAGCACCTCCTCAGGAGTTTATTTTGTTCTGCCTGACACGGCATTTGCCGGGCTGCACAGCCTCCTTCTTCACTGCCTGTTTTTCAAATAATGTTCCCATTCCAGAAAGTTGGAGGAAAGAGAGAGCAGAGAAAGGAGAGGAAATCAAGTGGCAGCAAGGCTGTAAAAGGGCCTTCGACTGGAGGGGAGGCAGGATTTTGGCCAGTGTGAACAAGCCCCATCACCCAGAGGTGAGAGGAACATGGTGTGGAGGAGATGGTGCCCGACCACACCAGTGTGCTTGTGCTCCCCCACACAGCAGGGCAATGTGGGGTGACCCTAAGGGGAGCCAGGCATCAGGGCTGTGGCCACAAAGGTGGGTTTATGTGGGATGTGCTCACTGGTCAACAAACCCACAATTACAAGGATAAAGATTTGGGCCCTGCTGGCAGCAGCATCCCTCCATCCCACCCCTCCTGTCCCTAGTGCTTGCAACTACATGAGTCCCATATCCATGGGTGAGCAATGGCAGGAGTAGGAGGGCTCATCTGCTCCACATTTGCAAGAAACCGGCTGCCTGAGCATTGTAAGCAAAACAATGTTTCCTACCAGGCTGTTTAGCTGCCAGGGACCCTGATACCATCAGTGTTTTCCCAGGAGTGAACAGATACGAGCACTGGCTTTATGCTGAAGGACCAGGCAGCCAGAGAGAGCACCTGCCGTATCCGAGTCTGCCTCCAGGATAACAAGGGAAACCTTCTGTTGCCACACCCTTGTTTTCCAAGGGGCTCATCAAAACAGCCTCCCATGCCCTTAAAAGAGTCGGCAGAAGGAATGACCATAGGCATGACCACAGCACTGGCCAAATACATTTTGTCTGAGTTCAATCTGAGCCCAGCTTTGCAGTAGAAATCTTGAAGTACATGGGAGCTGAAGCTTTGTTCCAGGCTGAAGGGGTGGTGTTTGAAATTGATGTGCCTCCTGAGAGCCTGGAAAACGACAATGTGCCAAGATATCAGCTGATTAAGTTATGCCCAAGAGTGGGAACCAGTATAGCAAAGTCAAACAGGAAAACTCTTTGTCCTCCTACGGTTTCCCCTTTCTTGCTGCAAGCATCTACTCTCTCTCTCTGTTTTGCCTGTCTGAAAAAGCTCTGCACCAGTTTGGTTTGTTAACCCAGAGAGAGAAAGTTTCTGCCAAGGTGAGCTGATTCAGTTTGGTGAAAGGTCCAGTGATGGGGGTGACAGAGGACCTCGTATACCTGGCAGCAGGGATAAACAGAGTGAGGAAGTGGAGTGGGAGACAATGGAGCAAAACTCCCAATCCAGCAGAAACAAGGGCTTAGAGCAGCTCAGCCAGAACACATACATGGGACAAGCAACGCACAAGTGAGCAGGTACAAAGTAAATAAATAAAGACTCAGGGGTGTGAGATCCAAGAATAAACCAAAGATTTTTGCTTTCTTTTCTTCCTTCCTCCCTCCCTATTCACCCACCCATAGTAACAGAAACACATAAGAGGAAATGAATTTCAGGATCCAGGTCTGGAGAGGAAGACACACTCCTTGCTTCCTCCTGTTATGTTTGACCAGAGTTGGACGGACACACCTGGCCTTCCAAACAGGCACTATTTATACATCTCCTTCCCCACAGTGGTGTGTTCCTCTCCCCACTTCTCCCCCCACCTTGTCTGCTGGCAGCCTGCCAGGGCAGGGTGGAGAAGAGACCCCAGTGCTGTGTGGAGCAGGTGGTGGCTGGCCTCAGGGAGGCCACTTTCTGCTGCAGACACACGAAGCTGCCAATCCATCATCTCCCAGCACTGCTGAGCCTTTCCTTCTCCAGTGTTCCTGATACACAGAAGTGGCTGCTGTGGCTAAGCTGCACCTTCCTTCCCTCTCTCAGCTGCCCTGGGAACATCAGAAGGGGACCTGCTTTGTGGGTGTTCCCTGGTGCTGGAACTTGTCCCCAGCCCATGGTACCTTTCACCCTCAGGTGACTCATAGCAAAAATAAACCTCTCTTGATGAGAGACTGGAATTTGGATGCCCCAGATTGGGGGTATCATGCTGCTTTCAATGCTGTGCAGCAAAAATGGAGCAGGTAAGTCCATGTGAAAAAAAGAGTTAGACCTGGAAATACTAGCTAAATGTGGGCTGTGGGATAGGAGCAGAAGAGAAGCAAGTCAATAGGCATGGTCAGCTTCATTTCTCCTTGCAAAACAAACTGGCCAAGTGGAAGTAAACCCTAGTTTTTCTATACCACTAAATCTATTTTCCTGATGGTAACAGAAGACAGGCTTAGAGGTTTTTCTTGACCAGCAACTGCAGTGGAGACACTCATCAAGAAATGGAGCCAGTCCTCCACATTTGCTTTGTGCCCCGTGCTCAGCTTCCCTAAGACTTCAGAACAAAGTTGGCTAAAGCTGTTTTCAGCCTCTGCATTGCAGCTGGTCCATCATCAGGACCTTGCTGGTAGATCTGCAAATCCTGCTCCGTACAGCAACCAGGAAAATTACCATGGGAGAAATTAGTGTAAACCTGCCGAGCCAGCAGCTAGTCAGCAGTATGTGCCCATTCCTACCCTATAGTACCTGCAAGGTGACCTCCCCATCAGTTTAATAAACCAAACTGGATGTTCCAATCACCTTGCCTTCCTCTTGCAGCGATAGCTAGCACTAAAATGAGAGTATAAGGAAGAAGCCAGTAAATTAAAATGACCCAGCTCTATGATGTTGAGAAAATCTGCCATGGAGCTCTGACTTGCTGACATGCAGAGCGTCCTCAGCTCCCAGTAGCCTCTCCGGGGTCTGAAAACATGCCATGATAGACAACAAATTACTGGCTTCTTTCTGCACATCTCTGGAGATTTTCCAAGAATTCCTGCAGGACTTTGTTGACTTTGCAACAGAAAAGTTCACTGTTCAGGAAACTAGTGATTCGTTCTGGGAAGAATTTGCTTCCATGAGATTTGTTAGCAAGGGGGAAGGGAGGATGAAGATGGCCATGTAGGGAGATAGTTACTTGTGTTTGAAACATGTCTGTTTACACGAGCAGGCAGAGTGCCAAGCAAGGATGTCCTCGTATTCTCCTGCAATTGAATCTTTTTCTTGTGAAATGCATCCTGCTCTCCCAGCTCCCAGCACATCCTCAGCCATTGGGTATGAGATGACATTTGCCCAGAGGATGCTCCCTCCCCTGGTTTCTCACAATCAACATATTTTACACAAGGGAAAGTCACACATTAAAAACAATTTTTTTAAGCAGCTTTGTCATTTATACCAAAACAGACACACTGATAAATGAGGAATGATCCTTTCCCTGTGATGCCACGGCAACATGCATTCAAATTCATTTGATAGAAACGAATGTGCTTAAACTTCTGCAAATGGGAGAAATCTTCCTCTGAAATTATTTCCATTTTCAAGGTCAGTAAGCAGAGTCGGTCCATGTTCCTTGGAGACAGCCTCCAATCAGAGGAAACGGTTCCCCTGTCAGCCAGCTGTTATCTGCATAGTCCTTCTCTGCTATTTGATGTGCCACGGGCTTCTTGTCACTTGACTGAGAGATATTTTCATCATTCCTCTAGCTGACACCCTTCGCATTCCCTCTCCCCTGGTGCAGAAATCCCAACATCTAATAGCAGTGGGGGATTAGGACGCATCTAAACCAGCTCAGGCTCTTTCTCATACTGTTACCACAATGCTATTTCCCCAGAACATATTTCCTACACATCTTACAACCTCTTTAGCACTTTTAGCTGCAAACAAATACATTGATTTTAATAGCCACTTGAATTTGACCCAGAGGGGAGTGATTAGGTTCTTAATGACCTATGCAGGGCACTTTCTGTATTGCCTAAATCTTGAGGTGCTTACTCAGGCAAATCACCACAGAGGCTGAGGCCGTATAAAGCACTTCCAGATGTGGCCCCTTCAAATTAACCAGAAGACTAAGCATCATTCATTTCAGCACCAAGAAAGGAAAACCATCCTAGCTCACTGGCTGATTTGCAACCTCTGATCTCTCTTTCCTTATGCCTCCTGCCCTAATTGTGAAGGGAAAGTTGAGGAAGTGCAGACAGGGATCCTAACATGGTGTCCCTCCAGCTGCCATGGTGTCCCCTCAGCTTAACTCCATGCAGCCTTGAAGGTGATGTGAAGTAGTTTCAAGAAGAGAAACATCTCCCCATGCATCCTTTGGAAAATCCCAGAGTGAGCAAGATGCCCAAACCAGCCTGTCCTAAGAGGGGCTGCAGAACACTTATTTGGCTGGGAACAAAAAGCTGCATGAACTCTCTGGCCCTGCTGTGAAGAGTGTGCATGTGTTTGCATAGGTTACTGTGTGGATCCCATGAGAATGAGACTGTAACTTCCTGGGTTGCCAAGGACTGGAACAGGCTGTCCAGAGAAGCAGGTGAGTCAACATCCCTGGAGAACATGGGTTTGTTTTCTCCAAGTAAAGAGAAGGCTGGATTACAGGGTGGCTCTTACCCTTTCCAAGGTATGATTACACCGCACATTTTCAGTGTATTAGAGGCAACTCCCTGATGTGCTCGTTTGGCCCTGGGTCCCCTGCCAGTTTCAGTGCACACCAGTCAGAATCATCCCCAAACCCCCAACCCCATGGAGTGACTCAGCAAAGGCATCTCTCTCCCATCAGATCGCCCCAAGTGTGTCAGACACAACACCCCGGCACACTACATGTGCTGACAGCAGTGTGTACCCCGAAGCCCCTCTTGTTTGGGTGACCATAACTGCTCCCAAAGTGAAGAGTTTGGACTGGCAGTGCTCTCACTGCCTGGCATGCAGAGTCATCTGGAGGGCAGCAGCCTGACTGCCATGAAGTGCTTTATGCTGAGCTCACATGGGGAAGGGAAGAAGTTTACACACTACAGTCACTGTGAACAGGAATTGCTGCAAAGGACTAAAAGGAAGAAAAGTCTTAAAGTTATATGACCAAAACCACATTCCATTTGTTTGCAATCCTAATAAGTTTGCTTCATTAAGAATGGGGCAATTTTATTTATACAGCATGGAGACAAGAGACCAGAACAGAATGAATTACTAGTTTTATGAAAAGCAGAAACAATTGCTGCCAAAGCGCAGCTTTTTAATCTGGGAAAATGTATCATATTGCAAGGGATTCTCTCCTTTGTGTATCTGTCTCAAGAACCGATGGGAAAGGCACCTTTTTATCCTTACAGATGTGGAAAGGTCTGTAAACATGGAAACAGACTGAAATATCCCACTCCTCTTACAGAACTGTTTTAATATTGATAGATACCAAGAAGAAAATAATTCTCTTAAGTTAGATCACACAATATTTCTATTAATATTATAATACATTTCTGTATTATCCATAGCTGAATAACTCTAGTTGAATAGCTTGCACATAGAGCAGAAGTAACCTTTCTACATATTGTAATTCTACATGAGATATAAACATGACAGATGTACTATAATACAGTATAAGTCAGTGTAACACCATGTATAGCCTGTGCCTGATTGTCATATACAGCACTATGTGATCTTCACAGCTAACACAAGTAAAAGTTACAGGAAAGAAAATCATGAATAAAGAGGACAAATGTAATATGGCCGTGGCACACTCAATAAAATTGCCTATCCAGGGTGCTCCTAACTGGGACAACCACCACAATCTACCCTGCCACTAAAACCAACTTCTGTGGGCCTCTACAGCATCAAAGGCAAGGCAGGGCAAGGGGTCTGGGGGAGCTTTTGCTAGGCAGGCAGAATCTGGTCTGCATGGACATATAACTGCAGAATCTTTTATAGCTTTCAAAAGGGCCTTGCAAAGTGCACAGGGTCCACCCCTGTGACCCAGCTGGGGCACTGGAATCATATTCAGGGACTGGCTGTCTGCTGATTGACCCAAAGTTGCCTCAGCACTCCTTGAAGGCAATGAGGTTGCTTAAAGCCACCTTAACACTGAGACTGTATCAGGAAGGCACAGGAAACTAGAAGAGAAATTAATATATTGTAATGCAACTAGAGACACAAGCATTACTGCAGTAGTGGTGATCTTAACAATCTTAATACTGTCCCAAAGAGAAAAAGGAGAAAGAAATCTCTCTCCTGTTTCTTTTGGTGAACAGAAAGCAATAGCTGGTCTGAAAAGTGATGATGAGACTGGTTTCTCCTTTTTTTTCTTGCATGTTGCAATTTCCAAAGAGTGGTTGCTAAGTCAGCCTGAGCTTTGCAATTTGCTGTATGAAAAGAGCAACTGTTTCCTCATGTACTTACTTTTCTCTATTATTTGACCAGTTCAACCAAATACAGCATTACTGAAAATTCAGATGAGTTCTGCTCAAATACTAAAAACAAATAAATGAGTATAAATACTATTGTGAGTAAAGGAGCTAAATATTTCTCTCTTGGACTTCTAGGAAGTCATGTTTATTACTGGTTTTGAATACTCAGAAACCTGTTAGCATTGGTGGGAATGCTCACAAACCCTGATCATCGTGTTGAATTTTGCAGGATTGCTGGTGAATAAACACATCCTGAAAATGTTCAGCCAACCAGCCAGTACCAGAAACAGGACTCTGTGACTTGTATGCTCACTTGTGGGCTAAGGGGATCATACTTTATCTCAGCTGTTGAAGGTTTGGTGCAAGTGCTCTGCTGACAGCTTGATGCATATCCTTATGTGCAGTAACAATCATGTCTTTCTTTGTATTGGTGCCACATCAGTTGATTCAGCTCCTCTGGATGTAACACCAACGTAATCAATGACAATTCAAACAAGTGGAGGAATTAATCCAGAGTCTCCCATGACTGAAATCATAATTGGCTCACGGATGATTCATGTGTCAAAATGGTAAAATCCACTCTCAGCCTTAACTAAAACAACCAGCATTGCTAGAATTCAAAATGAGATCCTTCTCTTCAGATCTCAGCAATAAATAAGCCCCCTTCTCCCACCTCAGAAAGACTTATCTTTTTCCATCATTCTTGATTTTAAAGAGTTTGACTCATGAGCTAATGTGACTTCAGGAAAAAGACAGAGAATATATAGCTATTCTTGTTTTTCTCTAGAAAAATTTTCTGTGGGTCATTGCAGCTTTAATTCAGAATTGTATTGACTGATTTCTTTCTGCATCCTAAGGAGTTGCTAAGCAACATGGATTCCCTCTCGCCATGCATTTGTCAAGACAGAGAAAAGCAGGAAGAAATAGGAAAAGATTCACCTCCTCTAATATATCTATCAAGCCAGAGAGTATCACTTACTTCAGTATCACCCAGACTTTTACTATTGATATATTATTCCATTCCTCAGTGCTGTAGCCAGTTCCAGAGTCTCAGTTCAAAACCAATGAAGGTCTGATTTTTGTTCTCATGCATAAGACACTGTTGAATGATGACTTTCACCCATGAGAGTATCCTTAGCCTATGGCTCATAAATCTGCTCATAAATTAGAAATAGGCAGTGGTCTATCATGCCAAGTTCTTAGGTTGTTCTTCTCATGGGGAGTAAAGGGTTGGAAAACAAGGGCATGGCTGTACCCAGCCTGAAGCTCTCTGAGGTCTTCAGAAAAGGCAAGTCATTCCAGGCAGTCAGCACAGCCTGAATGCTACCATTTGGACCTAATGGACATTGCACTTATGGCTTGTAAGTCACAACAGTAACATGATCAGTCAGAGAGGGTATGGCAATGCTGTGATGATCACCAAGCACTGTAGTCTATATAATCAGCATAGGCACACTATGGTTTCCTGGCCATACTGCTTGAAAGGCCTGTCAGAAGCCTTCATGTAGTTACCAAACATGTTGAAAAAACCCCTGCATATTCCATTTTAACATCTAGCGTATTCTCCAAGACAGTGATCACCAAATGTTATGGATTTTTTTATTTTCTTTGCTCTTCGGAAAAATGATCCTTTGCTGAGTGGTTCTTCACTACACTGCATGTTTTGTGTCTCCCTCAGCTCAAAAAGGAGAGCTGGTATTTGCCACCTGCTTCTTGTGCTCTTTCAGTGTTGTACTGCAAATAGATTTGTACAGACAATCAAACTATACTTTTGTTGTTGTTGTTGTTGAAGAATTCAGACATTATTTTGAAAACAGAAAAGTGAAGCCAAATTTTGCAATACACGGCATTAAGGAAAACTAGGAAAAAATCTATTTACCTTAATGTCTTGATGCTATGTATAGTCAGTGAAGCTGTTCCATATTCACTGAGAACAGAATCTGGGCTTCTTTGCTGAACTTGAAAGCCAGATATTTTCCCTCAGAAACATCTATTTGTAACTTCAGTTGACAACACATATCTGAGAGCTCTCAAACTGGGCAGCAGACAGGGGTAATCAATTGACTTTACCTCTGTTTTTTGTTATATAGTCGGTTCTGCTTCTCCTTAACAGCCTTTTGAGGGGCAAGATGAGCAACTCCATTTACTTATTCTGAAATTAATAACACAGTAATGTTTGGAATATTGTAACAGAAAGTTGTAAAAATCTGCTTGCATTTCACAAACTTTGTCAAATGTGGATGTGTCACTGTGTCTTGTGGGACACTTTAACTGCAAGGTTTGGAGTATGGCTTCAGAAATGCATTCATATTGTTAAATTGTTTATTTTGAATGTATTTATAGCTCTTAATGTCCATCTCCTGTTGCTATTCTCACATATATTGTCAGGCACAGGGGTAAAAAATATTTAATTATATACTGTGGGTTTTAATTATATATTGGGCAATGATGGTGTATAGAGATGTATAATCACAAATGTGTACACCAAGTCCCTAACTACAGAAATTAACCTAAAGCAAGTCAGGAATAGGAAGAATTACATATGACCCCACGTGGGGATTCAAAAGAACTCAAAGTGCATTCACCAGCCCACCCCATGGCATGATGGATGAGACAGAGATCCATTTTCCTTTGGGCAATTCAGGGAGGATTTCCAAATTTTCTGGAATTCTTCAAGGTGCAGAAAACCCCACCAAATTTCTCAAACTCAGTTGAAGGACTGCAGACAGATTGAGTGGGTCTGTAGTACAAATGCAATCATTGCACACTGGGAAATTCCCATCAATCAATAAATAACAAAACTTTTCAGGTCTGAAAATCTGAATACAATTTCTACAATCTCAGTCCATGCTCTTATCTTGAAAAATCAATATGATATGCAACTCCAAACCCTGCTGAATATACAATTCAATTTGCAGCTCTGGTGCAAATTTCTGTGCTTATGAGCCACTCTGTTCTCAGTAGGTTTGAATATTCATATGAACAAGCCCTGTAAAAGGGATTTTGGGATCAGGCTGTATTTATTAAAAATTACAAACTCCCATTTTTTCCTTATTTTTCAATTGTGCTGTCTTGGGTTGTAGTGTGCTGGTAATGTGTCTGAGTCACAGCCTCTGTGTATGTATGTGTATTTATATATAGCTCGCTGTATTTATAGCTGTGAATCTTGAGTCTGGTACAGCAACGCAATGAACAAAGCAAATTGGAAAAGCACTTTTCTTAAGAAATAAGAAGACATGCTATCAGTGCCTTTCTGCACAATTACTGCCTGCCCCAGGCACTGCTCTAAGGCACAGAGTCAAAGGTTGGCTTTCTCAACCACTCAATAAATACTTTAAACCTCATTCTCATTGCTACTCTGACATGAAAAAGGGAGGGGAGGGGGTAGAATTAATCGTATGTGTTCATTAGAAGTTGTCACTGAAATTCTTCACCTGCTCAGATCATCCAATGAGAACCTCAGAGATTTTTACAAACACTATTGAATCATGTCTCGCCACACTTGTGAGACTTATAAGCCTGGTCTTGAAGCCAGCACTTCTCTTTCCATGAATGTGCCTGGAGTTTGGCTCAGTCACTCATTTTTAAAAGCATCTGCAATTTTACAGACAAAAAATTTGTAGGGAGGTTAATTAACTTTGCCAGGTTCACACAGCGAGTTGTAGCAGCTGGGAAGAGAGTTGTCTCCTGACTTCTGGTCTGGACTTCATGGTTGGGTTGATATTTGCCACTTGTCCTAGGAAAATAGACTAGGAAAATAATCTGGATCAAAAATTGTACTAAAAGTCCCTCTTCCCCAAGCTAATTCTTTGAGAACCCCTATCCACTGATGTATTTGAAGAGAACCAATTTTCTGTACTGAAGTTTAAACATATTAGTGGAGATATCTGTCAGCACTCCCCATTTCCTGAGACAAAAGTCTCTCTTATGAGGAGATGTTACCAGCCAGTAAGAACAATGCTCTGTTCAGTCATTCTATGTCAAATTTGAAAGATGAAGTAATTTTACCAATACTTAGAAATTAATAAAAGCAGCAAAACTTGGTAGACACAGGATGGAAGATTTCAGCCTCAAAACGATGTGAAAGAAATTGATAGAACTGTTACCTTTGACAGCAAAATGGAAAGAGAAACTGCTTTGCAACATTATTGGTAATATCTGGCAGTGCTTGCATACTAGAAACAGCATATCACAATGAAAAAATATTCATTAAAACATTTAACATACTCTAGTCTTTTCACATCATGTTTACTGTTTTTTTTCCCCTCTCTTCATAAATTCCAGAATATACAATGATGCAATGCTTGTATCTCATTCCCTATGATTGCACTGTAATGCAGACCTAAACCCCAACTTCATATTTTCCCCCAAGAGGAACAACCCAACATAAAGTTTCCTGGAACATGGCTATATCCCAGGCAAGTTCTTTGAAAACACCATGGTTTTGCATCAGAGTGAGAGAGTGAAAGAGTGGCTGGTATTTAATATTTGTTTTTTTTTCTACTTGTCAGTGACCAAAATGCCCTCAGATAGTTCCCTGAAAACTCAAAGAGAACTTTCTGTCCTGAAAATAAATAGATAAATGCATTTTCTTTTTTAAAAATCAATTTCATTTTGGTGCTTCAGAATGCTAAGCCAAATTTCTCAGTATAAAACCTGCTGTGGAGCTACTGCCACTTCTTCCGTAATAGAGTCAGAATGAACATATCTCCCAGTTCACTCTAATTCTTCCCTTTTAAACCTTTCAAAATCACAGATGTGTGTGTAGCTGATGAATG
Organism: Pardalotus punctatus; assembly: GCA_013400915.1. Classification (NCBI taxonomy): domain Eukaryota; kingdom Metazoa; phylum Chordata; class Aves; order Passeriformes; family Pardalotidae; genus Pardalotus; species Pardalotus punctatus. The sequence goes on from VZTX01010060.1 coordinate 654,923, forward strand.
TGTGTTTTTGCTTTTTGCAGAGGGGCTTGCAGCATTTTTAGAATGCAACACCCTTCACTGTCACAGAGTAAGTAGCTTTCCTGCGTGGAATATGTCCTCTAGGCTGAGTTATAGCCAAATCCAGAGGTGGACAGCAGAGTCTCCACCAGCAGCTGGCATGTAGTGGTGTGACTGCAGGGTCTTCTGTGCTGCTGGCACAGGGGCAGGGGCTGCTTTTGAGTCACCAGCTCGCTGTGAAGCTGCTCACTGTATCTGCATCAGGTTGTCATCCCACCAGCTTCTCTGATCAACACCACCATGAAAACATTATTATGAAGATCCTTCGCAAGGTACAATAGCTGCCTTAGACCCATATTTTGGTAATATAAATCTCATTATTTCCATAATAGATACACACACACACACACACCCACACACACACCCACACACACACCTGTGTGCGTATTTCTATGCATATGTGTATCTGAAGGTACAACATCTGCACCCAGGAGGGTAAGAATTTTTGGATGCAATCTGAGTTGAAATGCATTAGGCATGTGTCTCTACTGTCCTTCATGTGTGCCTGCAGCTGCAGCTGTGAGCAGGAGCTGTTTTGGTTTCTCCAGTATGTCTGGTGTTTGACCACTGTGTGAGGCTGGATCCAAAGTCCTTTGAAGTCAGTGGGAGTATTTTCATGGAAGCTGCTGGTCTTCGGGTTTGCTTGATGTGGCTTTACATTCAGGACTGAGATGGGGAAGGGGTGGGCCACACCACTGCCACCAGGGTGGATGCCACCTCAAACCATGGCCAACAGCACGGGGAAATTGAAGGAATGATTGTCATGGAAATTTTCCAAGAGGCAGAGTGGGGTTTTTCCAAAGTTTTGGTCTCAGGGATTTACTGTAACAACAACCAGGAAAAAAAATAAAGATTAAAAAATGACATAGTGGTTCCTGCATTGGTGAAGAAGGGAAAAGCCGAGGAAAGTAATGCTGACTCCTCTTCATCTCTCTCTGTGGTGGAAATAATGTCTGATTTTGCTCTGTGACCTTCCCATGAACTTCCTTTGAAATCATAATTCACCTGATATCTACAGTGACAGCTGCCATCCACTTCTGGCCATTCAAGAGGGGAGAGATGTCAAGTTTTTCCTCTCTCTTGGCCTATAGAGATGCATCAGTCTTTTTGGGGACTGTGGGTGCTCCTTACCCAACGTTTCTGTGCAGCTGGAGCACCTGGTGAAAAGGGTGGGAGAAGACATCTGTATGCAGTTCCACGGCAAGCTGAGCCACCTCCCCAGAGCTGCTCTTCTGCGGAAATCACCCGGAAATCACCAGCAAAACCCAATGCAGGCGGTCCTTGGTTCTGCCTATATGCAATCTACAGTTCTTCTGTCAGCACTGGAGAACAGAGTCTGCAGACTGAAAAAGCACATCATTATCACAGGTATTTTTCATTTAAATTACTACCTTTTTGTCTGGCCAGAGAGCTGCTAGTGCCCACTGGCTGTGCAAGAGAGACAGAAGAAAGCATTTCCCCTCTGACTATGGGAATTTCCCTTTGTTGTAATGCAAAATCGTTGTAATAAATTGGAAGGTGAAGGGAGGTGGATTCTCATCTCATGCAAAAATGCCTCGTCCTTTGGCTTCGTTGAAGTGGCAAGAGCTCACATCCGCTGAGGGCGCAGATTGAGCTTGGCTGATCTTATGGCCAGAGCTGATCCCCTGGCACTGAAGGTGAAAGAGCCTCTGTTAATGGCTGCTGCGGATGAGCTGCCATGCCTCGCCATCTGGGCACAAGCTAAAGATGGGAATGTCCGTGCCCTTCCCCTCTGACATCAGGAAACCAGACGAGGATTATGCGCAGTAAAACTTTGCTCTACAAATGCGTGTTTCTTGGCTCGTCACACTGATGAGTTACACTCGTGATTTGGTGCAAACCTACACCGTTTGCTCTCAGATTGCCTTTAAATGCTTCAAGCTTTTAATTAACAGCAGCAGCAAAAAAACATTGTCAGTGTTGGTGGCATTCAGCTGCCATTCTGATGCCAGCTGCTGTGTGCAGATCTCAGTGAGAACATGGCATTTTGAGCACTTCAGTTTCCCTGAGAAAGTGGTTGGTGTATCATGATAGATGATATGTCACAACACTGTGACAGGTGACAATAGCAGCCATACTGCATACTGTCAGTGTCAATGCAATGGACAGTAACGATGATGGCAAGCTGTGTCCTTAGGAGAAGTTTGGGCATAAGGAGTGTGACCTGGGTAAGTCCCTATGTGCATAAATTAAGGTCATAGTAGAAGAGTGAAATATTTCAGAAAAAAAAGAAATAAACCTGACAGAAGACTTCCCTCAGCTCTCCCTTGGCAGTTTTAGGAGCTGGAGAATTTCCACCTGCTCCTGTCTGTCCTCACGGGATGCAGCGAGGTCTTACAATAAAAACAAGTACAGACTGATCAACATAGTCCTCTATATTTTCACTCTGTATAGCCTCGTTATCTTTTAACTCTGCTGTATTTCTGATTTAACAACGGATCCAGAGAATTACTTTGGTAACTCACAAAACCTTCTTGCCCTGGTTTTCAGTTTGCCCCAATAGCTCTGCCAAGCACTTCTGGAGAAAAGGAATACCTGTGCAGCACTGAGGGTCCCTGAAGGGTACAATGCTCCTGGATCTGCAGCACCTGCTCCTGTGGTCAGCACTCACTCATGCTGGGAGTCTTGCCAGCCTTGGTGTGCTCACCAACATGAGTAATTGCAGTTCACTCCGTAAGGATTTAGCCTTGTCACCAAATTTACTCCAGTTCTGAAGGGCCAATGACTGAGCCAATTGTTTTTTTGTGGGTGCCTTCAATAATGCCTCATACTGGCTGCAGAGACTCTGGCTATTACGAGCTGGCCGTACCTGGATTGTAATGGATGGGTGGAAGAGAGTATGAACTGACTCGCTCCCAGGGTGCATTTAGTGCATCACACCACATTATCTCCCATTTTCAGCCATTTGTTGTTGAAACCTTTTCTCAGGTAGTTCATAAAATATTAATGTGAAAGGTCCCAGAAATCTCTCTTATTCTCTTTTGCTGTATTAAAAAATAAAATAAAATCATGAAAGTGCTTCTCTTCAACCAGTGCTTTATTTTGTAAGAGAAATATTTTATCTAGCCACTGAGAAAATAATTTCTGCTTTCAAAAACAGGAAGAAAAATATAAACAATGTGCAGCCAGAACAAATAATAGAGGGGGTTTGCCAACTGTGTCCCCAAATGCACATATACAATGTCTGTGAATAAAACCGTTACAGTTACGATTCCTGACATTCAGAACTGTCATACCATTTATTTTAGGCTTAAGATTTATGAAAGATTAGTGATGATAAAGACCTACTGCAATCTGGGGATCTCCTGCAATTTGGAAACTGTCCCCAGTGTTTGCTGCAGAAGAACAGAAGCCAGAGTAGTGGATGCAGTACGTGGGGAGGCAAAACTCTCCTTTCTATCCTTGCAGATCTTTGTCACACTTCCTGCTGTTAGGAATGGAACTTCTGCACGTGCAGTGCAGAGTCTGCCGTGGAAAAAGACAGAAGGATTTCCCTGAAGAAAAGCACTACAGGACTCTGGAGCACAGGCTTTAGCAGATCCTGATGCAGGGGTGTGGGATGTCTCAGCTGTCGGCCGTCCCCAGCCCTCTGCAAAAAGGTACCAACCCCACAACAGCATTTGCACAGCAGCTCCGGTGCCTGCATTGCAGCCACCCAGGTTCAGCCCTAACATGGAAGTGCAAACTCCTGAGGAGGGTGAGTTTGTGGAGCTGAGATAAAGAGCAGCAGCGGAACTGGTGTTGACGGTGTCAGGGCAGAGAAGCTGGCAGAAGGGCAGGCAGAAGCTGCAGGGTTGCAGGCAGAAGCTGCAGGGTTGCAGACATTGCTGCCCAAACTGTCTCATCAGCACATGCCAGTCCAGAGTCTCATGCACTCTTCCTTCTTCTGAGTTTGGCTGTAACAAAAGTTTTCTATTCAGATAGGGCTGCTTACATTTTCTGGGGCTTGGCCCACTCTTAATTGTAAGGAAAGGGACAAATGCAGGAGGACAGGCTGACGTGGAAAGCCAGTCATGTATAAATGAGGTTCTTGCTCCCTAGTCTCATCAGTGGTGCATGTTGTAGCCTGTAAGAACCCTCTCTGTTCACACCAAACTGCTTTAAGTGATGTGCCCTCTCTGGCCCTTCTTTGTGCCCTGTACATGGGGTTTGTATAATGTTTGTAGTAACACTGGCTTGAAACCTACTAACCTGTAATGGGGCTTGGCATCAAAGGGCATCCCAGTAGTGCTGGCATTAGTTACACCCAGCCATAACAGAAAATCACATCTCCACACAAAATGGGTGAGTGCAAAACAGTGTGATGATTTTGGCTAAGAACAGGTTCTCCTCTCTTCAGTGAATAATTTTCTTCTTTGTTTCTTTTTACCAGTCCCAGGTTTGAATAGGCTGTCCCAGAAAACCATGTTCCCACTGGGAGGACACGTCTGTGCCCTGGAGAGCACTTCAGTGCCTTCTGCCACCACACAACATGCAGCCTGTCACCCAGGGAGTGTCTGCTTTGCCACTGAGTGGGGACATCGGTGCTGATTTATGTACATTTCTTATGGAGTTTTCTGTCAGGCAGTGCTCATGGTGGCACTGCTGTTAGCTCCTGGAAAAGAGATGAAGGGGTGACCATCAGAGGTGCACAAGGCTATTGAGTGGTCACAGCCTGGGGAAAAATGAGGGCAGCTAATTTGAGATGAAGAGGTTTTGGTTTGCCTTAAATGCCAGAGAAGGAAAGAGGAGGATATTTGGAAGTAAATAAGAATTAAAAATTAAAAGTGAGGAAAAAACCCTCATCAGATTATTGTTTAAAGCTGAAGTGATCCTGGAGGCATGAAAGCCATGAAAAGGTGAGCAGGCACTCCTCCCATGCTCACTGGAAAATTGATCCTTGTTCTCAGCTATCAATTATGTGTCCATAAGAAATATTGACTCTCACCCCACCACAGGACTTACGTAAGTGCTCCAAACACATCCGTTTGCAGACATTGTGATCTGTGATTTGACTCTCTGTAGCAGCCTCATTATAAATGATGAGCCAATAAATACTCTCGGAAAAGTTTTTACGATGTTTCAGTTGGCATTTGGGAGCTTCAAAGAATCACATAAGGCTGCCTTCAATCTATATGCACTGTTCTTCATTGATTAGGTGAGCTTATTGATTTCTAGCAAGATCAAACGTAGAAGACAACTACTGGAGAGGTTAAATATGGAGAAGACCTACTAAACCCATTTACCAGTTACTTGCTATAGTAGAAGTTGCTTTTCCCAGACAGCAGCCAACAAAATGTCACTTCCATTTTTACAGGATTCCAGAAATGGTCTGAACATGTAATGGCAGGGTTTCTTCCTCCAGCCCTGGCAGCTCCTGGGGTTAAAAATTTTCTTATGCAGTTTGTCCTGCTGCTGGCCACAGATTACTTCATCCATGTGCTTCCATGGATGGTCCTGCTTCTTTCTTGTACTGAGCTGCCCATCTGAGCATCATTTTACTGATCCTGTATTGAAGAGGAACCCTCAGCTCACAGGAAACAAGGAGGTTCAGTGGGAAATAAAAGCAGTCCTATTGGACTAATCCAGGCAGGTTTTATGAGAGCATTCCTAAAAATGGCTGGCACCAGATGAATTGAAGAAGCACATAGAAAGGATAAATAAAAAAATAAGAGCCTTTCCTGATGGCATCTGGCAGTCTGTAGATACCTCCTAAGCTGGTGCTTATGTCAGGAACTTTGAGTGTGAAAGCCTTTGATGGACTTTTTTCCCATGAGTTTGTCTTCTTTTTTGAAATAATTTGTAGTAATTGTTCAGCCCAGACAGGTGAGATTAATTTTGCCTTTACACTGCACTCCAGGTTCCTTTCCAGTCTGTGGCCATTCAGTATCCAATTTTATTTTTTTTTGAGCACCATTGCTGAGTAGGTTTTTTTCAGCTAACATCTGCATTTGGGGATATTTTCTTCAGGTCTATTAACTAGCATTTTTTGAAATGAACATCCTTAATTGGATCAATTTGAAAGGATATTAATCTTCTGTCCATTTATTCAATCTCCCATTCTCCCCACTGGGGTTCACAACCCCTCTGAATCTGAGCATCGTCAATGAATACAAATAATAGAGAGTACGCATATGATCTCAGATCATTAGTGAGAATGTTAAATAAGATTGGGTCTAATACTGATCTCTGGAGCACCTAACTTTCTAGCTATTCCCCATCTAACCATGCTGATGACTAATGATGCCTTCTACAGCTAGGCAAATGAGGTTTTGGCTTACTGCCAATCCCAAAATTTCAGGAGAAAGCAAGAGAGGAATTGGTTTCAGTCATGCTGAAAAGGTAAAAAAAAAAAAATAAACACTGTCTGGTGAGTCAAAAAATCACCTGTATTCAGTTTGGATCAGATGGGGTTTTTTCTTACTTGATTTAAATTGTGGTTTCACTTTTGTTTAAAACATTATCAAGTGTTTTAACACTTGCTCAGATGCAAATAAAAGGAAAAATTCTTTAAAAAAATAGTTTGGAATTTGAAAACACAAAACCTGCTTCCCAAGTGAGCACGTCGGATGTTGGATTTTTTTAATGTGGTTACTTTTGCAAGACTGAAAATCTTAGGAAAACTCAGTCAGTAAGGACAAAGTGTAAATTTGTTCCTGACAAATTTAAATTTTTCATCCCATCTAATCATGGCCTGCTAAAAAAAAATTTTAGTTTAAAATGTCATCCATTTCTGATAATCTCATACCAGGGTTTAATTTATTTTCTTTTTCGATATCTGTGGTATGTAAATGGGGCAGCTAATTACAATGATTTTTCTGAGTTGCAAAGCATTATTTTTTGCTGTTATAATTAATAGTATTTACTGTATAAATGCCTAAGAGTACTTATCTGTGGCCAGGACCCTGTGGCTCTGGGCTCAGAAGCAGCACAAGAGAGTGGGCTGATGCTTCCACCAAGAGAATGAAGCTGGACACTGGCTATAGCAGGCTGCAACACAGAAAAGCTGAGCACTGGGATAGCAGAAGTTTGGTACCTTAAAGTTTGTTTCCATTGGATGTAGTTAACAAGGGATAAACTAGTTGAAAAAAAAAATAATAAAGGATGGTTGGAGTGTCTGTATCAAGGCAAAACCTGCTGAGAGGTGCAGGTGTGAATTGAAGATGAGCTCAAAAACCTTGAAGTACTCTGAGACTCTGTCCATTTTTGTCTTCATGTTTAGTGATATACAAATATGCTATGTGACTACTAGTTTTATATTTTGTATGAATCCTATAATTACAATTTTTAAAAAATAAACTGATTACATTTATTCACTTTCTGCCCAATCTGCAAATTGATTTTGACTGTATCTTTAGGCTAATGTTCTCCTCTGGCCGGGCATTACACAGCTTTATTTTAGCTCTGAGCTTTTGGTCCTGTAGTCCCTGTTCTTAGTGAGAGCCTGAGGATCAGAGCTAAATGAGCTTTCCTCAGCGTGGGAGTTGGCTGTGGGATAGAGAAATCAGTGGTGGCTGTGCAGCAGCACTGTGCTCCTCATTATGCAGCACTGCCAAGCTGCTCCAGGCTGCTCTTGCACTTTGGGGCAGAAAATGGCCCTGAGCCCCTGCAGGATGAGATGTGGTCTGAACTGCTGCCTCCTCTCATCCTCCTCGTCCTGCCAAAGTCCCCTTTCTGCCAGCAGTGCAGGACAGCCCTCCTGCACAAGTAAGACAGCTTACAGACTTGCAGTCTGAGAGCAAACAAAATCTAGGACACCTGTGTCTTTGTGTAAACTCATTCCTCCCTCAGCGGATGTGAGCGAACCCAGTCTTCCCAATTACTCATCCCTTCACACATCCCTGCCCTCTCTGTAAAGTTTCCTCCTTGTTTTTCACTGATGCCCCAGTTAAGAGGTAATGGGGTATAAAGCTTCAGGCAGAAAAAAGGAGAAAGATGCTGGAGCGCTGTCCCAAATGGCAGACCAGAGCCTGCTGATTATATCCAGACTGAGAGTCCTCAGTACGTGCGTGTGGAGGAAGGGGAGAAGGGAGATGCTTATTAGACCGAATGGGAGTTCTGTGCACGGAAGAGGAGTGCTCTGTGGCCCTGAGGATGTAAGGAAGATTTGCTAACTTTGCTTTATAGTATTCATGCAGATAAGGAAGACTCTCAGTCTCCAATCATAAATCGGTATTATACAGTATACTCCCAAAGGCCATAATTACTTCCAGAAGCAGAAATTTGAATGACCCAGATAATTAGTTCAGTGCAGCTGGTCCAAAAATTATTTACATAAAAGCCAGTTTTACTTGAGGGGGAAGAAAAACAACCTTGCTACCGAAAAGCAAATGACCCAGTTAGCTTCATGCAATGAGTCTGAGGAGACAGAGCATGAGTGGTAACACAGTGGCCTGTGCCATCATTTCTTCCCTCTTGTTTTCAGAGGACAAACACTGACACGGCGTGCCTCTCTGTAGACAAACATGCAGGAAAGCAGTGAAGAAACAGGAAAACTGCATGAATTTGACCTTATACTTTCTGTGAGAGTCAGTCTCGGGGAGATGTGAAGGTCCATGGCATCCAGAGGAAAACATTTCACCTGCAAGGTGCAGGCACCTAGAGGGAACAAGGGGCAAGGAGCAGCACAGCTCTGCTCCAGGCACTGGGGCAGCTGGCGTCAGTCCTTCCATGCAGGGTACTGATGCAACTGGAAACTAATCACTGTGCTTATCTGGATTAATTTTTAACCAAAACCAGTTCCTCTGTCCAGCTTAGCACATAGCTGGGCAGCAGCAGGGGTGTCCAGGAAGGGAATGCCTAGCAGCAATGTGGTTAAGTTCTCCAGGGGGCTCGCACTGATATTTCAAAGACTTCCCTCTAAACTGCTAGGTTAAAAAGCAAAGAAAGGATATGTTTATAGAAAACATTTAATTTTAAAAGCATTTGAGTGATGTAACCCTTTTCTGGTGACTGTGAGCACTTCTGGCATGCACTAATGGGCACAAAACCCACTGCTGGGTTAACCACTGATGTTTATTTACAATTGTGTCCCGTGTGGAGAATCCTGAGTCTCAGCTCTGCAGTGCTCTGACCCCATTCCCAGGGCCAGATCCTCTGCCCCTGCCAGAGCTTTAACCCTGCAGGCAGTGAGGATGGTGGGTAGCCCCTTGCCACACATGGGGGTCACCCCCATGAGTGCTTTGGACATGAGCTGGTTCTTGCTTCTCACTGACTGGTACACCCAGTCCCCTGCCCATCAGTGGATCAAGACGGGCTGCCACAAGCACAGCAAGACATAGAGGTGCAGGTAGGCATGAAGAAGAAGGAAACCTGAACTATATATCCCCATTTATTGCGTCCTTGCATCTTTGCCATCTTTTTAATCAGGCTGTGGCCACCACAGAATCTGACGGTTGCTCTGCAACAAAAATGTGCCAGGAAAGGTATCCGTTGTCTTCAGTGTGACGCAGGCAATCAACTGGCATCACCATTTCTTATCACTCTCTCAAGGCATATGTGGCTTTGTGCTGCTGGGTCTCAGAAAGTTTGCTCATCCCCAGAACAGAGCCCTCATCCCCCAAATGGAACCAGAAGACAAAAAAAAATCTGTGAGAAACAAAATAGCATAACAATGATCTTTTGTATTCAAGAGAGAGCACAAATATGCTTACTTAAAAAAAGCTAAATTGTTCTCCTAAAATGTAGAATGTACAAATAATAACAGTAAATTGCTGTGCATCTCACCAGCACCCAATTGCTGTTTGGTATTGCTATGGATAGCACTTGTTACTTAACAGCATAGTAAATAATCAGATAACATCCTCATAATGCCACTGGATCCAATTCACCTTCCCCTTGCACAGCTTTTATGCTAGTATGTGCCCATTGCCTTAATTGGGTTAATCTTGATTTGCAGTGCAAATTGAAAGGTGAATTCGAGACCACAGAAGGCAAGTTGGAGAGGATATGATTTGCTGCAGGCTGGATCCTGATTGCAGTAACACTCACCTGGGGTGGCAGGGTATCTCCACCAAGCTTAAGAGCTTCACCTTTGCCAGGGTAGAGGCAACAGAAACTCAGGCCCTGCCATTCTTTGTTTACAATGAATATGCACATCTTGCACAGTGCAATGTGCCAGCAGGTTCCCTTCCCCTTCCCTCACCCCACCCTCTCTCCATGGGTCCCAGGGACAGAGGAAGCATTCCTCTTACATAGCCTGAACACCTGGGGGTCTTCATAATGTGCACTCTGGAGACATTTTGTCCTGCCCCTTAGCCTAAAGGCAGGGCACACAAGGTTCTGGAGGAACATATAGCAGCACAGAATCCTATGAGGTGGACGTGAGCTGACCTTTTGAGGTGGGGGCGTATTCAGAAGACAGTTCGCTTGAAGATTGGTATAAACCCTGGTACATTCATTGTTGCATGTGCTGCAAAGTACAGCAGAAGTCAGACTCATCCATCAAACTGGAGCTTGCTCTGATTCACAGCTCACGCTCCTGACCCCAAAAAGCTGAGCTCACGCCCCCAGTGTGGGCACCTTGCACCTATACAAAGGCTTGGGATCAGTGGATGACAGGCTCTGGAGGAAACATGTTAGTGAACAGAGGAGGAGGATAGCTTGTGGCAGTATGAGGGAACGGATGAGGAAGGGGTCTTCAGGATCATTTGGGTGAGCAAACAATGTCATTCTCCCCAGGCTATCCTGATTTCCCAGTTGCTGTTGGGGGCCTATTTGTGGAGATCTGCTGGGGTGTGTGTATTTGCATCTGGTCTCTCTCTTTCAACACATAAGAACCAACCAGCTCTTCTGATGCTATCAGGCAACACCAGCAGCAGTGCTGGTCCTCCAGGACACCTCTCCTGGAGGATTAGTGCTGCTTGGTCTTTTGGAAGCAGCACTGTTGGTAAGTATACCCTTGTTTACATTTCCTGATACATGAGGGGAATGTTTCCTCTCCTGGCCCCTCCTTGCCCCACACAGTGTGGTGTGCTGGCAGCAGAAGAGGGCACACGGGACGGGATGCAGGATGTGCTCCCATACCACAGTCCCCCTGTGCCAGGGCTGCAGATGGAAAATGCTTCTCTCAGTGGTCTAACCTGGCTCCCAGTCAGAGCGGCAATTCCGCTGCTGCAGTGGGTATTCCCAAAATGAACAGGTCAATCTGAATTGCACGCTAAGCAGGTCCCGAATGTTGGGGCAGGTTTGGCGGCTGCTGCACGCCAGGACCCCAGCTGTGAGTGGTGAATGCAGAGGGCACCCAGACGGATGTAAGGAGCAGATCTGGACCTTGGATTCACTCCGATTGCAGAGATAGAGAGCAGCGCGTGCTTGGGGCAGCTGCTTCCCTGATAAAACTCCTCCTGTCATGCAGCAGAAATAAATTTGCCCCTCTGGGCCAGCTGCTCCCCAGTGTGGGAAGTTCAGGAACCTCCCTGAGGTACAAACAGAGATTTCCAGCAGCAACAAAATATACATAAACATTTTAAAAGATCACTTTAAAATTCCAGCTCTCCCCCTCAGCTGCTTGCCACCATCTGATTTCTAAATGAACAGGATTTCTCCTGTGTTCCACTTCATACATATATATATACACACACATAAGCATGCCCACCTCATACACAAAGTACTCCCCATCTTCAAGTCAGTCTCAGCAGAGTACAGAATTAGATCCTGTCTCCACTTTATAAACTTGCCCTCTCTGTTAGTTTATATAAAGCCATTTCAACCCTGAAGGAGCTGGCATCTCGCATTCCTGCCTTCTGAATGTACAGAGCAGAGGAGTAAGGAACAAAATAGAGGGGGTGAGAGGGGATGTTCTGATTCTGCTCAGTAACATGAAACACCATGGAGTTAAATACCAACAAAATATTCAGTGTTAATGTTTAATATTACTGGGAACTTGTCACCTCCACTTACCGTCTTGGAGCTGCCATTCTCTCACAGACTCCCACATCTGAGCTCTGGGCCTAACATGCTTTCACATTATGTACTAGAAGGAAAAAAAATCCAAGAAGTGGGGAGAGTCAGTTACTCTGTTTCAGCTACAAATCTGGGTAGGGATTTTTTCCCTTTTCTGTTTGCAGGAATAAAATGACTCACATGGCAGAGCTCCTGAACTGCTCCTTTTCTGGGATTACCTCTTTTAAGCACACCTTCTGTAATGTCTGTGAGCTCCTCTTGGACGTATGGAGATTTGCTTTGCTGTGCTGGGTAACCAGTCTCATCCCCACTCTGATCCCCCATTACCAGCCAGAACCTATACAGCTGTTCTGCAGACTCAGGAGCACAGAAATTGGGTGATCTGGGGACAGAACAGTTCCTAAAATAACATGAATTAATACTTTGCCTGCCACACTTTAAAAACGACTTGAGGCTGATTTGCCTCGTGAGGGTCCTCTTGAAAAATGCATGGATGCTGTTTCATAGCACTTGTTTCCAACCCATGGAGTACTTCTTGGTGCAGCTCAGTGCCATCCCAAATGTATCTCTTTCACCACTGGAAACTCAGGCACCACAAAAACAAGAAGTCAAACCTCTTCATGATCAGTGGAAGCACTGTGCATCACACTGCAAACAGAATCAGGCCATCCTGCCTGTCTCTCTGGTTTCTGTAAAATGACTTATTATCCCTCCAGGCTGAGTGGTTAATGAAAATTCAAACTCTTCTAGCTTATTCCAGTTAGGAAGAGATGGGTGGTGCAATCAGGTATCTCTGCTGCTGTTGTGTTTATTTGGAAAGCTGTACAACCCTCTGCTCCTTTAAGTAGAGGAGGAACCAAAATAACAGCAACAAAATAATTATTTTCCCTACTCGTCAATCTCAACCTCCTTTTGTCACTACCCCGACCCCAAACTGATGCCAATATTCTGCCAAAACCATCAGACTCTGTTCAAACTTTTTTCTGCTTCTGTGAGCTCTGTTATTCCCTCTGTACCTTTAGCCTTTTTTTTCCCTACAGCAACAAGTATGTTCACCACCCCCCTGAAACAACACTCAATCGAGGTACTGCTGTGCAGAGCAGCCAAATCCCTAAAAAACACCCAGGCTGTCTTTTGCAGGGAGCTGGAGAAGGGGAGGTGAGGCATGCTTAATGCCTCTTACAGCTCTGTAAAATGAAAGATGCTTTTAAACTGTCTTTCTCACAAAGGTTTAACCCAGCTGTAACAACACTCCCCACATTTGTGTAATTCTTGCACCAAAACTTTTGGTTAAAAAGCTAACAAGTAAACAAAACCAGTCAAACTTAGATTTTCATGGTGTTTAGTGACTAGGTCCATTAGGCTCAAAACACTCACTCAGGGATGTGCTGTCATCTCTCCGAGCCCCCAAACAAGCCGTGGCTGCGGGAGGATTGCAAACTACCTCTGCTGTTTCCATGCCTTTCGGCATCACTTTTGTTTTGAGCATGATCCAAGTGCCACTTTGCTACTGATCATTTGGATACAAACCTGCAAAACATCCAGAGGGGTCAGACCAAATCACCCAGAAAGCTGTCTCTGGCAGCCAGTGAGAGCAGATGCTTCAGGAAATGTGCAAGAAAAGGGCAAATTCAGATTCATCCTTCCTCTGCCATGGGCTTCCAGCTTCTGACAAGCTGAACTGAAGGATGTCTTTGTTTTGCTGTATTTAACATCCCCCAAGAGTCTTTTCTGATCTCAATCTGTCCTATAATTTTTTGATTACATTTTGCTTTTGGCCTTCATGGCATCCTCCAGCAATCAGATTCATGGTTTAATTTCATGTGTTTGTTAGAAATTTGTTTCCTGGTCACCCAAAACCAAACCAACCCTGAGCTATTGGACAGCAAATAAAGTGCTGAGAAATAGTAAATATCCATTCTTTGTTCATCTTACCTCTGATATAAATGGTTGCATTTCTGTTTATCATGTTTTATCATTCTTGTCCCCTCAAATTTAGGCAATAAACTTTCAAACCTGTTTATACCTTTACCATCTAAATATCCTGTGACAATGAGTTCCCAGCCTAAGTCTCTGCTGGTGACTTCTTTTGATTTGTTTTAAATCCACCCCTTGATTAATTCACTGGGTGTCCCGTTTGCAGTGTCAAGAATAGTAAACAATTCCTCTGTTTATTCCTTCCCCAGCCATTTGTGGCTCTATAGCAGGGCACTGCTGTAGTCCAGTGTGGTCCCAGACATCTCTCTCTAGACTGAAGTGTCCTGGTCTCTTCAATAATAGATTGCTGCTAAACTTAACCATTGCTGCTGAAAGAAGTGGTGAGTGTAAAGGCAGCTTCTGTGGCTGTTCTCAGGGTTTCATTTTCCTGTCTAGTTGACCTTAGACACAGTGTCTTTCTGGAAAATATTTAGGTCATAGGAATGTTAGATAGTGGAAAAAATGGGAAAGCCTATGTAAAGAAAATTTATTCTAAAACATTTTGGGAAGGGGAGGAAGTGAACTTTATTTGCAACTTTAAGAAACAAGATGCGAGAAATGTATTCTTAAATTACATTCAAAAGTAGCACATACAAGCTTTTGTCAGGCACTCATCTGAAATAATTACCAATCATTTTTTTATTAATAAACTTGGACCAGAGATGGAGCTGCACTATGGTTAAGGGAGCTGATGATTGCTTTTTTGTTAACATATCTTTAAAGCAAGGGAAAAGAAAAAATGAAAAACATTAATATCACTGACTTGCAAACAAAAAGGAAAATTAAGATGGAGAAGTTTGCACAGAAATGTACAGAGTGTGCAGTGCAGATGCAGAAGTTATTCATGTTTCCAGGTAGATAGAGAGACTGTGTGTCAAATATTACACAGTGACTCGAAATATCTTTATATTTACCTGAATTAATTTGGAAGGACAATCACATAGTACTATGAGTTTTGAAATATGAGTGCTTCCATGGAAGTATTCATGGAAAACTACTGGAAGAATAAGCATCACCAAGAGTATTTTTAACAGAATTCCAAAATTATTTCCCTCTTTATTCCTAGAAAGAATATTTCACTGCAATTTCTTTTCCCTTTTTTACCAAAATTTCCAGTGTGTATGCATTAGGTCTTGAGATAAAATGTAGAGAGATCTTACTATAAAAATTTTTAGGAGTTATCTAGGCTAATACATCCTAAGGTATGCGAACACACTAGGGGAACTGATGGTGTTTATGGCTGTTTCAGAATCAGCTGTGAAAAAAACAACATTAAGGTTGTCCTTAGGAGTCTGAATGAGCAAGGAAACTTCTGCCTTGCTACGGCCCTATAACGTGGTTACAACTGATCTATGATCGATGCAAGATTGCCTTCAATTCCTTGGTTTGTTTTTGCCAATTTCACAGTTTTGATGAATATCCTTGAGTTCATGTTTCCTTCATGAGCTGCTCGGAGTCATATTCTCTCGAGTATTTGATCATTCAATATTTAGGGCCTGAATTCCTGTGCAGCACTGGGTATGGCTTCCTGGCTGTGGCATGCAACTTTTAGCCAAAGAAATAGAGACTTGAAGAAACCACCTAAGCTCCCACAACGCAGAGAGAGATATCTCCAGCAACCACTTTATCCCAACCTAAATCACATACCTGTGGGAGGTGGCTTAAAGTGCTGTGAGTCTTTCCTTTCTCTCAGCTCACTGCAGCTGGACACTATTTAGCTCAGGCAAAACTACCCCATCATTTCACACATGGGATGTGAAGGAAATTTCTCACTTAGATAGTCCCCAAGGGTGTGGGTTTAGGCAGATTTATTTAAAATAGTGCAAAGGGCTGAATGCTTCCCATTTGCTTGGGCTCATTAGCTTAGGACAGCTGGGACTTGACTTACAGATGTGATTCTCCTACTTCAGTTCAAGGGCACAGGGGCATAGCTGATGGTCTCAAAACAAAGTGTATTCATGGAAGAGGTTTAAGCAGATGGTTTTTGTCTGGCATTTGTACGGTCCAAGTTGGTTACTACAACTGGGCTGGCACAGAATAACTCGGGCTGTGAGCCTGATGGTTGGGTTGGGCTGAAGGAAAATACATCAGTCTTCAACCTGAGCAGCAGTGCTTGTCCCCAGACCTGTCAGCACCAATGAGACAACACTGGTGGGAACAGAAGCACAGATTGGGCCTTAAATCTTTTATTTATGTTGTGCATATATTCTTATTTCAAACTGGGAGACACTCACTTCATCTTAGCTCTGGCCCCTAAAATTTGTTTTCCCCTTAAGAAAAGGTGAATATTGCCTATAAGAGGCAAACATTTTGGTTTTTTGAGACCTGCATGTATTTGAAAGCCCATTTTATGCCAAAAAAAAACCAACAAAAAAACCAAAAACCTTTGAACCACTCCACCTGGAAGTCTGAAGAGAAAGCTAAAAGAGATAAAAAGAAGGCCTTACTGAACATTAATGCTGTGCAGGAGGAGAGGTCTGGCATACTCATGTTGGTGGGCAGTGGCAGCCCCTATCTGTCAATGCTATTGTGCAATGCGGAGAGAAATAGGAATGTGTCCCTTTACAAATCCTAGCACATCAGTGGTGTATTTGAAACATACTCATCACCAGGGTACACAAGGATGAGAAGCATTTTTTTTTTTGCAGCCACGAATATGATAAAACATAGCAAAAGGTTGCCAACAACGTGTGATGAACCGTTGCTGCTCCATGGCAGATCTGGAAAAAATATGGAAAATTAAAGAAAGGCAATAAAGGGGGAAAGCCCCTGCCAGAAGGAATTACCATTAATTTGGGAATTACTGGTAGCACTCTGGAGGGTAACACCTGGAGGAGGATGAGGAAGGGGTTACTGAGGCCATTGATGAGCAGAGGGGACAGTGCAATGAAGGGAAGATGGGCTGGAGATCCATAATTTTGGCTCTCCTGTGGGTCACAGGATGTCCCTGGGGAGGCCAGAGGCCATGTGCCCCTACCCACACACCAGGAAATGTGCTGCTGTGCTTTGGGGATGGGATGGGGTAAGGGCATGCCATGGCAGCCCTCCTGCTCCTTCTCCTCTAGGAGAGGTGTGCTACAGTTGCTCTTGCTCACGGGGTTGGAGCACTTATTTTATGGATTCACTTTTAGGGCGCTTTCCTTCACAAATGAGGCTCACACAGCCTGCCCGAGTGCCCATCCGTGAGTCTTCCCTTGTAACTCTTGAAGTCTTTTGTTTTCAGGCGCATTGACGGAGAGGTGAATTTTCAGAAATATCTCATCCCTACAGGTTTTGTGAAAATAAAGGACTAAGGAGAGAAGAGAGACCCTCTTCGCTTATCTGCTGCAGGACTGACTACAAGAGCTCAGCTGTTATTAGGCATCAGAAACCCACACAGATGGGTCCCTTCCTGGGCTTCATTGCTTCTGCTCCGCAGGAGCTCACTCACGTATTAAGTGAATTTTTTCGTCCTTCCCTTTATAAAGCCAGTGCTCGACTGTAACAGGGATAATGACATATTTTGCCTGAAATGCAATGCTTATGAGAGTCTAGTTTGAAATAAAGATTATAAAAATGTAATGTTTAGCAATTGTAATATCATCCGTGGAGTGGAAGAGAAAGAGACAAACAGATATATGGGCAGGCAGACAGATAGATTTCTTAATTGAACTCTCTGCTTGGCTGCATTTCCTTTAGGCAAGAATCACAGGTGACTAACAAGAAAGGACCATAAGGAAGAAGATGTAGTTTTTTTTTAACAAATTTAACTTATCACAGACAGGCTTTTACACTTGCATCAGCCTATACTGAAAATCCCTAAATAATTCAAAGCATTCAAACGGTCTAACATTAGCAAAATAGTATTCTCCCCACAGGTGCTGTGTAGAAAAGAAGTAGAAAAGTAGAAAACAAGGCGGCAATATTTTCCTCTTTTAAAATACTAATAATATTTCGTTACTCTGCTCCAGAGCATTTAATATCCTATATAAATCAATACCTACCTCACTATCTATCAATAAATGAATAATTACATTTCTGCCTATTCCCAGATGCTCTGAAACCATTTATTCTAGTCATTTAATCACAAAGCTGTTATTGCAGGGAAAATTCAAGCAGACATGAATACATAAAGCCAAAAATAGAGAGCTAAGCTGAGAACTTCACCATAATAGCAGCCTCTTCCGAAGCAAGCTGCTGCTCACTTTCCCAGGAGATGTAGTAGGTATCTCTTCACTTTTCAAAACAGTAACTGGCAGTGTAAAGCTCAGTCAAGCAAAACAAAACTTCACTCACTTTGCTTTTTCACAGTCAACATTTGAATGCAACAGGGAGTCCTTGCTGGTCTGATCAGGAGCTCTCTCTTTCCCTGTCAAAGGACCTGGGGTCCCAAAATGTCCTCACACTGGAGCCTCAATTTGAAACGGAATTGTATAACAAGACCCATCTGTCTCTATAGAAAAACTCGTTCATCTCAAATCAGTGCTCTTCTTTTGTGCTTTTTTGAATGACTGTACATCTGGGAAGACTGAAAATATTCATCTTCACCCCATGGAAGTTTTGGTTTACCCACAACAACAGCATCACTCGTCCCAGCTTGTTCACTGTCCTTTTGATGCCATGTGCCTGCTGTTAGGAGACCAGAGATATGCACATTAGAGGCAGGGGGCGAGGGGAGGAGTGTACACATACCGACAAGACATAAGATTCAGAGGAAGAGTCTGGATTTGATGTGAGAGTGGTAGTTTCTCATCCACTGACATTAACACAGTTTTCCTCCAATACCTTGGTGAAAGACTTGGAGATTACTAAATTAGGCTATGTCCAACTCAAAACACTGAACAAGTATTAATTATATAAACCTCCCTCCCACCTCAATTAAATACATGCTTTTTTGTCTGTGAGAAGCATCAGACGACTTGCCAGAGTTCAGAAAGCACCGTATGTTCTCCCAGCTCCCCATCCTATGCAAACCTGTTCTTCCTTCCAGACAGGCTGGGTATGTTTACCATGTCTCTACCTTTGTTTTTGCTCACCTTCCATCCCTACAGGGAGCCCTCGAGCACGTATTTATCTGCACTTTGAACCTGTGCTTGCTTGCACGGCTGTGCTTTTGCTCAAGCTGGGACCTGATTGCTTTAGGGGAGCCAGGGACAAGATTGCCTGAGCGTTAGTAAAGCTTCAGTGCCTTTGCCCACAATTCCCCCACTCACCTCAGCACATCAAGTTCTCCTGCAGCTGATATCAACCAGTGGAAAAGAACCCTCCAGCAGTTCAGAGCAAAGGGTGTGCAGCACAAACGCCCACGGGCAAGTGCAAAATAGTGTGATCAGACTAATATGGACTGAACGTCGCTTTCAACAACAGAAATAGCAAAAGACTTGATGCATATTCTAATGTGTACCATGAATGTTTCTGAATGTATAGATGGTTAGTATGCTGAATTTAGCTTTAGGAGGTGTCTTGCATCCTACAAATGATAGGTTACCAAAAACATTGACAGATGTATGTATGTATTTGTATAAATACAGATGTCTGGGTCTTTGTGAAAAATAACAGCCTAGGATGGCTGGATGGATAGCTGACTAAGTAGCTAGCTATACAGAAAAGAAAAGAAAAGAAAAGAAAAGAAAAGAAAAGAAAAGAAAAGGAGGAAAAAAAAAAAGCCTTTAAGCTGCACTCAGCTTTTAACAGCAACTCGAGTTGTAAACCCCCAAGTACGCTGGGAGGGCTGCAGCCATCTCAGATTCCATCAGGTTTCCTTTTCACCAAGCGTGTGGCTCTAGATCTTGCTCTGCAGGTGCCAACACTGCCAGAAGAACAGGGAGATGTGGTGGGTCATTTAGGTAGCTTGGTCCTCCGTTATTTTGCTTTAATCTGGGCAACAATAGCAAAGCTTTGGTGGGTATGCTTTGAATGGTAGCCAGGTAAAGAGGAGCTAATGATAATGCAAGAACCAAGAAAGGCTTGGCAATGTCTTTTTCTAGTCTCTGCAGTATCCATATTAACACATATTTTCAAGGGTGAGCCTGAACATGTCCTGTTCCTGTCACTCAGTATCCAGTCTGTGCCCTCCACAGCTCACAGGCAGGTCAGCAACTGCCCTTGCGTCCCAACACAGACTGTTCAGACATGATCTCGCTCTGAAGATAGAACTGGACAAGAAGGTTCTCTCTGACCTAAGCTATTCGCCAATGCTAAGCTCAAATAACTGGATATTTTTGTGGCACCTCTCAGTCCCAACATGGAGTATGCCCTGCTCATTTTGAGTTGTGTTGGGATACCTGTGACTCAGCAGCAGCCAAGAATTAACATCCAATTTGCAGGGAAGGAACACTCCTGATGTGAGGAGAGTCCTGAACAGCTCAGGCCAGTTGTCTTCCCTACCATCAGTGTCCACGTGGATGGAAACAATACAAAAAAATTTTTGGGCACAACTGCAGCTTCACTACTCCTCCTTGGGAGGATGTGGCAGTTCCCATCTGTGCTGAGTCCAGGCTATGAGACCAGGAGAGCCACCACGGCTTTGTGAGGCCACAGCGTTGCTCCAGCTGCAGAGGGAGACACACCTGGCCTGTTGTCAGGACCTGGGAGTTGATCCCAGTCCAAATCCACTGTTGAGATAGCATATCAAGACTAACCCTACTCAAAAATCACCACACTGCACAGATCTGTCTGCTTGTGGGATTTGTGCTAGCTTGATGAAAGGGTTGGCTCCTATCCTCAGCTGAACTCTCATGGTTCAAAGTTATGCTGGCTTTTTTCTGTATCCTTTGGGGTGAAAAATGTCTTGCAGCTGCTGCTTATAATTCTTTCCCCCATGTTTCAACATTCTCCAGATGAATGTCACCCGAAGCAGTGCTCCAAGAGACTGCAATCATGATTGCCAATAGCCAACTTCCAAACTAAAAATAAAAAGCCACAGCATGGGACTGAGAGACAAGCAATACATCCTCTGGCAAAAAATCTCCAATCACTGGAAAGAGAAGGGCTCGCCCCTCCAGTCCTATCTCCTGTATGCTTCCATCTACAACCATCCTCTTCTGACATCATCAAGAAATCAAGATGGCATGTGAAAAGCACTAAGTGAGCTGGCCTTTCTTTTTGTCAAGTGTCCATGTTTAAGATCCATGAATTTTTTGGCCAGTCAGTAAATACAGTGGACAGAAAGACAAGATTTTCAGTGGAGCATTTATTTGGCCCTTGGAGGAACCTGGGCAGCTGTTACCAAATACCTCTTTTGCCCCCAGAGCTAACACATCACCCTTTTTTTCCCCCCTTTCCCCAATGCTTTCAACAGCCAGCTTTCATGGAGGTTCATTAGACTGAAAAGATCCCAATAGAGAAAGGAAGGAAACCTAAGGAAAATATTTTCTGGGAGAGCCACAGTTCCGGCCTTATTTCCTCCCGTCTGTCACAGCGCAGAAGGGAGGAAGAGTTGCTGATGACAATGTCTCCAGGAGCCCTGGTGTGTGGATGGGGAAGGGGGCAGGAAGCAGAGCCCCGAGGCCCCTTTTCCCTGTGGAGGTGCTCAGTGGGAAGGTGTGCAGAGGGTGTTTGGGGGTGTTTGGGGGTGTTTGGGGGTGTTTGGGGCCACAGCAGAGCTGTGCTGCAGGAGAGGGACCCACTAGCTGCACACCTCAGTCTCAGGGAACATCAGCTCTTTGGACCCATCCTTCAGGTTGTCCTGCCTTATACCACGTGTGCCACATTGCCAGCCTGGCAGAAGGAAAATAGGGCAAGATTGCAAGGCTTCTCAATTAGCTCTCCATTACAGCTCAGGAACCGAGACCTCAGGGTTTTGCTGGTGCATCCAATTTTGCATATCATGCCTGAGATGGGCTGTAATATTTATTTCTCTTATTTCTGATTAGTATTTAACACACAAGGAGAATCTGTTCATTTGTCAGGCTGACGTTGCTCAGAATGGAGTCTGGAGACCAATCCTTTACATGTTGCCAATAGCACATATACTTTGGCTAAGTAAAGTGGTTTGTGCCAGCAGATCCACCAGCTCACCACAGTGTTAGGGCTGCTCTTAGCCCTGAATTTTGTGCACAGTAACCTCACAAGAAAAAGACAGCAGAAAAAATAACGTGACATTCTTATCCTTGTGAAAGGAAATAAAAGGCCACATCTTTGAACAGCAGTGGTGAGATGTTTTGTTTGCACTCATTTTCCCCATGCCTGGGAGACATGAATTCTCAATCACTATTGCTACACAGTCTTAAATGGGAAATAAAGTGCTTCATGTGAATAACAATAATTGTTTCAAACCAGACACTAAACCCCCTAGTTGAGAATGGATAGAACTGCCTTTGAAACAAAAACATGGCTCAAGAGGGAAGGAGAAAGCTTCTAGCTCTTGTTTTCCATTTTCACAAGTCTCCTGAGCTCTCCATCCCAGTCTGGGCAGTCCTGAGCAGATCATTATCCTGACATCTTGCTCCTTGGGGGAACCACAAATCGTGGCACGTTGTCATTCAATTGAAAGGATCCCCAGTTAAAACCACAGCACCTGGGCTGATTCGATAACTTGCAGCCCACTGTTTTTTAAGAGATTGCAGAGCTAGAAATATGTTTTTTCAGGGGAGGACTTAAATGCCAAGAGCAAACAGCTGATATTATATTATTAGATTCAAGACTAGAAAGAATGGAATCTAGACATTCCCTAATTTAAAAAATCAGAATTTTTACTTAGCATTTGCTCTTTGAGCCATGAAGTGTTAATTATGATAAATATATGTCTAATAGCTCAAGTCAAGACTCAGTCCCACCTTCAGCCTTCTTCTCCCTCAGAGGTTTTTGCAGCATTTGAATACATGTCTCCTGGGAAAAAAACTGATGATAGTATTTACAAAGTCCATAACTGCTTTACAAGGGGCTCCCTTTTCACTTTTGATAAAACAAGGGGATTTCAGACACAAGTGGGAAAAGAAAAAATGTTTCATATCTGAGTCAGGGAAGGAGCACAAAAACCTTTAGCTGATGTAGTGAAAACACCTCTTCTCTTTGGTCATTGATACACAGCACCCACAAAGGGCTTTCCTGCATATTCTGCTGGTTGCACCCATGGCAAGGAGTGCAGATATTGCAAGTTTACAAGCTGGTGGGGCCCATGTGAGCCATAGCAAACAACAGACTCAACTTCTGGTTAAAAAAAATTGTGGCCATTTTCTTGAAGATGCAGGAACTTCCATTAACTTTGCTGGCCAGATCAACACCATTTCAAGGAGGTAGAAGGGAACTGTTGAGTCCTTCCCCACCTGTTCCCATTGAAGGCAGCATCTGCAAAACCCTTCCCTCCCAAGCACAGAACATGCAGGATTCAAGAAGATCCCATTTCCAAAGAAATCCTAGGAGAAAAAAATGAAAATCAATAAAAAGCAAAAGAAACAATATCCAAGATACACATCTGACAGGTATTGCATGCTCAGACCCAACAGAGCATTTAGAGCTTTTATCTCTTATTGTGCTCATAGGCAATAGAAGCCTCTCTGAACCAAAAACACACAGAACAAACTCAGAAGCAAAATGCTTTTTATTGTCTCTAGGCTGGCTATTTAGTGTCAATGTGGCCACAGATATCATTAGTTCAACCCCCATGAACACAGCACTTGTGCCCATGGCCCTGCTAAGCCTGTCCCTACCCTCCCAAAACAGCATCGCACTGACCATACATGTCCCAGTGACCAAATCTACCACTGCTGAAATTTCAGACAAAAACCCTTGGATGGATCATCCTACAAGGCAGGGAAGCATCTCACACAACTAATGTGAGTTCTGGCAGTCCATTCATCTCGGGCTACTCTGATGGGAATCAGAAGATAACACATCCTAAAGAATCAGATTTGGGTTCATGGTTTTCATGGCCAAGAGTATGTAGCTCCACAAAAATAGCTTACTATGTCTAAATACTCCAAAAGTAAAGGTCTGTTCAAGGTATGGCTGCTGCTAATATTTTATGTAGATTGACTGTCCAAATTCACACTTGCTAGATGGTGTGATTGTCAAATTTTAAAGCAACCAGTGTTTCTGGTCACATTTTATCCTAGGACATGGTTATCAGCTCATATCTATGCCTTATTTACACTGGAATTTGAAATCATATATGCAAACATATGCTAAAATGAAAATAAACCTCCTCAGCTAAAAACCAGGCGTCAGCATACATTAAAACACCTTCATCCTGTCTGGAATATTCTGCAGCACTTTAACTGGATGATGATGCCACGGCAGCTTTGGACCTGAGAGAGATGAATGCTGAAGCAGCACAGGTGAGAGCTCTGGTTTCCCCAGAGATCGCTGTGGCACATCTTCCAGGCTTTTTTCTCCAGTAAAGGTACAATGGAGGGGACAGGCTGTGCTGGTATCCACTTTCAGCAGGCCAGGTGGAGTGCTGAAACTCTTGTGGCAAGAGGAGGAGCTGCCAGCGTAGCAGGAAATTCCACTTTTCCAAGTGTCTCCTAATTAGCACCATTTCTGGAGGCAGAGATCCTAATCCCAGGGTGCAGGAGTGAACTGGTTATTAAAGGAACACATCGTCTAATCCTGGTTGGTCACTGTTTTCCCTGCTCTGGAATATACTTATTACATGCTGGCACAATCAGACTCTGTATTTCTCACTCAGAAACGAACCAGCTGGGGCTCAGAGAAGCACCCCTGCCCAGTTGGTGTTGTCTGATGGGGTATTCTTGCACAAATACCAGTGGTTTCATATAAATACAAGTAGAGGTGCCATAGGGGAGCACACTGCTCTGCTCAGGATATGCACCCCTACAAGTGCTCCAAATGCCTGCTCATGATGTGTCTGCAGGCAGCAGTTCAGCCAAGCTGAATACATCTTAATGCTTGTCAGATAGCATGATTATCACATCTCAGAGATCACGTTTGCCTCCCTAGGCCAGGGATTATCAGCCCAGCGAGCTCATCATTCCCACACTTTTAGGGGACTATTCCCTTTTCTCACAGCTCGCTCCCTGTCTCTCACAGACGCTGCAAAGTCTGCGCCTGCAGGTGGGGCAGCGGGAAGTGTTTCCCATCGCCCTGCCCCCGCTGCAGCCCTGGGCCACAGCTTGGCAACATCCTTGCCTTCCCCTGGGGCCTGGCCACCCCTCCTAGCTCTGAAGTGCCCCATGACAAAGCCCTGGTCACTCCTTCCAGGGCTGCTCTGAGCAAGGCAGCGCCAGTGCCGACCGCGGCTTCCCCGGAGCCGCAGACCCCACGGACGGCATCTCCCGGAGCGGCGCTTCCAGGGGCACCCGCAAATAAGGAAAAGCACCGCGCGAGCGCTTCTGTCAGGCGGAGAAAGGCTCGGGAGGCTGCAAATGTAACCAAAGGAGGCTGTGTACATCTTATCTGGGATGCCAGAACGCCGCCTTTATAAGCGGAGCCCTGTATTATCAGAAAAGAGGCTATTTTCGGCTTCTTAGCTCACCCTCTGGAGCAGTGGGTGACCGGTGCTGCAGGAGCTCATTTAAGAGTCAGGAGATAGAGAGCCTCAGCAAAGCAGCCAGGGATTTCTGGGAACGCGGGGTCAGCCTGCATCCGCACCAGTCTCTCTGCATGCTTCCAGCAGCAGAGCAGAGCTGGAATAAGGCAGGTGCCATTAAATTACAATCATTTAAAGCATTTTTTGCCTAACCTGCTAAGCTACTGTTTTTTTTTTCTCCCTGCACCATAGAAGCAAGGGAATGCAATGGGGATAAATAGTCATAGGAGATATTATTTAAATACCAGGATTATTTTAACACATGGTATAAAATTTAATTCTGCTCAAAAAGTTAAATAATTCACCATGTTTCTATGCATAGTGCACTAAAAAACACACTGTTATAGAATAATTTATTTTTTGGCAACAGGAAACAGCTGATAAAAGAAAATCTCTTTTGTTACTGGTTTACAGACTGTTTCCCATGTGTTATGTTTGCTTTGGCTGTCTCTCTGGCATCCGCTGGTAGAGATGAGAATGAGGGGAAAGCAAGGGTGTTGCTCAAAACACAGGACCCCCAAATGTTTTTGCTCCTGTTGTCCTCTTCGTAAGTGCAGCCAATCTTTCTAAACACCTTTCCTCCTCCACAAAGCTTTTTAAAGGTAACTGTGTGAGATGGCTCTCCAGCAGAGCTCCAGAAACACTCTGAAAATGCATCACAAACTTCCCAGGAATACACAGGCAAGGAATTAAGTCCATAGTCTGGAGACAGAGGGGCGAAAAATAGAGAATAGCCTAAATAAACCAATATGCAATTGCTCCCATGTGTTACCATGCAGTCCTTTTGTGCTTGATTGGTGACTTTATTTCCTAAAGGAAGCACTCCTCCATGACAGTCACAGCTGGGTCACTGCCTGTCTAACCTCCCTTTCCCTACCTGAAGAGTGAGCTTCCATGTATTTTGGGCCCAGTGCCTGAGGAGCCTGGAGTCCATCACCTCAGACAGGGCTCATGAAGGAAGGGACGAAGGATTTCTTGTGTTTTCTTAATTATGAGCAAAGAGCCTTTGAGGGTATTTCCTGTTTCCTTGTTACCTGAGGAACAGCAGGACAGCTAAGTCTTGCGGTGGGTGATGTTTTTTTCTTCCTTTTCCTCTAGAGAACCTTCCAGAGGTCTCAGAGATGGGAAAAACAGGATGTTGAGTCTTCTCTGCCCAATAGTCCTTAGAGCCTGGAAGAAGGACTCGTGTACCCTAAGCTTGTCTCTGCTTCCTGGCTCTCAAGCAGGTCCTGCAAAAGCTTTGACCTTCCCGTGCAGGCAGGAACCACCAAAAGGTGCTGTCAATACACTTTTGTTTTCCAGGCTCTGGGGATTTTAAATATTGTGATGCAGTGATAAAGTAACTGCACCATGTATTTAAAATTGTCTGAGATTTCCACTGTAGACCTTAAACACAGTGCTAAATAGGGCAAACAAAAATAGCTGTTACTTTGACAAGTGCTTATTTAAAGCCTGTTTTGTCAGCATTGCTGCCCTGGTTATGACAGGGAAGTTGTCTAGAAATTGCATAATTACCAATATTAAAGGAAAAGCAAAACAGCACCACACAATTCAATAATAGAGCAGGTCACGTTTGCCATGGCTGTTGCAGTGTCTATTAAGGCTGCAGCAACCCCATCTCAATCCATGGCCTCAGGAAAATGCTGTGCTACTGCTGCTGCTGCTCGCCTGCTCTCAGCCAAGGAGATTGCTCTGCTCTGGGCACTTAGGTGGCCACGATGGAGAGTCAATAAGGATGCTGTTTTCTTGCTCATCCTCATGCTGCTGAGAGAAAGCAGCATTACTGCCTTTGCTGTTTATTCTCCAAGTGTCCAGCACTTGTCACCAGAATCTCAGTGGACTTGAATATAATACAATTGGGGAGTGGAGATTGAGGGAAGAAACAGCCCAAAAACATCTGGTGCTCTTTTTTGCACAGAAAAAAATTTGTGACAAGTTCAGCGCCTGAGCTTCTGTGAAATAAACGTTCAGTGTTTCCCTCCTTCCTCTTCCTCTTGCTTTGCCTTCCCTCATAGCGGAAAAGAGGTGAGATAGGATGATCAGCTCAGAGATGCTGTTCTTGTGGCTTGATTTCAGACTTTGTGTTGCTTACATAGCACTCATACTCCTTCTGTCTTCCAGGGGCGTTTTCAGACGGCTTTTCCTTCTACCAGCTCAGCAGGTTGGTCAAAGGGCCTATCCATGTGATTGGTGTAACAGTGCAACAGTGCAAGAAAACTTTGCAGCAAGCTCCACACCACCCTTCCCCCACCCCCTTCCCTCCCGAGGTTTACTGCGTGCACCAGAGCAGGTTTCTCCCCACCAAAGCGTGTTACACACGTCACACTTATCTGAATGCCAGCTTGGTATCGACATGCTCTGCACTTTGGTCCAGCTCATTTGCTTTCAGGAAAAAAACCTAGGGAAACTGAGCACTGCGCTCTGGCCTGCTGGAGAGGATTCTGTCTCCCAGTGCTGCTTGCCCAGGGTCTTGCCTGGGGAGAGCAAAAGCCGGTGCCCTGGAAGTGACAGCTTTGCATTCAACATCCACCAGTGAAAAACCTGCTTTAAGGGACTTAGTCAGCACCACATCCAGATGCAGTGGCAAGAGCAAATGCGCCATCCCGAAGTCAGATATCTAAGACACCATGTAATCCTCTCCCTCCTTGTAACCTGCTGCCTCATGGGCTGCACATTTTATTTTCCAGCTACAAAAGAGTTTGGGGTGAGGACCCTACAGCCAAGGACTTTCTTCACAATACAGTCTTCATTAATTTTAACAGCACAGACACCCTCTGCACCACATGAGGATGGGGACTTGGGGAAAAAGTTAGCATCATCATTCAATTAAAGATGGATCATAATAATAAAATCTTTGCAAAGGGACTGGTGTGGGATTATGAAGAGAACCTTAATTGTGAAATTCTTCCTATTTGACTTCGAATCTCTGATTTTTCAATCTCAACACAATCATTTTAACAGCTTTGGCATGTAATTTCCTGTTATAAAAAAATTTGGAAAGACTGAAGTGTTGTCTTCAGCTTCACACTGACACCTGTACATGCCATCAGTAGTTGGAATCTCTTCTATTCAAGGCTGTTCTCATTTGACCTAAAGGATTAAATGGCTGCAATGACAGGTCACATTCTAGCCTGCTCATTGCAGGCCCAATATCAGGGGAGTTTGGCTAAAATACTCTCCTCTGTGGAGAGTATGTGCAAACTAGCAAAAGCTACAAATTATATTTTAGTAAATTTAAAATTAATTTTCTGTGACTGAATATATAATGATATCAGACTTCCAGTCCCTGCTTCAAATGAGGGGTACTGCCAATGCTTTCTAAATATAAAATTGCCAGCTTTTTCTTTTCTCATGGATCAAAATTCTTTTCTTTCATTGTGTTTGGGAGAGCTGAAATGTTTCAGCTGAGACTGCCTATATATGAAAAAAAAAACAAAACCAAAAACAAACAGACAAACAAACAAAACCAAACCAAACACAAAAAAACACCCCCAAAAATCCCAACCCAAACTGAACCAAACAAACCCCCCCCAAAAATAACAACAGCAAAGAAAACCCACAAAACAAAACAAAACAAAACCAACCAAACAAAAAAAGTCATCAAACCATGCTTCAGAAGACATGCTGGATAGTCAAAGCTTAACAAAAGTTACACAAAATTGAGAACAGGACCTTCTCATCCAAAACACTGCATGCCCTTAACCATCTATAGTGATCCCCAGTTGCTGTATGCACACCTTGGCACGCAGAGGATCATCATCCTCACTTCTTTCAGCAAAACCTTTTAGACTTACTGGTGAAAACGAAGAAACTGTCATCATCACCAGTCCCAGTGACAATGATTATTAATACCATCTGGAAGAAAAGCAGGGCTTTGTTCACACACAGGATTTCCTAACAATGAACCTGGGTACGACATCCCATACGTAAGAGCAGAGCTTCCCCTTTCTCCTGGGCCAACAACCACACTGCAGCCCAGGCTCTGCCCCACGGGCAGCATTTGCAGGGCAGCTGAAGGTGCTGTAAAAGGAGCTTCAGCTCTGTCATGCCAGGCACGTAGGCAGGGCTCAGCCCTCCTGCTACCCTTCGGTGCTGAGTGCAGACAGCAGGAAACCAGGTCCCTCTGCCTCTGCCGGCATCCCATCAGTGGATACCAGTGAGGATGTAAAACACTGCCACTTGCACTTCTCTTGTGAAGAAATGTAAAAGCAGGTGCAAATAATACGCTACTATTTGGCACAAAGCACCTGGAGAGCAAACAGCCTGTAAATCATTAACAAACATGTTTCCAACCAAGGCGATTCAAATATTTTTATTTTTGTGGCTACACAGATCCCTAGCTTTCTTTACAGTGCTTTTAAATTCAACCAAACAGAGGAAAACTGCTCAAGTTCAAAGTTCTTGATGTTATTGTCAGTTTATTTCCACGAAGTTGAATGCTGAATATTATGAAACAGCTCAGGAATGCTGGACATAAAGGGAGATTTCCTTTTTTCCCCCTTCAGCTGAAATATCTTTTGGCAATAAATCCCCGCCGGAAATGTGCTTTCCCTGATTCCCCGGCTTAATTAGCTCAAACAATGTAAGATATGTAACACTGACCACCATGGGAAACCTGATAACAAAGAGCAGTGATACAATACAAGCCTTTCAAACAGATGCAGCCAGTACCCTGCTAAGACAAAAGTGGATTCAGTGCAGTGTCAAGCCTTTTCTTCCTTCACTGCTGCAGGAGACACCAGCACTACAGTGAGACAAGTTAATCTTTGCCATGTTTTCCCCAGTAATGATCTAAATTTGCCAATTCCTCTGTCATATGCAGGTCACACATTAGTATTTTCATCAAGTAAGAGACAGCAACTAATGCTGCAGCTCCTTGGCACTCAGCATGCATTTGTGCTATTGCCATAGGGAAAACTATGAGAAAACTGACCCCAAAACTGGCTGCTCATGTGGAAACAAGCAGTGCTCCTGGTTGGTGTGACTGTGTGCCCTTATATGCTCCTCTCTGAGCGAGCTGAGGCTGCAGTTCGTCAGGATTTCTTTGCTGGGCTGTATCCTGAGCAGCCCTACCCCCTGTCCTTGCTGAGCACCCAATCCTACCCCTGCATCATCCTTCCACAATGGTTTGTGCTATGGGCACTAAGCAAGAAGGATGTGCTGACTCAGGCGGTGAATATCCTTCATCCTTTTGATTTTCCTCACTGCTTTACTGCAAATGGAGTGAGTTCTCCAGGACCAGCCCCTGCACAGGTCTGGGGTACTGCAGTAGTTGCAAAGCTGAAGGAAATGTGGCAGATCAGGAGCATGATCAGTGGGTGAGCAAGGACGACGGCATTGCAAATAGAAATACAGCCTCTCCTGCAGACAGGCAGAACTGGAACCACACTTAGGTCAGAACAAAACTGATGTTCAGTGGGGGTCTGGATTGGTGCCCAGAGCATGGATGGTCCCCGTGTGTGTTAAAGCTGCTCTCCCCTGGTATTGTTAAAGAGGCCAGAGGAGAAAAGTTGCAATAGGCTTTTGCTTATTTTTTCATTTACAGTTTTATATTTTTGAGTTCAGACATATTTACAGATTTATTTTCTCTTATACTTGCATTAGAAGCTTGAGTCTTATCACTTCTGTTCCCCAAAATACTCAAGTGGACATCAGAGAACCAGCAAGTATTATAATGTCACAGAGACACATGTAGGCAAGGGCAGCAAACACAGGAACAGGGATTTCTTAACCAGTGTGGTTACATTTGCTGCCTTTTTTTTTTTTTGGTTTTGTCATTAGCTCTGTGACTCAAATGCCTTCCAGGAGAACAGCGAAACGACTTTTGCCATGTCCATCCAACAGAGCTCTGTTGACTCAGCAATGTCCATTGGGGACATGAAACCAGTCAGAGAGCCAACCTCCATCCATGCCTGATGCTCTGGGGCCAGACACACCAGCAGGGTTGTGCTTTACTGGCTCAACTTGTTTCACTTGTGTGCAGGTCCAGAATCGCACTGCTGCTGAAAGCATGGGCCCTACCAAGGCAACCCTTCCTATGTACACCTGGCTCTTCAGGACACCTGGCTCTTCAGGACAGGTGAAACTCTAAATCCAGAAGGATTCCTTCAGGAGGGCTTCTAGACAAAACAGTGAAACAGCAAATCACACCAGTGTAGGGCCTAATGACCTGGGTATTCCTAATATAATATCAAATGGAGTTAAGAAAACCCAACAGCCACCTCTTGATCTTCTTTGTTTGTTGTGAAGAACCAAAGGTCACAGGCTCACTTTTCTTCTGTGGGTTGTCTTTGAAGTGCAGGTGTCATCAGTGCACTGCAGGGGCCCACATAGAAGGTCCCATTTGATCCGAGTCCATAGGTGGCTAGTTCTTTTTGGCCTTCTGGTTATCACCTTTGTTTCACAAGGTCAGTTGCAATCTGACTGCTCTGTTAAACAAATTAGATTCATCCCTCTGGCTCTGCTAAAACTCAAGCATAGCCCTCAGCTGAGTAAAGCACAGACATTCCAGCTTTATATTAATGTAATTATAGATAGACCAATATTGAAATGGCCAACTTGCACTGTAGGCAAAATAAACAAATGCCTCTTTGGTGATCAGTGCATCATGGAGCTTTTTAATTATAGCCTGCATGCTAACTCTAGACCATGCCTAGAAAACGTGGCACTCTTAATTGTCAGAGACGGTAAATGTTGCTCATTTTCCAATATATCAAAGCGAGACAGTCTACAGAGTATAAAATTATTTTATACACCAGGCATGAAAATATTTCATGTAACTATTATTAAATCTCAGATCCACAAGTCATTGGCAAAATTGTCAGCAGCCAGGACAGACAGCACTTCGGTCTAGGAGGCTGTGTTTGCATATGTAGTGAACAAATGGGAGAAGCCTAAGGCAAGGAAAAGAAATATCAGGAAGGTACAGGAGATCACAAAATCTACCATTTCAATAGTGAGTGCTGGGCAGCCACACATGGCCTGCATCTGGTTCTCCAAATGAGCCCCATACATGACTGCAGCATCACTTATAATAAGATCCCACTTCATGGAGTCTTATTAAATACTCTTTCCTAGGCACAGCTGTGCTTAATTTCAGCTTATATAGACCTTGGTTTCAGCAGAGATTTTGAAGATGTTCCCGTTATCACCACAACTCTGGAGACAAAACTTACATGAGAATGCAAAGATGCAGAGCTCCTTCTTCATCAACTTTTCCAGACAGGCAACTGACTACACTGTCAGTAGAATAAACCAAAACCCTGGTTTTTATGCAGAAGAGCAGGGTTTTTGTTTTCTCAAAAAGAGCTCCCCCAGGGCTCTTGCAGAGTTTGGTTTGTAACTTCTGAGGCTCTGCCCCTGGAGATCTGCCAAGCCTCTGAGTCTGAGTGATACACTCTCATTAAATGGGAATCTACTGCCCCTGTCCCAAACACACACTCAGTTTCAGGCAGGGGGTACTACTCTTTCTGGGAAAATTTCTGCTTTGCAGGCACACAACTGTTGCCTCTGAGCAGTCACAGGGCTGTGGGACACATCAGCTCTGCTGGGCACGTGGCAGATGGTTGGACACCTCTTGCAGAGCAACCTCTACATCCCATTGCTCGCATACAGGGTGGCTCTGAACCTCAGGTTCAGTGAGTTCATCTGGGCCCAGCCTGTCTGGAGCTGGTGAAGCAGCCAGCCCTCCAAATCAGTGCACAGCACTCTGTCAGTGTCACCAGGCTTCAAGTGCACTTGGCATGATGACTCAATTAAACCAAGATTTTCGGTCTGTCGCCTGGTGTTTCTTTGGCTCATGTTCACTTAAACAGAAGTCTCCATACGCTCAGTTCAGAAACGCAATGAAACATGAGCCAGAAAAAAAGTGTGGTTGCTTTGGGCACTTTTGCCAACCTAACAGAAATGTGCACAGGGCAACTTCACCCCTGCCTGATTCAGCTGGTAGCACAAAGTGGAGAAATGTCAAGGAAGATTTTGGATACCTGTAGATACCATGGTAAAAAGAATATGCCAGAAATAGGTTCCTAAACTAATAAACATATATCAGTATTTAGCCACTAAATTGTATGATGTGATTTGCATCCAGAGGAGTATCAGTTGTTTTCTTCTTGAAGCTTGCTGTTGGCTAAAGGAAGACAAACACATTGAATAATTTTAACTGACTTGTGTAACTGAGGAAAATAGAATATTTCAGTACTTCAGTATTTATGCACTTAAATTTACAGAGGCTAGTCAAAATGAAGGTCTGTTGCAGGTTTACAAATAATCTTGTTGGAGATACACACATCCTTCTTCTCCTGGTATACTTCCAATCTTTATTTATCATGCAGCCAGAAAAAACATTTTGCTTGCTGGGAAAGTGCAGGCAGCAATAAACTTGCACAATAACTGCTTCCCTGGTGGCACTGCCATGGCACTGGGGCTGGAGGAGGCAGTGCCTGATGTAATTATGAAAGAAGGCCTCCCTAAAACCAAGTGGCCTATCTGAATTTTTTCTTTCTCTCTCATTCCTCCCAAAGGGATTCCTAAGGTTTCATGTGAGCTATGGCTGTGGATATAAAATAGCTTGGCTTCTTCTCCATGTGCAGAAAGCCTCATCCTGTCCCTGTAAGTTTATGGTCTATCCCTGAGTAATTGTTGGGCCTAAACTCAAGGGGTGGCCGAACAGGACTGACACAACATGAAGGAATTAGGCTCCACTGATATGCCAAGGAGTCTGTCCAAGGTGTCTGGGCTGAACATCCCAATCTTTCCAAACATCAGGCTACCAATTGTGTGGCTCATGGCTGTCCTGTATATACATATATGCATGTATAGTTATATTTTGTTACTGCCAGTTTCATGTCTTTTAATAATGAAGTCTCCCAAGCTGAAGGGCAATCAATTGTCACAGAAATTATTTTCAATGCATTCAAATTGTTTGCACCTGTCTCCAGGTAACCCCAGGACTCCATCCATACTGCTAACCACCATATTATTTAAATTAAGTCTTTTCTCATGAACACTGCAGAAGGACAAAATCAATCTACCTCCCATCACACTGTGTGAATACAGCTGAAGCTGTAGAATGATGCCAGAACACATATCTATGGCAACATTTAAGCATTTTCTGAGCTCCCTTGGACTGTCTTGAAATTCAAGCATGTGCTTAAAACCCTTTGCACTATTGCATTTCTCAAGGTCAAAGTATTGAAAGGGAAAGCGGCCAGAGAGCTGTACTCATCTAACAGTTCTTATCCATGACTCTAAAAATGTTGGTAGATCAAGAAGCCTTTCACTGATTTGTTTTAGCTGATGAACTAAATCTTGGTATTCCTTTTTGTCAGCTGACATTTTGAGTAACTCATGATCCCAAGACAGATGAGATGATGAGAGAAAAAGAAGAATGCAGTTGATGAGATTCAGGGCCCTGGGCATGTAAGGTGCCCCATGCAAGCAAAATGTTAAACCCCAATTGCATCTCAGTATGGACTGTACAAGCTCCTCTTCCCCAGATCAGGTCTGAAACCAACGCAGGATTCACTGCCTCATGGCATTGCATTGACACCAGCAGACACTAACCTTAAATAAAATAGTGCTCTCATTCACATTCATTGAGTAAATGTTGTTATTACCTTCCAGCTGTCTGTTACCACCCATCTGCCAGGCTACGATCTCCTAACAACAAAGTCGACAGGAGGGACCTGGTGTCTGAGCCTCAGCCATTATAATTTAGACACAGCACAGTCTGGCACCTTAGCGTGAACCCTCCCTTCCTGGTGGCTCGCACTGAGTAGACAATGAGGCCCAGCCTGGTGTGGCTGAGGGACAGGTACATGCTCCCCACTATTACTTCTGTCCCAGAGGGGTAATTGATGCCAAAGCCCCCTTCTTATGTAGGGGAACAAATACGTGTAAAAGGCAAATGAAAGAGTTCGGTGCTGTACTCCCAGCCACTTCCACCCTCAGATAAATAAACACTTGTGTGACTGTGGGCTCTAGGGCAGCACTCAGCAAGTAACCTCGCACTCCTCCCAGCTGGGTACCCAGCCCAGCTCACACCAGCAGAACAAGCTCCTGTGGGCTCCCAGCAGAGCTCTGCTACAAGCCACAGCACCAGCTGCTGAAGGCACAGCCAAACTTGCACCAGCAGTGGAGACTGCATCCAGTGGCTGCTATCCCTGTTCTGCAAGGTCCCACCCCCTGCCGCTGTTCTACCCCAAATCCCTCCATTTCATATGTGTCAGTTCCCACCAGGCCTTTCTCCCATGCCCACCCATCCAAGATGTCCATGGTCGCACTCACCTGTGTTTCCAAGCACAGAGCTTGCCCTTCAAGGAGACTTTTGCCAATTGCTAAAAAAAAATGCAAACTCAGCCAAAGTGCTCCACAATTTTGGATGCTGCCATCCCTTCTAGAGCCATTACTACAGAGTGGTATAGAGGACTTTAATTATGGAACTCACATTTGGATTTTAAATGTTCCTTCCATTTTCCCAGCTCAAGTTTGGAGTTTTATTATATTATTAAAGTTTTGTTTTTGCAGTATATTCTAAAATTATCTTTTGTAATTATTACTTAGCTATATTGGTTATTAGGTTCATCACTGCTTGGAATCTTCTGTGTTAGATCTGGTCTGGATAAATATCAAAAGGTTTGGATACTTTTCCAAAAGTTTTGAATATGCAAAATTGTCTATATTCCTGGAAAGGAATGGAAGTTAGCATATGAAAGAGGAAGAATCAGACATAGTAGGGCAAATTAAAGGACAGACTCTAGTACCTCCTGTCTCTGGGAGAATTTCCTTAAAACTGAGACACAGCATCCTAGGGAGTCTGTTCTTTCATAGCTTGTGTTAATTTCAAGTGTTTGTGTTGTATCATTACCCTTTGTTATCCAGCTTTCTGTAATGGTCAGTGTTACGTATCTCAAGCCACGTGAGCTAATTAAGTCAGGAACTGCAATTTTTGGAGTGATCTCAGACTCTGGCTGTTCTTACAGAAAAAGAAAACTAGATTCACTTTTGAAACTGGGTCTAGTTTCAGTCTTCACCCAGACATCTGTGCGAGTCCTCCTGAACAGAAAGATCTGGGGAAGGTGGAAGCCCTTTGGTGGGAATCTTAGAATAAAATACCTGCTGAACACTTTTCAGCACCTCATGTATCTCCCCTGGAAGAAAGCTAAAGGACAGTGTTAAAAGCTCTGTAGACAACAGCCAAGCACACAGGGGGCCAGGGAGGTGCCTCCATTCCCACCACAGTGGTCCCCAATGCAGTTGCACAGGACACCTGCCTGGGGTAGCTGGGGCAAAGGAACAACTCTGCCCTTACCACCCCACTTGGGCATGGAATGGATTTGGGTTGGGTTTGTGCTAAGGTCACACCAAGTCCTGTCAAACATGACACTGTCATGGTAGTCTAGACCCCAGCACAGCACTTGGCTGAGGATACAGGGATAGCCCATGAAATGCTGAACACTCTTGAGACAAAAACAACTAAGTCTGAGAAAATCTTACAAGTTTTGTGTTGAGTTCATGTAAAGATGGCGGTGTGAGATCAACCATCAACCCAGAAAGTAGATTTGTCTGGAACAGTGAAAACTCTTACACCCAAAACTCTCTCTCTGTCTGGGGAATACCAACTTTAGCAACAGCTGAAGAAGAAAG
The DNA here is from genome assembly GCA_013400915.1 of Pardalotus punctatus. Taxonomy (NCBI): domain Eukaryota; kingdom Metazoa; phylum Chordata; class Aves; order Passeriformes; family Pardalotidae; genus Pardalotus; species Pardalotus punctatus. Next base: position 691,977 of record VZTX01010060.1, read on the forward strand.
GGATGGGCCTTCATGTCATAGAGAGAGATCTGCTCTCTGGAGATGCCCTGTTACAGCTGAAGTTACACAGAACTGTTTTGAGGAAATTTATGCCCGATTCTGTCTGTTCACTATGGCTATAGAAGAACATTTGGACTTGGATCAACTTTTTGAAGAGCCACTTTTGGAAGTATTTAGGTATTTTATCCGTTTTGCTTTCTATAGAAGAAAAAGACCCACGAAGACTGGCAGTTTAAAATCATTTCACACAAACCCACACATTTTGGTGAAAAACTTTGCACCAAAAATTTACCAAGGTCTAGCACGATCTAAGTGTAACTGTGCAATTTCCTTGTGAATTCTGAATTTATTGTAGTTATTTCTGCATAGGAATGCCAAGCAATTAATGGTACCATCCACTAAAGTATAAATGTTTATTTCACCAAATGCTCAAGCATAACTGACATCAATTGACCATTTCAAACATCCCATCGCTTTTCTAGCTTTTTTTTTTTTTTTTTTGGCCACACACACATATTTGATTCTTAATGCTGGGAAATGCTGCATACTGTGTGATGTACACACAGAATTATAAACAGTCATGGTGTGGTTTGCCTGCTGATACACAGTTCATTCTGTAGTCTCTTTCAAGTGAATTTACACCCTTCCATCTTCATGTAATGCCTTTGTATAGGAACTTAGGACATGTATCAATTTGATTACATTAGAAAATGCAATCCAATCAGATAAATTAATCTGAAGTAGAGGAAATTTTGATACCAGGAACTCCTCCACCTTCTAAAATGGAGCTGAAATGTGGAATATTTGTGTTTCAATATATCCAGGTAAAGCAACAAACTGTGTTCAGCTTCAGAAGGACAACTTTAATGAATTTTCCCTCTAGGTATAACTGAGTGGAGAATTTTTCCATGTGTAACAGACACTTTCTTTTTCTGCAGCACTTTGGTAACTGGCAGACTCTTTGTAATGTTATTTTAACTTTTTCAAGAACAGGACAAAATTGATTCACCCTTTAGAGAATGTTTAGTTCAATTGGATTAATTTTTCAGTTTACATCAGTGGTAAATTTAGTTTTAAATAATTTACATATAACGTAGCCAAATAGAGCATTCTGAGTTGAGAATGAATTGTAATTATTAAATTACAGTTTTCTCCCAGTCAAACTTACACCCATCTTAAAGAGTACTGCCATATTTGTTTTCCTTGAGACTTAATTATTGTACACCCTAAATATGCCATCTCCTATTTCTCATTTGACTGTGAATAAAAGTTTAAAGTATTTGTTTTCTGGATTATTAAGGGGAAGATTTTCAATTTTTCAGCTGTATATTTGTGAAAATATTTGATCTGAAATAACATATTATACATTAAGCTGAAATTAATAAAATTGCCATAATTTTGCTGATGATGAGAGAGCTGGAATTTAAGTTCAGACGTGTTGGTAATTTTAAATTCCTTCCTCCCCCTTGAAAATCAATGAAAATGAAATCCATAACTTATAATCCACATTTAGGATTGTACTTAATAGCTGATGACATGTGATATGACCTATGGGAAGAAAATAACAGAAGGACTCTCAACTTGCAGAAATTTGAGCGTAGACATCTAGGGAAAATAATCCAAAACTCAGTTATTTCTCAGAAGGGAAAATGAGGAAAGTAATGCTGAAAGAAGCCTGAGGGTGATAGTAGAGAGTGTATTAAATGTGACTGAGCAAAAAAAGAGAAAGGGAAATTTTTGGCTGCAAATTCAAAGACATCACCTCCTGGAAAAGGGAAGAAAAGATTCCACTCCATATGGCTTTGGTGTGACCACACTAGGAATACTAAATTCACTCCTGGGTACCTTATTAGCATCTAAAAGGGCAGGTTCAGTGGAGAGCAACAATAGTGTCTAAGGGATTGTCTGGGCTGACTTTATGGAAAGATTAAAATAGTTTAGGGGTGGATTGGGGCACCTTTTATTCCCATGGAGTAGCACTTTAATTTCTATTCCATCCTTTTCCCCTACATTCTAACAGGCCTACTTACAAAGCAAAATATTATGGGCAAGTGAGTAAAAGACTGGCCCTAAAGGTGTATGTATTGGCTAAGCAATGAACGGGGGAAGTTCCAGTAGACATCTGTGTATGTCAGAAGGGTTATTAACACCAGTGGGCATAACTTGCAATACGATGATATTTGTAATGGCAAAAATGGAAAAAAAGGATGAAAACTTATTGACAGGTCTTTTAGGGTATTGATTACTCTCATAAGTTAAATGATGCATCTCTTGATACATTTAAAACTATGCTTGTAGAGCACAAGAGATTGTACTCAGGAGAGCAATCCTGCTCTGGACAGGGGATGGACTAGATGGCTTAGTGGGTCTCTGTATTTCTACTTGCAGTGGCTTAGAAACCTTAACAAGAGATAGGGTGTTACAAGACACTTAGTAATAAATATTCCCCACTGTCTAATGCAGTATTTGGCCAAAGCCCAGATAATTCCTGAAGTACACCTCAGGGCCTCATAATGACTCCAGTGCTAAATATCTTACAGTCTCACCTCTGCCTGGCTAGAGCAGTGAAGCATTACACAGTGTAAACAAGAAATCAGTCAGTACTCCTAAGCTCTAATGGTAGTGTTGGGGACACTATTTGGATCTGCTATAAATGGTGTTTAGGTGAGTTTTGTGCAGGATTTCAGTCTACTAAAGCCTCCATGGGACTGTTGCTTTCAGAGTTTCTCTGCCATGCCTCCTTCATATAGCATCTTTCCCTTCCTCCTTATCCAGGCCCAGGACTTCCATCAGGAGGTGGATAATCACCACTTCAGTCAGGAAGAAAGTTCAGATCCTCTGGCAGATGGACCTGCCACCCTCTGACACTGCAGATATTCGGCAGTGACTGTCGGCGTTGGTCAAAGAGGGCTCCTGCACTGACCCCCAGCAGCCCAAGGACACCCACTGCTCCTCACCTCCCCCAGGATGCCCTCTCTCCTTCAGCACTTGAGCAGGTTTTGTTATCACCTTCTGCTTTTTGGCAGAATGGTTTGGTTTACCTTCATAGGTCATTAAATCTCTATTGATTTCAAGCAATTGGTTCTCCACGCTGTGCAGACTTTGTTATAAATTACCGATAGGGGATGTGAGTTGTTTTGGCTCCCCATCTGGTGTATTTAGCAGTGAGTTTTCAGTGTACACTTCTCCTGTGATCCTTGTCCAGTCCCCACAAAACACCAGAGCTAACTTTGGCACAAGGCAGAGGTGAGCTTCCACTCTGGTCCTTGGCTGGGGAAGGAGATGCAGTTGCCACGTTGAGGTAGCAACAGAGCTCTTGTTATCTTGGATATTGCTCTCAGAGAGGCACTTGCCCAGTGCAATGATCTGATCTTGAAAAAGAAAAAGCTTTTCCTTGGGGCTCCCTGGGCAGCTGATTTCAGAGAGGTCCACTGGGATTTTTCACCACTATTTAGAAACCAAAATTTTGCAGACGGACCTTAGTTTAATATTGTATTAAGGGAAGTGCATTGTCATCATTGTCATCATCCTGTTACAAACATTACATCGTCTTTTTAACTAGTAATATTTTTAACGTATATATTTTACTAGGCAACAGACTGATAGAGTTTTTGGCCTTTTAAAGTTGCACAAAATATTTACCTGCTTTGCTGTCTGAGAGCACTACAAAGGCAGTCAGCCCCATGAACATGAAATGGTTCACATTCACTTCAAGTGGTGTTCTGTGTGTCCATTACACACACATACACATACATATATAGGTATATACAGAAAATAACACCCAAAGACCTGCTATAGAGAGGGACTGTATATGTATAAAATCATTATAAGTACTTGTCTCTCACACAGTCCTCAGTGTGTGTGAGTGCCAGAAACTAGACGTGACATTACAGACTGGAATGATGCAAGGAAGAAATATATTGCATTTATGGAAATCATTCATTTTCCTTGTCTGGGAACCTCTTGAATATAAATAATATTTTCATTTATAAATTTCAAAGTGCTGTCCTAAGAATGGGTAAGAATCATTATCTTCATTTGACAGTTGGAGAAACAAAGAGCAGACTGTTTTAAGCAGCAGTCTAAGGTCACATGGAGTAAATTAAGTCAAACCTCATCTCCCAAGCCTGACTTTCCCTTGGGAGAGCACACCAGAGAGCACACCACTCACAACTTTATCAGCTGAAACTCTTCAGTGGGTATGCTAATAGTATTGGCAACCCTGAGCCTTCACAGATCACAACTGAGTTTTGAAATCATCAGGAAATTTGCTTTAAATGCCTAAGATTAAAACCTCCAAATAAATAAACTTTTTTTTCTTGTAATTGTCTTCTGTTATCTGAGCCTTTGGAGTATGCTAAGGAAATGGTTTCCAGGTATTTCTACCACCAAAAGACCAAGACTTCTTTCCTTAAAAAAAGAGGTGGAGGTGGGGAGGGCAGGAGAGGGGAGAGCAGTAGTAAACAAACAGTTCTAAATACTGTAGATAAAATCTGGAGAGTTGTCAAAACAATGCAGACATCATACCTATTTCTGGCACACACTGAAGGCTGCTCTCTTTATTAAATGATCCCCCCACCCTACTCTAACCTAAAAGCAGATCTTGCTTAAAGATCCCAGTGAGGGTTGCTGAAAATTATAAACATCTATCACCACCTCCCTTTGGATCCTCCAGACCTTTTTGAAAATGCAACAGCTTGGGGTAGAACTCAGAATATGCCACAGGAGCTGTGGGTCTTTCTGAGTTGTTTTAACCCAAGAGCTGATGAGGCCAGAGAACAGCAACTTAGAGCAGGGCACACCCCAGGTTTCTTTTGCAATCAAAGTCATTCTTCTCCCAGTACAAGACATTTCCTCATGTTCAGATTGGTAATGTGGGACCCAAGCTGCCACACAGAATGTTGGTCCAGCCTGAGCTCCTTCCTCCTGCTAAAATTTGCTGGTGGGTTAACTCCGTGCTGTGAAGGTTTACATCAGATACTGTTTATCTGCACCCTTAATTCATGCCAGATGAAATTCACAACTCTGAAGCAGTGATGTTCAGTTTAAGGGGTTTTTTTCCCTCTTAAGACCTGTCTTTTTCAAATGTCTCCAAATTAGACAATCGCTAGGGGCACTGATAGTTGTTTTCCTTTTAAGTCAGAGGCACTATTTGCTTTTTCAGTTCCTCAGTTGTTTTATGTCTTATTATGTTGAATCATTTTGAAAGCTATATCTTCCATTTAAAAGTCATATCCCATTATCTAGGAGGGAATTTGAAAAGGTCGGTGTTAAAAGAAAACACAAGCTAAAACAACCCCAACACTCAAGCCTTCAACACTAACTAACCCATGCGATATTGAAGGTTAATTAGACTTTAAGAAAATGCGCAGGCAATACATGTGGCACGCTACTGATAAAATGACATTGCTTATAATGAATTAAATTATTGTAGAACCTCAGTGAGGCACTAATCATGGGCAAACCAGTGGAAAAATATTAATGTTTCTTCAGGCTGGGATCTCTTTTAGCCACTAAACAAAACAATACAATGTATTCTTGTGTGTGGTCTTCAACAATTACAGTTCAGTTTTACTCAGTCTTAATGCACTTGCAATATATGATGCACAAAATAACAGCTGCAGTATATGACAGCCCTGGAAATCCTGGGTGGTCTCTGAAGAGTGTGAATTAGCAGTATGTCTTGTTTTGCTTTTTTTATGGAGAGCACAAGATTTCTCAATTGTTTCTCCATGTCTGCCAGCATTTAGGTATTGAAACTGATGTTGCAAGTACTGGGTAGAAGCACGCATGGACATTCGAACACTGAAATCAAGTTAAACATGTTATCCAGCTTTCATTTCTCTCTCAAACATCTTAAAATTGCATGCTGGTGCACAATTGCTGGAGTGTGAAAAATAAAGTATATGTTGTGACTGGATCTCATTTTTAGCAGAAAAGGTCTGAATGTGTGCCCTGTATATAACATGGACATATAATGTGCTCTGGTAATAAATAAATCAATCTGATATGAGAACCCAGTTCTTGTTTTTCAGATAACTTGTTGACAGACTCTGGTAAATGCAATTGCTCAGATTTCTTCATGCTGTAACCCTTGAAAATGTTACAAAGGATTTTACAACAGTAAGTCTGAAGACGCAGCAGCACACAGAATCCATATTGCTAACACATGAATGGCCTTTACCATCTGCAGTGCCTTCAGTCAACTTCATTATCTTCCTCTCAAAGACCGACATGAAATGCATTTGACACTATCACAGTTCCATTAGCTAAAATTTCACTATGTGATCTCTCAAGCAACCCTCACCTTTAGAGGAAAATTCAGATCTCATCTACTTGCCTTTGCTGCTTCTGAGAACTCAGAAATCCAGACAAATGAAAATCTTACATTTGAAAGAAGAGGGAGGAGAAGGACTCAGAGAAATAAAGAGCAGTTAATTCTGCAAACTTTGGTTTGATGGCACTTGGATAGATTAAGACATATGCTTCTTGAGAACGTGCTGGGCAACAAAAGTCACAGATACTCGCAGATATGTAATCACAACATGAACACAGTTCCACAAAATGCTTAATCAAAAGGAGCAGGCAACATGGAGTCATCACAACCTTAATTCAAGCTCTTAAAGATAAGGCATTAAAATGTCTTAAACCAGATAATGTTGACTCCCATTCCAGTTGATCATTAAACTTATTCCATCTGTTTGGGGTTGCAGCCCTGCCTGACTCCCTCTGAATAGAAATTGATGCATAAAAGCATCACAGAGGCAGTTCTATCCGTGACATGATTAAAACACACATGGAGATATCTGTTCAGACTGTTACGCAAAATAAAAACGCATCTTCTTCCTTTTGCATTCCTTCAAAACACATCCCTCTTTTAACCCAAACCTTGAAAAGGGTGTCCTTGTCACTGCAAAACTGAGGAAAACACTGGAAGTTGGAGCACATCTTTTAATGGTTTCCAGGCAGTCTGTATCAGCCCGGAGCAAAGAAGGGTCTGGTAAGCTGCCTTCCATCTTCTCAACTATTCTTATCTCTAGTTCTGTTTCTAAGGTCAGTAAAAACTAGGCAGTTATTCAGGAACTAGCTCTGAGGGATTACACTATTTGTCAAAGTAGTAACAGTGAATTCAATATGCGTAAATCTCTTCTCCCTGTGCAGTAGAGCTGTGCTCTGGAATACCAGTGGGATACTGATAGGAGTCATTTCCTAGGCAGTTTACCTTTGGGGGAAGTTTGTAGCTGATATATTAAGAAACCCATTTTTTTAAGAACCCACAAGTTGCAAGGGACAGTCCCATGGGCCCTTTCTGCCAACAAAACAGCTGATTTACTTCAAATTTTTATCAGTGACCCAGGAAAAAAAATTAAAATCCTTGCTAAGAAATCCGGCAGATGACACAAAGACTGGAGGTAAAGAAGGAACAGAGGTCACTGATGCAGGCTGAGCTATTAGTAAGCAAACAGCACATTTTCTAATCCACCCCAATTTAAAGATGTAAAGCAGCTATGACTGTAGTAAGTTATTACAGAATTTGACTGTCCTGGAAAGCAATGACAGCCTGATCATGGAGAATAGCCAATCCCTGAGGAGCTGTAGCTGTAGCCAAAAGACCAAGTCTTTAACACAAGGGTAAGAGAACCTTGGGACACAGAGATTGTCTCCTGGGATCTCCAAGGGCACCTAAGGGCTGCCAGAATATGGATTCCCAGTGAGAAACACCAGCCTTCCATGCTGTGGTGTCCCAGAGGCTGCCACGTGGATGTGTGAATTTGGTCAACCAGACAAACAGCTTTAGCCCACCTCATCACCTTGTCAGCATTTCAGGCACGATCTAGATGCAGCCAGTTTATCCCATTCTGCTGTCTGTGGGCTAGAAGGATGTTAATAAGCTGTAAAGCAGAGTAGGTACAGAAAATCTGCCTTGTGCAGTAAAAGGCTAACCCTTTATCACCAGGAAAATGATGAGCTGGATTTGATCAGCCTGTGAGAATAGAACTTCATACTGGGCTGTGTGGCACAGAAGATGGAGGTGTAACACCACCCAGAAGCTACAAGTTAAAACTGGGCAAGTTCAGACTAGATTTTAGAAGTGCTGCCGTTTAACTACTAGAAGAAGTTCCCAAAGGTTTTGCTGGGTTTCTTGGCCCTAGTGATTTTTTAATTTGGTATTAGATTAGTTTTAGAAGAGCAACAAATGAGATAAGCACAGCAATACCTTTGGCTTCCTAGTCCACAATTTGAGGAAGCCTTCTCTGATCTTTCCTTTCTCTTCCCCCATTTCAGAAAATTAGATTTGGATTAGAGATGTTTTTGTATAGTTTTCAACTGGATGTTTCAGAGGACAGTCATAGGCTATGCTAGGTGAGGTGCCAAAGGAATTTAACTCCCATGTGATACTATATTACTGGGCATGATAAGGATTTCAGGCAGGCCCAAATGGAGAAATCAAGCCAGCTTTCTTGCTTCACACAGACCAGTATTATATCTGGCACTTACCACTTGAACAAAGATTTGTCTTTTGCAAGTATTTTTTTATGAGAGCAAGAACGCAAAGATGCAGCTATCTGAGAGCCCCTCTAGAAAGGGAAGTGTCATTTGGGACTGGGGATACAACAGAGGCTCACCTAATAAAATCAGCTGGGGATGTCAGCATATATAGGAATTTAGTTGTCAGTATATGAGTATATGAAGCTATAAATAGGCTTTTGGAAAGCTTGGAAGCTTACACAGTTATTGCTTATTATTTTAAAATGTTAATGTGGGTTTCAAGCTCATGAAAGAAATGCGATTGCTGGTGAAGACCTGTCTAACCACACAAAGGATCAGCAAGAAATTCAGGTTCTTCCATCCCACTCAGCCTTGCCATGGAGGAAAGACCAGCTCATGGTAAGTTTTGGGTTTTATGAACAATTTAGCCCTTAGGGCCCTCTGATGGTTGAGCCAACTTGGATGCCTCCTTTGTGATACAGAAATATGTTACCAGCTACTCATTTATTTTTCCTTATTTTCTTTCTTATTCTTAAAAAAAAAAAAAAAAAGTTTCATAGCACAGAGTTTGTCCAATGCTCCCAGGGACATTTACAGACATTCCACCATACCTGTAGTTACTGTATCTTGCTGTTTTGGGAGATACTTTGACAAAATATGTCTGTTCAAAAGTGCCTCTATGCATTGGATGGTGAGGTCATCAGTTTAAGAGGGTGGTTTCTAAAGGATTTGACTTGTGACTCCTAGCAGGTTCACTCACCATTTGGTGCCCCCTCCCAGCAGCCCACAACCACAGCCCAAATGGTTTCAGCCTGGCTCTTTGCAGATGCTGTGTCTTACTGTGAAATTTGTTCACATTAATCCCAGCTAGGAGGAAAAATCAAGCTGTTCAGGGAAATATGCTTTATTTTATCTTTTACTTTAGCTTTTATCATTAGAAAAGAGCATAAGTTGGTTTCTGGGCTGGATTAGTCAGATGGAGCTGATAGCCATTAGCACTGCATTAAAACACTGAAGTCAAAAAAAACCCCCAACTTTTTGTAAACATCGGATTTCAAAAAAACCACACACCAATGGTTAGAAGCTGACAGAAATTATTAGCAATAAGCTCTTTTGCATAGAAGTAGGTTTATTACCATCTTTTTCAACCTAAAAAAATTCTATGATTCCATTCACTTGCAGCAGCTGGCATGAGCCTGGCATAGTGCCAGAAAAGACCATCTCTCCACCTGATTCTAGGAAAAACACCAGCAGGCCAGGGTGTATTCTCTTCTCAGTCCCTGCATAAGGTCCCATTGACCCTTGCAGGAGTTTTGTGCGAAATGTGCAGTCCAAAGAATGAAAAACAGTTTTTTCTTTTCAGCTGGCAGACCTGTGAGCAAGGTCTGGGCTGCCTTTAAGAGACTGGGGAAGAAGGGATGTCTTTTGCTACATCACTCAAAGCTAATACAGGCTACCCATCAGGGAAAGAATAAAATAATCACAAATCACAGCCATATGAAGTTCTTAGGTAAAATCCAATTTGTTAGAGGGTGTAGTGATTTGTTTTGGGTTTTGACTGTTTGTTTTTAAAAATCAACAGAAATTTGCCCTCTGTGTGATGCACTGTCTGCTCCTGGGTCTGCCCACACAGATTTCAAAGCACATTTGTGGCTTGTTGAGCTCTAGTGTTGTTTGGTTGCTTTTTTTGGTCAAGGACTTTTCTGTATGATTACACTCTAAAAGTGTGCCATAGATTACATGGTCCGTAACCAGGTTACAAGGAGAGAACACAGGTCTGCTTTTAGGAAAACATCTTTAATCCCAACAGGAACAGCTTCAAACATTCAGCCTTCAAACTCTTGTATTGTTGACATGGTTAAATGTAGGGACAATTCCTGCAAATGTCAGGGATGTTCGGGGGGGGATGAAAATGCTTATAATTAAAATTAAAAATTAAGCAAAATAACATGAAACAGTTTGCAGGATTTGGCTTCAGGTATGGAAAGTACAATATTAAAAACTTGGTGTAATGTGAATCCAGTGATTTTTACATTTATTCTAAAAGGCCAAATCATGTCAGATTTTGTCAACTCTTTGGTTAAAAGGGGATGAAAAATATTGACTATAAAGGAGGTGAATGAAATGGCCTGACAGGCTTTATGGGTAACACAAAAATCACTACTGAAACAATGATCCACTCACAGTTGAAAACATTGACATTTGCTGAAGAAATGCACAAGTCTTGAACACAGTGCTTGCTGCTTAGTCCAATTTCAAGTCAATTGAAGGAAGCAAAATACAAAGAGAAAGGTTATACTGACTTAGTATAACAATCTTAATGAATCTTGGCCCTCTGTTTTGTACTTCCAGTGGAAATATGAACTCAGTGGCTCATTCCCTTCCTCTCTGATTCCAAAAACACAGGTAGAAGGAATAAGCTTTTGCTCAATTTGATCCCCCAACAGCACCATGTCTCTGTTTAAACAAAGCCTAAAAAACAACCTCCTTATTTTTAGAAAAAACATTTACTAAAAGGAGATGTTTTTGACAAGAAAAGTCACTCACATTTGAATTTGAAACATTTTCAGCACTCTAAGTATGAGGGGAAAGGTAAGTAATTCGAGAGTCACAATCCATAAGGAAGAGACTGTCAATGATTTCTGTACAGGGAATATTTCTTTGCCTCCCAGTAGCATTTGTTCTGCACTAAACCAGAGTATTTTTTGGGACTTCTGTTGCTTATAGGTGTAACAGTCATGGACCAGAACTCAGCCAAGTAAGGTATTGTACAAATGCAGAACAAAAGGTAAACCTAAGACAAGAGCTCAGAGATGGATGCAGACAGACAGCTGGGGGAATAGAAGGAAACAGCGACATTATAATATTTGAGTCCTATTTCAGATAAACAGTGACAGGCACAACGACAAAACTTTTTTACATTTTTTTTAAGCTGCTGCTTCCTCTGTCAGTCCCAACCCTGCCATACCCCAAGACTAAATGAAATAAATCAGTCTGTTAATAATGGCTGAGCTGCACTGGCAGCCAAGGACGGAAGTCTAGTGAAAGACAAATGGTTAAAGTTTACTAAGCAGTTACAAACCACCAAAAACAGGTCTTAAAATGGGAAGTGTCAGGCAAGCCCTTAATAACAGGTAATACTACCAGCCCCACCTATAATTACGGTACTCGTCTCCCCACCCTCTGAATGTCGCTCGTTTCCATCAATTGCAGGCTTTTCAGAGCACAGACAGTGCCTTGGCAATGTCTGCACACTGCCTTGCAAAAATGGGGTGATGTTTTTTATCTGCGCTTCTGAGAATCTGCTGCAATACATGTATTAAATAATAACAGCACAAATAATAGCAATAATAACAAAACAGGAATCTCAGCTCTGCACACATCTGGCTATGCCGATGCTATCATATACCCTGTACCATTTCAGGCAACCTTGAAAGACTGTGTGTAGATGTATTGAAAGGAATACATTTACGGAACATCACATAGCCCCCATTAGGAGATTTTTATGATCACATTACTATGTGCTTTGTCTTCAAACGGAGACTTCACTAGCTTTTCCACCCATAAGCAAGAAAAAATACTTGCCACACTCATTATCAGTCTCTTGGTTCAGATTTTCTCTCTGATGTACAGCTACTTCATTTTGTTTCTCAGTTCCAACAAGACATATTATTGTCACCTTTTCCGTAACAATTTCCTTGTACTTCTGAAACTAGGTGACAGTCAGGGGTATTACTATGAGCCTGAAACTGGTACATAATAAGAAATGTTTTAGACGTGAAGGGATAGTTAAATATTTTTGTTTAGTCATTATTGTACACATTTACTATCATTTGGGTTAGAGGGTTCTTTAAAATGATATTGGTGCTTACTCATGATCCTCATAATCTGTTTATTCTATTTAGGAGACCTTAATGAGTGTGCAAATCACATGGAAACTTCTATACTTGCTGATTTGATATGGGGTGCTTTTTAAACATCTGACTCAATGTTCAAAAAAGAATAAAAAATAACAAATATATGGGATGCATTTACAAATAAATAGGGGTTTACGAAGCAAATTAGGGAAGATTTTGAGAGACTTAGACCCTCACTGAACAAGCTCCTGTGTATTTGTAATAATATAACTCACAAATCACAGTAAATCAAGTGTGGTGCTTTGATTTGTGAAAATATGCAAGAATATCCTTTTAGCTATCTGATCAGCTCCATACTGAGCCCTCACACTACCAAAAGGTCAGAATCCAAAAGGGTTAAGTATTGACTGACAAGAGGATGAAAGGGAAAGCAACAGAATGTAGGTGTATAAAGGTCTTGAGGGACATTCCTAAAAGTCAGTATCAGTTTTTACACTTCTTGCACAGGACCAGATATGAATTTCAAATAATGAATAGATTCAGATCATCTGTACTTTTCAAAAACGTGAAACTCATATTTATCTGTGCCCATGACAAAAACTTCTCTTCTTTTTTCTTGCTCAAGCCTCCATTATTTTGAAAATTCATGCCAAAAAATCATTATTTTTATTTTTTCACCCATTTTCACCTGTTTAGAACATCATACCCTCTCCTGTCTTTGACAGTATAATTTGTATAGTCACTTACTGAATTATGCAGCCCAAGAGTTCACAAAACAACACATGGGTGAAATTTGCAAGTCACCTGGTGTGACAATTTGTAAGAAACAAATGGGTTTGAAAGCAAATAAAAACTTGGGTGCTGACTATTTCCAGTACCACCAAAAAATGCTTTGGATCCTAAATGCAACAAGGTTAGTGAGTAATGGGGAATGTGTCCCTGCCCTTTAGTCCAGCTACAGCAGAGCCTTAAAAGGGACTGTTTTCCTGTTAAAGGACCTTTCACAGTGGCAGTGGCAGGATGGGAGACTCACAGGGTGAGGGGTTGGCTACAAAAGGCCCTTGGCAATCTGTGTTCCCTTTCCTTTTCTTAGGGATAGGATGTTTTGGTAAGAGAGAGTTTGCTGGCAACCTGATCCTCCCTTGAGTTGTGGAGATCTTCAAAGGAGATGCGCTGGCAACTGATGTCCCCCCTTCTCCTGTAAGGTTTCTCGCATTCACGCTGCAGTCCCTCCCACAACAGACCTCCTGATCAGCTCCTTCTTTCCACAGCACAAGCTCAGCCATTTTCGAGTCTCTTAATGCCACGCACCACATCAGGAAGCCTCACCATGTTGTTTATGTGGCAGAATGGCTCCACTGTGCAGTGGTATTAACCAACTTAAAAAAAAATAATAATAATTTGAGAAGTTGCATGACTGCTAAATGGGAGCAAGGACCTGATGGCTGAGAAAGGCAATGGCAAACAGCAAGACTGGGAAGGCAAAGGAAGACGCTTATGAGGAAGAAATAGCTACCAACACAGTCTTTTGACTTAGGGCTTCCCAGAAACCATAGTAGATTTGTCTCTGTCCCACAGGACTTCAGGGGTAAATAAACCTGCTGGCAAAGTTGGCAGAGCCCTTTCCCCACTCCTGCTCTAGAGGTTTTGGTCCTCAGAACTATAACCTTCATCCAGACACTCTGCAAGCCCTCTGTGCTAGAGGAAATCTGATGCAAAGAAAGAGAGCCTAACTTGTCCAGCCCTGCAGAAGGGCAAAAGAAGAGCTCGGAAATTGTAAAGCCATGTCCCAGCTCAAAAACCTCCAGCCATACAGCACTCGTGCCCTGAGGTGGGGCACAGCCCTCTCTGGATGGCGAGTGAGCTCAGGATGGGCTGCAGGAACCCCTGGGCACACATAGCAGTACCTCCACATGCTGTCTCCCCTCCAGCCTCGTGGGTGTTGCCTGACGTATTATAGCCAGTCACGCTGCTGTAAATGGCAATATCTCTTGGAATGGCTTAACTCAAATCACACTTCTCTGGCAGTGCACAGGGAGAAAGGTGGGTGGAAGGAAAAAAGGCAGAGCCAGCTCACTAGCAAATATTGACACAAAACAATAACAAAACATTATTGTACAAACCCAAACAGTGAGCAGGTGAAACAATGGGTGAGCACAGCCCAGGAAAGGGCTTCAGACTCACGCATTCATGTTCACATTTCTAGAGCTAAAGAATACACTTGCAGAAATGGAACCTGTGTAAGAACAGGTTGCAGAAACTCAGAGGAGGTAAATTTAAAAAAAAGTAATTTATAATTATGCAGAAGGGCAGATATTACCAGATATAATAAACCACTAATGCAACTGCTCAGTTTGGGGCTTGTTTGTTTGTTTGTTTGTTTTTAATGAGGATACTCCTGCTGGCATCCCTTAACTCTCAGCAAATGCTTTCTTGATTGGGTGCTCAGCACCATAGAGGATTAGGCTCACACTCAACATTCACAGTAAAGTTTAATCTTGAGTCATATTAGCCCATGAACAAAAAATAATCTCTACTTCCTTACGGTCATACATACAGCAATATAAAGTTGACAGTCACACTACCTGCATTATACAGGTTGTCCTACACTTAACTACCTGCTTTTCTCCTCTTCTTCATTTTTGTTCTTTGATGAGGGAGGAGTGTTTTATGATGGAAAATAAACATCTTGTACCTCCTCTCCCCTTCCATTTAATTCATCAGGTTGCATGTGCTTTCTTAATGAAGCCGCCCACGATTCCACCACGCAGTATTTTGTTGTGCAAAGTCACTGCTCTCCAACACTTGCATTTCTGCTGGATAGGCCTAGGTCAATCATAGATTCTCTGAGTTTTCCCGATGAATGCCAAGCAAGGTGTTATACTTGGTAGACAGTAAATTTGCAAAAGCACCTGCTAGTGGGAGCAAGGGAGGGTATGGAGTACTCCACTAGCTGCCTAAATTACCTGAAAACCTGTCCCTTAGTCCTGCTTCAGATCTCCAGTTTTGATTTGTATTTTCCTACCCTGTGTGATGTGGTCCTGCTAACCTCAGCCAGGCAGTGCTTGGGTACTTCCAGCAGCGTGAAGCAGTTAGATGGATGTACAAGTTATGAAATATTGATCCAATTCCCCCACTGAAATCACCTGCCAGCAAAATATGGACATCCTTCAAGAACATGAATAGCACTCTGCCTTTTAAAAGCAAGATACCAGGAATCTGAGGGAAAGAGCCTAGAGCACCACTCATTTGTAGCACCAGCTTTACTGAGAAAGGAGACAGTGACTGGGCTGTGGAAATACCTGCAAGGAAGTTTGCGAAAGCACATTTTCCCCTGTGCTTCATATGCAGAAATGCTATACTATTTACTCACTTGGATGATGACTGGGAGACACATTAGCATGAAGTATTATGGTGATGAATGCATCAATTTTAGGAATTCACATCCCAGTTGTTACTCTGAGAAAATTGGTATGGACGCAGATGGAAACTGAGCCCAACTAATAACTTAAAAATCAGATCTCTGGAGTAGACACGAAGAAGCCTCAGAAAACAAAACAGGAGTTTGATACAAAAGCAGCCTTAAAACCACAACCATTTTCACTGGCATAGTATATACATCTTTGCTTAACTGATTATATGTTCTCTTCATTGGGCAAAAGGGATTTGAGACATGCAAATTCTAGCTTAGGGATGAGTTGTGTAACGTCACACTTGCTCATGAGTAATCCAATTGACCTTCCCAGGCCGACTCATGTGAGCAGGCGCTCCTCAGCACCACTGCGGGTTGCACAAGCGCGGGGTTTCAGCGCACTTCGGCATCCGCACACCCTCCCAGGCAGCACCGCGGCTGCCCTGCCTCGGCACCGGGGCTTCGTCAGGCTCCTCCGAGCACTACAGTGCCGCGCCGAAACACAGGGGAGAAGTATCCTGTGTGAGGCATCAGTTTGATTAGTTCTCCTAGGATGCGCACGGTACTTTTTTACACGATCATAGAAAGAACGTTTCAAGGTTACTCTGTGAGAATAACCAATCTTTTAAAACACACAAGTTCTCTAATTACATTTGTTAAAAAAAAAAAAAAAAAAAGAGAGAGAAAAAAAGCAGCGTGGCAATGAAAAAAGCTAGTAAAGTCAGCACAGCTGAGCCCCTAATTTTGTCTTTTCACCCAGTTTCAGACAATTAGGTCCGTGAACAGAAAAAAAAAAAAAAATAAAAAAGGAAGAAAAAAAAAAGGCGGGGGGGGAAAATAAAGAAAGAAGCACATGGTTAATTTTATAACACAGTGCCCAAATGAAAAGAGACCACTTGGCTTCATCTAACTTCCCACCGTAGTCTGAAAAATGCTGCAACATGCTACTGGTACATGCCTGTAAGGTAACTAGTAACTGGCTTTCATAAACACTATATTTACCAGAAGAAAAAACAGTAAAAATCCCTGCTTAATTCACTGCTCATTATACAAGCCAAATTGCAAAGAGATTTTTTTTCTCTGCAATGAAGTAAATGGAAGAGCCAACACACACAAATATGCATCTGTTACTAATGAGATGTTTACAGCCCCTGCCTTGCCAATTGCACGTATGTAATACCTCGCTGCGTCCTTACCTATAGAGCTCTGGTTAAGAGACAATAGGTGCAAATTAATGTCTAAACAGACATTATCTCTTCAAGCCTGGACATGACTTGAAGCCTCGTTAAATATTTTTAAATGCCACAGCTTTCCACTAAGGTTTTAAAACCCTTTCTTCCACTCTTTGCTGATGGTAAAAATGTTCGGGGGACAGGACAAGATATTTATAATAACAGGACATTTTGCTCTGCACTTTGTTTTAGCATGTGGGGAAAATAATAATTGTATTCAGACTTGAAATGGCTTGGGTTACGCAGTTCAGAGCACAAGCACCTGCAGCAAATTAATTTGTTGTAGCACATTTATTATCTCATAGCTTCTATTTAGGCTGCAGCTGTTGCTATTATGTTAATAATGTTTTTTATCACCACTGTATACAACAGGTTATGGTAATACAGAAATTTTGGGGTGTGGGGTGTTGGTTTGTGGTTTTTTTTTTTTAATTTTATTTCTCAGAAAGAAAAAAGATGGGGAGAATATAACACATAAGCATTGATCAGGCATTTAGTCCTCTGGTTATTAGCTGATTTGAAAGAGAATGGGCAAGAGAAATTAGAAAAGAGTAACAATAGACAAAGATGGCGCGTGCAGAATTTGTGAAAGCAAAAAAGAAGAAGAGATGGAAAAAAAGAAAGAAAGAAAGAAAGACCGAACACCGCAGTGCTGGGGTGGTGAGTGTTCGGGTGGGGGCGGGGAAAATGCTGCAGTTTTCGTGAAATAATAAGGTGGAAAAAAAGGCATACAAAGAGTAGGTTTTTCATTGTCTGTAAAATATAAACACAGATGAATTCTGTCTTTGGTTTGTTCATGCTTTTCACTCTGCACAGCAGGGATGTTCTTAAGAAGTTGCCCTCTGCGAAATTTCACTAAATGGAAACCGTGGACCCTGCATGATGCGATTATAATCACACCAGCCATTCTTTTTACATAATTTTTTGTTTAAAATCCAGTAATGCTTCTTGTTTTTAAAACATATATCTATATCTATACACACATCTAAAACAGTGCTGGTTTACGTCCCCCCAGCAAAGTGCAAGCTGAAGCTATAACTGGCTGTATCCCATCCCTAAATCTCCATGGACTCAAAAACAATATGAAAATTTTTAGCTGACAAGAACATGTCTGCTGCCTGCAGTCACTGCAATAGCTCACCATGTTGCCTACTAACCAAAAGATCAAAAATTATCGATTTCATGGCGCTGCGTGCTTGGGATAGAAAAGCTACTTTAAAATTTGCATTATTTAAGAAATGAATTAAGAGAAAAGAGCCATGTTTTAGAGCATTTTGGAACGTAAAAATGGCTTTATGTTTTAATCTTATCAATGATTTACTATAATTCTATTATTTTTAGCAGCTGGGGTCTGGAAATGATTTTTTTTTGCCGATGAATTTAGGATTTTGCCGCAGTATACATCTGCAGTCCCAGAATCCTCTGGTAAGATAATCCCTCCTGCGATGGGGAAACGCCTTTAACCTTTTCGTGAATGAAAAATATGCAACCATTTTGAAATAAAAAGGGGGAAAGAATGATGATTTCTAAGAGCTGGAATGAAATTTACTGTGAATTGAAAGAACAAGAAAAGGAAAACATACTGTAATCACGTTGTGGCATTGGAGTTTCTAGCTGTTGTCTCCATCACTCCTACCCTTTCTCCAACGGTTCCCGTAAATATGCCTGGAGTATGGTGTTACCCGTATCTCACGCGGGTGAGAAATCGAGAACCAAGATGCTAAGAAACGCAGCGCTTCCTTGCCATAACTGCAGAAATGCTACAACCACGACAACCTCCATGCTGCAGGCTTTCAGGAAAATTTTGATTATTGGTCATTGAAATTCATTTGACCAGTGGATTCTTAAGATGACCAGGCTGCGTTAGGGGAGCAAAGCCTCTAGAAAGCATGAGGTGTTTACAGCTGCTCGGGGCTTTCAGCTACAAAGGTAGAGGGAATTTTTCTGCGGCATAAGGAAATTCTGAAGCCTTAATCCACACACAGCTTTGTTCAAATGAAACTACTACTCTGATAGTCTTATATTTTCAGACTGCATGGTAATTAAAGAAGAGTGGTCTGAACAGAAAAATCAGGTCTTAATGATTTACTATTTTATGTTTTAAGATTACATATTGGAGGCAATTACTCAGAATAAGGAAACATGGCCTAAAGCTATTGAAAGAAAAAGGCAAAATTATATATCATCTACCTTCTAAAAGACAGCTTCCTGTATGAGTAAAGCTATATATTCAGAGTATAGACAATTAAAGGGTTACAACCCTTGGAAACCAGGGGTTTCATCTGGACAGAGTTTGATTAGGGAAGAAGGAGGTCGGTGTCACACCTCTGCAACTGTTACTGTTTTTTTTTTTTTTTCCTGTGGTTTTTTTGGACATCGCTTCTGCCAGGGTGCACAATGATTGCAATTGTTTTAAATGAGGAGTGTGAGACCCATAACCATTAAGAGACAGGCACACAGAAATTTTAAAGGAAAAATTAAGTGCTGCCATAGACATGATGATGACAACATTTTGATCAGTATTGTGGATTTTTGCTTACATGATCATGCATTAAATTTTGAATATAAAGCCATCTTGATTGTTTTTTGCTAGTAGTAATTAAAATATATGTATTGGGAGATGCAATGCTTCATGTTTAGTCTGCTACATTGCTTAATATGCCAGTAATCAGATATTCTGATGAATAATGCCTCAGCTGCTAAATCAGCTGGAGACTTTTTTTTAGTTTCTGAAACATACCTGATAAAGAAAGTTAAACTGTTGTAAGAATTCATGTAAACTGAATTAAAGAAGGAAGTATTAAGGCATATTGCATTTATCCAAAACAGGAACACAGAGGGAAAGAACAACATTTTTTAAAAAATCAGATTGGTGGCCAATGACAATTCTATTACTGATGCTTGCAGCAACATTTATAGACTACTCAAATTTATGTCATTTGAACCACTTAACAAGATTTTTTGATCATTATCTTCTGCATTAATTTATTACTAATTTGTAGGGTCTTTCTTTCCCTCAAAATGACCCAGATACACACTCACTTTTTTTTTTTGCATAATTTTTGAGAAAAGTAAAATCTCACCATTATTTTGATTTTAACTAATTCTATTTTTCTTTGTCCATAAAGAACAATTTTTTTGCACAGAAACGTAACCTGAATGGCACAGATATTTACTTTAACAGAGCAAAGATTGTGATGTGTATCAATAATACGTAGGTCTCAAGTATGAGGCAGAAGTTACACTGATTAGTCCTGTGTCTCAAAGAGTGTTTAAATATTGCAAGCCTCACCCTCTCTTTTCCCCTTTGCTCCTGTATGAAAGTGAGAATATGTGACTTTTTTTAATACACTACAACCTCACTTTGCTGGAAGAAGACTCCTTTTTTTCTTTCTGGTTAAGAGGATCAGAATGATGTATTTTTTTGCTGACAAGTGAATATATATTTAGTCAGTGTCTGAAAAAAAAAAATCTGTAGTCGATTCTTGAATATGTTCCTCGAGCATGCACAGTTAGAAGCCAATTATACATACATTTTTAAGATCCATATGGGAAATCAAAGATTCAGGCCCAGAGCCCTAGATATTTCTGTAATTGGTAATTTTGCATTGTCCTCATATTATGGCTACTCATTCGTTACTATGTTCCTTACAAACATAGTTAAACGCCAGGATTTCAGAAGGAAAGGTGACCAACTAAGTTTACCATTAGCTGTTTCTTATTTTTATAAAATGGGCTTCCTACTTTTCACCATACTAAAAGCAGACTCTCCAAAAGCAGTGCTAAGGATGTTATAAATTAAAAATAAAAAAAAAAAAGTCAACAAAAAGATTTAAATCATTATCTTTCAAAATTCAACCATGAAGCCCTCCTTTGCACTGAGGATTTCTTACTGCAAGGATACACAATGGACATGTTAGGAGACTGCTTGACCTTTTGGAAAAAGAAATATGTCTGCAGCATATTCTTCTAGTAAACTGCCACCAAAACAAACCTATTAAAGTATAAAAACTCAGAGGAAACTTCTGAAGCTGCATAGACACACTCAGTGCTTCTTGGGAAGAAAAGGAAAAAAAAGTAGAAAAGGAAGAATAACCTGACTGTTCATGAATTTACTGATGAAGCCCTGCACTGTAATATCCCATATAACATTTACTCTTCTTGTTTTGGTAGTGGAACTTGACACACTGTATTTTAGAAAAATTAGAAATACGAAATGTATTTTAGAAACATTTTTGTAATTGAAAGAACAGCGACAAGTTAATCATAACTGCAGTTCGGCTTTTAAGATACTTGTTTTTCTGGAGTAGGGGTTTGGGGTTTTTTTAAGACACAATTTTAGAAAATGTTTAGCTACCTCATAGCTAAAAATTGCGAAGCTGATATATACCAAATTTCTATAAGCAATGTGTCTAGATGCAAAAGTATCCTAACCACTTTGCAGTGAAACAAATAGAGATTAAAATTACAACCACTCATGCAGAAGTAAAGCACCCAAAAATCAACAAGAGTTAAGCATTAGGTACTAAAGGCCTTACGAAATTTATATATATATAAGTTGTATGTTTGAAACCTGTTTTTAAAAGGGCTAGCTCCAGTTGTCCTCGTCAGGTCAAAAAGAAAAGCAGTCCACAGTTCAGGGGCCAGAAGCAGACACGGACTGTACCCCTCCTGCTCCTGCAAAATCCAGGCTCCAAAAGCCCCATCCCTGCAGACCTCAGGGGGTGGGATGGCACACAAAGAGGCTCTGAAAGGTATCTGGGACCATGCAATGCATCAAGGGCATTTGACTGATTCTACTGTTGTTATCAAGTACCCAATGGAATTGCTTATAGTGAATTTGGCAATAATGCCCTATAGAAGCAGCACTTTGAACTTATATAGTACCTTTGATCCAGGGATCTAAAAGGAGGGGTCTGTCAGTATTACTATTCCCATTTTACAGAGAGTGAAACCGAGGCAGAGCAGATTTTCTCAAGGTTGTCGAAGAAGGCAGCTGAGAAAGGAAGGTGGACAAAGAAATTAACTCTTCCCTCCACAACCTTTTCTCTTTTTTTATTGCTCAAGCCAATCTTCAGGAATACTTTCTCTGGCTCTTATCTTAAATTGGAATCAAATTTCTGGTGTCAAGAAGGACAAGGTCCTTCTGCTCATAGCTGCACCAAGTAACTCCCCAGGAAGGTGATGAACACTCACAGTCCACCGGCCTGATCTGGCAGAATTTTCTTTGCCAACTCTTGCCGACAGCTGCCCTCATTCTTGCCCTTATTTTGCAACATTGTTAAAATGGGCAGCTATCCTAAGAGAAAACAGCACGGCAAGGAAAGCTGCATTTCTTGTTTCTCCAACTTTAGGGCTGTCCAGGTGGCATTTTTTTCCTTTCTAGTGGGCACGAGAGGTTGCCCACTGCAGAGGGAGGCTGGTGGGTGGATGATTGCTACGCCCTGCAGTGGCAGGAGGAGTAGGGAGGAAAATAGGACTTTTTTAATCACCATTGCCTTTTCAATGTCATATGAGTAGCGACAGCTAACTCACACTCGGGACCCCTCCCCTGCACTTGCCCCACTGGATTGTGGCCCCCTGTCACCCTTACCAGTTCTACCTTGTCTTTTCTATGCAGCAAGCCTTACGTTATTCTCCCAGCAAACACCCCCCACCCCCCACACCCAACAAA